>CM035160.1:40818457-41238159 GCA_020205615.1 Panax quinquefolius
AACAACTAATTACGTGAAGACGCCAACAAAAAGAGAACTAGTTTTATGGGAGGAGAACGACCACCCACCATATGCTACAAATGCGAAAAGAGGGACATATCATCAAACCGCCCACAACAGCTCAAGGTATGCTATAATTGTGAAAGGAAGGACATATCGCTTGAGATCAGATAAAGAATGTAAACCTAGTTCAATGGGGACGGTGACTCAAAAGATCGTCTCGTAAAAGTCAAAGTCAACGATTCCCGGAAGAGCGCTTTGTTGTGACTGGTCAAAATGCGAGGAACCCGAACGGTTAAGACGCAAGTTAGTTAATTATAAATTCTTGCAAGTATATACCTTACTAGATATTGGTTCTACCCATTCTTTTATCTCTTATTTGCGCCAACGCTTGAACTTGACTACGGAGAAATTAAACTTTGACCTATCTCGTGGAGACTCCATTAGAGAAACTTTCATTACATCCGTTGTTTAAAAATCTTGCTTGATTCAAGTCAGCACTATCACATTACCCTCGTTAACCTTATTTCTATAGAGATATTTGTTTTTGATGTGATTTTAAGGTTAACTACTCATCACGCCAAATTGATTGCTTTTGTAAGGTCATAGTTTTCATATTCCTAAGCAACTCCGTTATTCAATTCAAGCCAATCAAACCATCAGTAGTCAAACATTTTCATATCGCCATGAAGTCATTCGCTTATTACTTGATGTCAAGTTTTCTTAGTCCATGTTATGGATTTGAATAAAGACACGCCGATTTGAATAATATTCCTCGTTGTTATTGATTTTTCCCGACGATTTCAAGAATTTCTCGCTTACTCCCAAAGCTCGATATTAAATTTTGTATCGACTTTGAACCCTAGACAAAACTCATTTCTAAAATCTCATATCGAATGGCTCTTATCAACTTCGTGAGTTAAAAATTCAACTATAGAATTTGGTACCGAGCCTTTATTTTGTGACTTCCTTTCAGGAATTCACCTAAGCCGCACTCTCTCGTAGGGACGCTATATTCGTATGCGATAGTAAATCGATAGGTGTCATTGTGACGCATATCCAAGATTGGAATATGAGTCACAAATGAGAGCAACCTTAAGTCGGGCTTATCGAAGAGACGAGCTTTCTAGCTTAGTTGGTTATTATCGAGATTCGTCAAGGATATTCTCGAATCGCTATTCCATTAACGCAAATTGACTTCGTAGAGATACAAAATTCAATGGAGCAAGGAATGTGGGAAGAGCTTCAAGAACTCAAGAGGAGACTCATTTCAAAGACATGTTCGATCACGCCATCCTCGAAAAGCTTAACGTGGTAATGACGCCACGATGAGTAGAAGATTATATGCGGAACGAAAAGCGATGATGTCAAGTATACGACAGAGCCAACTTTAATAGAAAAAGTTAAGGTCGCTTTCAAGCCACCGAATTCGTGAGTCGATGCGCATGAAGAAGAAAATACAAGAAGGAGCTATTCCTAAGCGAGAATTGATGAAGAAGGAATACTTTGAGTCCACTCTAGACTTTGTGGTTCCTAACGACTGATTTGAAGTACAAGATTATGATGGAGGCACAATACACGCCATTTGGTAATCCATCTCGGGAGTACCAAAATGTATTATGATCTTCAACATACATTTTGGTGGAGCAATATGAGGAGAGAGATCGCGTGGAGTTTATCTCGAGATGTTTAACTTATCAACATGTAAAGGCATAGCAGATCAAGTGCCAAAGGGTCCATCAGAACCACTTGAGATTTTGAAATGGAAGTGGAACACATTACCCTCAATTTCATTACTAATCTTCCCAAGGTTTCTCAAGGCATAGATGCGATTTGGGTTATTGCTGATAGATTAACCAAGTCTACTCATTTTTACCGATAATGAGAGACTTATTCCTCGAACGCCTTTTTTCAGATGTATGACGTAAATGAGATTGTGAGATTGCATGGCATGCCAAGATCCATAGTTTTGGGTTAGTTTGTAGAAAGCTATGGGCACGAATTTATTTATCTGGGCTTGGGTATACCATCCTCAAACTGGATGGGCAATCGTAAAGGACTACTCAAACTCTTGAAGATATATTAAAACTCAGGTCCTAGATTTCAAAGGAAGTTGGGATAAGTACTTGCCATCAGTGGAATTCTCATACAACAATAGTTATTAAACAAATATAGTATGGTTCCATTCAAGCATTATATGGACAAAATGTCGCTTCCAATATGTTGATGAGGGTGGTGAAGCAACATTGTTGGGACCCGAAAGTTAAGATGATGTATCTACCGAAAAGATCCAAATGATTCGACAACGATACAAACGGCACAAGATCGACAAAAGCGTTATGCGGATCTTCATCGAAAGGACGGGAATTTTAATGTAGGGATCATGTATTGTCATGAAGTCATTCCACGGAAGGGAGTTACAAGATTTGGGAAGAGAGGAAAGCTCAATCCACGATTTATCTATCCCATTTCAAATTCTTGACCAAGTAGGAAATGTAGCCTATAGACTTCATGTTACTCTCCGAAAGTATGTCTCGTGTTCATAATGTGTTTCATATATCTGCATTTCAGAAATATGTGAAAGACCCGAACCACGCTATAGAGTTAGAACCCCACGAGATAGTCAAGACTTAACGTATGAGGAGGTACCGCCAAGATTTTGGATAGGAAGGAGCATGTCCTACGCTGCCAGAAAGGTTATACCACAAGTTAAAGTTTTGTGGAGGAATCACGCTATAGAGGAATGACACGGGAGTTGAAAACTAAATGAAAGCGAGGTATCCTCACCTTTTCAAAACACTGTGTATCGTCGTCCAATTTCGAGGACGAAATTTCATAAGGAGGGAGGTCAGTAAGACCTCAAATTTTTAAATAAAAAGGAATTTCCTTTATTTATTATTTTGAAATAAGTAAGGGGTTGATTTGATTAATGTGGATAGTTATGGTTAAATATGCAAATATTTTAAATTAAGCAAGTGGTTATAAAATATTCATTATCGCTTGAATATTCGTTTGGTCGTGGAATATTCAGATCGCTTGGAATATTCGTATCGACGGCACAAAAAATAGCCCATGTATGGGCCCCATAACTGAAAGTGATCGGATGAAGAAAAACGATAAATATAAGTTGTTTTTAAATAACGACGAGTTGTTACTGCAAGTATCGCTGAATACCCTAGTGGTTAAAACACACTAATACGCTGCTATTGAACAAGAAGACACCAGATTGCACCAATTATTGATTCTTACGTAGAAGAAGGCACTACTCAATAATGGTTACAGAATTATCGCTCAAAGATTTTATCGAGTTAATAATTGTCATATTGATATTCTATATTGTCATTGTTTCAATAATTGTCATTACACAAGATCTTTCATTATCGAAGCAATAATTATATTATCCTAATAATATTATTAGATAACATTATTGGCAATGTCTAGAAAGTTCTGCTCTAAGGAGAGGTTTGTCACCTAATTGCGGCGCCAAGAAGAAGAAATTCTTATCGAAAGCCCTCTTCCCTGAACCGCCTCGTCATCAATATTGTGATTCTCAGTAATATTATTTGTGAATAATTAATTATTGATTCATATGATGAGGAAAATATTGATTTTATGTGGATATAGATGGAGAAAAATTTTAAAATGACAATTGTTTAAAATTAATATTTTATCTTTTTCCTCGATAAAATAATTCATTTAAATATATTATTTTAATAATATATTAACTATGATATTTTTACAACGAAATGGGATATATGAGTATACGAGGAGGAAGAGTATTTTTGTTGCAATAAATGTTTAAACATGTTAAACATGCTCTGCGGACCCCATTTATTGACCGAAATTTGATTATACCAGTAAAATTGCCCGCTTGTGATTTCTTTTGTCCAATTTCTATTTGGAATTTGGAAAACTTTCTTCTGTAAAGTTGTAGAGAATTGAATTTCCTATAAAACTCATGAGATTCGAATTTTCTGATGAAAGGACTATTTATTATGAATTATTGAAGTTCAAGTTCAAATAATTGATTTTTGAAGTTTTAATTATTTATATTAATAAAAACGTTTTTTTTATGTTGAGGGCATATTTAATATGTTGTTGGATGGTGAGTTCAGATTCATGGATGCGAGGGAAGATGTGGAAAATAAATAATATTAATTTATTAAATTTTCGCTTTGGTGTTCTAAGCAATTTCCTATAAATAGGTGCTTAGGTTAGAATTGAAAATCACACCGTAAATCCAAGTTTTCTCTCTATATTATCGAGCGTATTCTTGTGAGTATTTTGAGTATACTTTGAGTATTGCTATACTGTCAAGTTCAAGTCATAGCCTATATCCTGTTTCAACTAAAGTACCGCCTTTTCGAGGTAAGGGATATTATTTTTTTGTAATGATATTATTTCTTCAATATCATTATGCCGAAATGTCGATCCTAAGTTTTATCAAATTTGGAACTTTTTTCATGCTCTGGTTACTTATTCATGAGTTACTATTCATGAGTTACTATTCACGAGTTACTATTCATGAAGTTACTATTCACGAAGTTACTATTCACGAGTACTATTCATGAAGCGTGAAGATGTTTTTGTGGAATTTCTATCTTTTGGTGTCTGAGTTACTTATTCACGATACTTAAGACTATTCACGATACTGCACTATTCACGATACTACTTTCATTATTCACCTAAAAATAAAATTTCTTCTTTCGTCATTCAAAACATCTATTCTCGATACTAGCTTTGATCAGATCCATGTTTTGATCATTCTTGAATTTTACACCACCGTGATTATTTTTGAGGTATTTTGGACGTGGATAAAACCAAGTACTAATCCTTAATCCTTAATCCTTGTCATTTTGTTTCACCGGATTCGCTTCTTTAAAAATATTTTCATCATCCTCGCCTTAAATGATGATATTATTGAATATCTTCGGCCCAGAAGTGCAAAGATGAATGATTTCAAGAATATCTTTCGCCTGTAGTGTAAAAGATGAACAGTGTTGAGATGAATACGACCGATTGATTAATATCTTTGGCCTCAGAGTGCAAAGATGAAATGTGTGTTTAAATGAATATGACCAATCGATGAATATCTTTGCCCAGAGTGCAGATGAATATTTGATTCCGTGATGTATATCGATTGATGTTACAGTGGATAAAATATTGATGATGGATCGTTAAATTCATAGATTATAGTAGATTTCATTCTCTACGAACTCTTCTATGAATTATTATTTCAATAAATATTGATCCGAAACTTGTCATTTATTGTATTCTATCGTATTTTTCCCCTCGTTGAAGACTAACGATAATTTGTCAGATATTATCTTAGTCATAATATTCTTTTATCGGGCTAGTTGAGCTCACCCTTTTCCTCGTTGTTCCATTTTTCTTCTCGTGAGGCGAGAATGTAGCGAGTACTAGTTCGGGGTATGGAATGAAGGTTCTAGAGAGAGTTGTTTAGTAGTCCTCACCATTTTGTAAAATAATGAATCAATAATTATGATGGGGATTTATTTGCATGTGGATATTTTCTAGAAGACAATATTATATTTAAACTCATTAAGATATATTGTCGTATTTCACACGACATTTGTATTATTGAAGTCAGTAGTTTGCTTTTTGTACCATGTATTTGGCGACTCGTAATGGGTGTTGTGTATACCTATTTTGGGGCGTCCATACAAGAATGTTATTTTTGCGCTTAAAATTTGGAGGCATTACTTGTATGGGGAGAAGGTGGAGATCTATACGGATCATAAAAGCCTCAAATATTTCTTCACCCAAAAAAAACTCAACATGCGACAACGACGTTGGCTCGAGCTGTTGAAAGATTATGATAATACCATTCAGTACCATCCTGGAAAAGCGAACGTGGTAGCTGACGCATTGAGTAAAAGATCATATGTGTAAGACCCCAAATTTTATGAAATGAAAGTATTCAATTTTCTTATAATTTTTTTTTTTCGTAAATGGTTAAATTGATAAAAGGTTAAAGTTAAGGGTGATATGTGAAATTTTTGCAAAGTATGCAAGTTGTTATAAAATATTCATTGTATTCGATTGGTCGGGGAATATTCATTTTAACAGGGAATATTCATACGATGGCACAATCATTTATGGACACCACAACGGAAGTATTGTCGTAGTTAGAAAACAACAGAATTATCTTTTTATAAAAATAACGGCGAAAGTGTTACCGTTAAAACAGTTAAACTACCCGGTAGTAGTAAAGAACAATGAATACGCTGTGGTTCAATAGTAGCACACGGTATTGATTATTGATGCTTACGTGAGAAGTTACTCGCTTATACTCAATTATTGCTATGAAGAATTGCCGATCATATCTCTCTCATATTATTGATTCAATTATTGTCACAAAGATTATCTCGCATAATATGTTATATTATTAAATCAATAATTGAGACGACAAAGTTATTCATATTATTATTTGCAATATTAACAATGTGTGACACCCCCAAAATAGGTTCAATCCATCCAACCTATTCTGAGTTTCCAAATACATGGTACATAAAATAACTACAACTTCATTATCACAATTGTCGTGCAAAATTCAACAACACATATGTTGTGAGTTTTAATACCAACTGTGACTCATGTCCCAACTATGGACAACACCTCACATTGATACATTACATAAAGGTAGAGTCAATAACTGTTTTAGAAATTAAAATCTTTGGGAAGTGCTCAAGGAAACCTTCGTACATGGGAGGCCATGCGTCTAGGTTATGATAGATATCATATGCCCACAGAATTATCCTTGGTTAACCCAATAGACCCCAAAGAAAGATAAGAAGATTACTATCATATTCTTTCCAATGGTGAGTCTTCTCTTGACATATCATTATCGCCACTGTCTCTAATTGAGAGTTATACTTCAACCAAACACTAAGATTATATAGGTAGTGCTCGTAGATATACTCAACAAGTGGATGTGCACAACCCCGTCTTTATGATAACACGAGGTCAGTATGTCATTAGACATCTTATATGATAAAGGCAAAACACCTTCCAACGCTGGGTTCACCTCACCCTATTTGATTCACCAAATATAACTATTAAATGATGTATAAAATACAACACACTTTTCTATATCATTTAGGAGAATCTCCATGACTAGAGAGCACCGCTCTATTCCCCTCGTTATCCCCGCCGACCCAAATTACACTTTTATTACCCGAAAGGAATTGTGAAACAAAAGGGTGAGCACAACTAGCCCAAGAAAAATATCATGACTAAAGATAATTAAATTATCAATAGCCTTCATTAGTAATAAATCTGAGATTTAGAACATATGGTAGATGATAAAACTTTTCAACCATAGTTGCAGCGGAACGAGCAATCCATTAGAAGAGTCAAATAGACTATAAAGTTTATTATCTTCTCCACGTTAAAGTCCACCAACAATGTTTTATCCTCAGAACATCAATCAACAGTTCCTTTCCACAATCATACGAATAACTCATAATCATAATTGTGATTCTAAATTTCTCTTTGCACCCAGGACGAAGATAATTTTCATCACCTGTCTTTACCTGAAACATCAAAGATCATGGTTATACCAAATCACAATTCCTGTTTATAATCATACTAATAAATTCATCTTTGCACTACGACCAAAGATATTCATCAACAAGTCATCTTTGCACTACGAGCCAAAGATATTCAACAACTGGTAATCTTTGCACTACGGGCCAAAGATATTCAACAACAGGTCATCTTTGCACTACGGGCCAAAGATATTCATCAATAATTCATCTTTGCACTACATGCCAAAGATATTAATATCTCAAAGAAATACATAATCATTTCAAAATTTATATAAACCATAATTTTAACCATGTTGATCAATTCACCTTTGCAATTAAGCTAAAAATATTCAATTGTAAATTCAATGGTCATGATCATATCAGTCAACGATTCAACTTTGCACTACTGGCCAAAGAGAATCCATAGTCATGATCATACCAATAATGTGACGCCCCCAAAATAGGTATACATCACCCATCTTGAGTCGCCAGATACAAGGTACTGAAAACAAATACAACTTAATTATACAATAGTCGTGTAAAATACGACAAAACATAGGCTGTGAGGTTTAATACAAATATTATCATCTAGACAATATCCACACTCAATGGAGTCCTCATTACATTTATTATCACACTATTTCACAGAATAGTGAGGACTACTAATGCACCATCTAGACCATCACTGCTCCCCGACTAGTCCCAAATACGCTCTCATTTCAAAGAGAACAGTGAAAGAAAGGGTGAGCTCAACTAGCCCAGTAAGAAATATTATGACTAAGATAATGCAGAATAAATTATCATTAGCCTTCAATAATGTTAAACTAATAGAATAATATAATAGATAACAAGTTTAACTGTAGCAGACCAAGCAATCCATTAGAAGAGTCAAGTAAAGTATAAAATCTATTATCTTCTATGATTTAAAAAATTTTCATCAACTTTATCGCTGAGACTCAGCTTAATAAATAAAATCGAATCATCCCTACTCCACGACCAAGGATATTCATGTAATCATCAATGGTCATGACTATACCGAATAATCCCCTCGGTCATAATCATACCAACAACCGGCCCACCAATGAACTACAAGCCAATGAGGACTTTTACCACATCATTCGTCACATTACTATCCATGATTATACCGAATAATCCTCGGTCATAATCATACCAAGTCCATCTACGCACGTAAGCCAAAGATGACTTTTAACATAATATAAAATGAGGATGATGACAAATTCAATAAAACAAGTTCAAGAATAAATTTTAAAGATTTATAAGTTAATTTATCCTCGAACTCAATAACGCCTAAATTGTCAACATGATATCGCTTTGTGGAGTAAAATTCAAGAATGCTCGTAAGAATGTTTCCATGAAAAGATATCGATGAAGCGCAAATATCAAGGATATTCCACTAATTTCATGGAGTATAGAAGCCAAAGCTTTAACCAATCGAGTATAATATAATATATGAAATCGCATATGGATTTTCATTCCGCCATGCAGAATCCACGAGATGCATCATTTCCATAATTTAATAAGGAATGAATACGAAGGATCATTCACCATGCATGTGGTAATCCACATAGTATGTGTTATTCCAAATGTAATAATAAAGAATGGAATAATGTAAGGATTCACCATGCGCGCGATAGATAGCATCGCATGTATAAAGTTATTCCCAATGTAATAATAAATAATGGAACCAGTCCCAATAAACGCATGCATGTGATATTCCTCGGTAATAAATAAATAATGGAACCAGTGTCCCACAGAACGCATGCATACGATATATTCCAACAGTAATAATAATGAACTAAATATTAGAAGAATTTCACCATGTATGCGATTAATAAACAAAGTTATTCCAATAGAATAATAAGAATGGAATAACAAAAGAATTTCACCAAGTATAGGGTGCCTCACAGATATAAAAGTTATTCCAATGTAATAATAAAGAATGGAATAATGTAAGTTCTCTTCTTCACGAATAAGAAAGAAAGAATACCCTTTACGAGTACAACAAATAATATTTCCTACCTTAAGAAGAAATCGGATATCGGAGTAGTGAAGTAGCGTAATACTTTTCTTCTTTCTCTATAGTTTTCTCTAGAGTTTCAAAGAATTCGTAAGAAATATTGAAGGAATGAACTTCTATTTATAGGAGAATGGACCTAATAGTAACTAATTTATGAACTATCCAGATTGATTTACTTTTAAACCAGACGGTCCATATTGATTTACTATTAAAACTTTAAAAGCAACGGTCCATACCGATTTACTATTAAAACTTTAAACCAAATATCCATATTGATTCACTATTATAACTTTCCACCAAATGGCATTCATATTGATTTACTATTATATCTTCAACCAACTATTCTAAAAAATTAGCACATCTCCTCATGGAATAATATTGTACCCAAAAATGATTTGGACCGAAAAAAATATATCTTACGTGAATAGTACCTCGTGAATAGTAACTCAGAATAGTAACTCGTGAATAGTAACTCGTGAATAATAAGAACTCAGAATAGTAACTAGTAATAGTAACTCATGAATAGTACTCGACACACTAAAAGTGTCCCAATAATTCGATCGGGTCAATATAACCTCCAAACATCAATTATTATCGAAATAAATGTCGATTTCACTAACACAAATAATTCCAACACAATGGAACTATAAAATTCATCTTTAATCAACACTAACTTATTCATCATTAATATTATAATTCACAATATTTAACAACCGTGTCGCTCCTGTGAAAGAGGGGGCTTTCCGATAAGGATTTCTCCTTATCATGCCGCAATTAGGTGACCAAACCTCTCCTCGATGTAACTTCTGTACATCATCAATATTGCAAATAATAATATGAATAACTTTGCATCCTCAATTATTGATTTAATAATATATCATATTATGCGTATGATAATCGTAATAATAATTGAATCAATAATATGAGAGATATGATGCAAAGAATTATCAGAAGCAATAATCGAGTATAACCGAGTGACTTATCACGTAAGCATCAATAATCAATACCGCAGCTACTACGCAACCACGCGCCATATTATCGCATTTTTACTATCGAGTAGTTCAACAGCTTTTAATGGTAACACTTTCGCAAGTTATTTTTATAAAATGATAATTTTGTCATTTTCTTACTACGATAATACTTTCGTTAGGGGTCCACTAATGATTGTGCTGTCGCATGGATATTCCCCACAAAAAAGAATATTCCCTACCCAATCGAATATTATACAACAACTCAGCTTACTTTGCAAAATTTATAAATATAACCCACAACTATAACATTATATCAAATCCACACCATAATATTTAAAAAATATTTCGAGAAATTTAAATCTTTATTCATAAAATTCTGGGTCTCACAATCTCCCTCCTTATGAAATTTCGCCTCTTATGAAATTTACGATACGCACTGCATGTCAAGAGATGAGGATACCTCGACTTCATTTCAGATTCTAACTCTTGAGGTATAACCTTTGAGTGTTGAATACGATCCTTCTTATCCAAAATTTTAACACGATCTCCTCATACGCTAAATCTTCTCGCTATATCGTTTAGTTCTAATTTAATAATGTGGTTCGGGTCGTCCACATATTTACGTAACATCGATACGTAAAAAACACTTTCTGAACACGTAACATACTTGGCGGTAAAACGAGTCTATAGGCCACAATTCCTACTCGATCGAGGATTTCAAATGGGCCAATTAAATCGAGGGTTGAGATTTCCTCTCTTCGTCGATTCTTGCTTCTAGAATAACGCCCTCTTGAACCTTCTTCTTCACATTCATCAACTCCGGGTGTGTAGCTTGAGCGGCTTTAACTTTATCGATTAAAGTCGATTCTACTCGTATATTCGTTATCTTCACGTGGGTTCCTAGAGTCTTTAACTCTATCTTCATCATTTGTAAGTTATACGAGATAGGTCTTTGTGTTAACAACATCGCACTCAGTAAACGATACGATCTTCTACTCAACGCGTCAGCACCACACGCTCATTTTTCCACGATGATATCAATGGTACGATCGTAATCTTCAACAAATGAGCCAACGCTTCTTCGCACATGTTACGCTCGCTTTTAGGTGAAGAAAATATTTGAGGGTTTTAGAAATGGGTTTTGTATCGGGGTCAATACAAAATTTGATTTCACGCCTAGGGGTAGGCTAAGAAGTCTTCAAGAATACGCCAGAAATTTATTAACAATAGAAATATCATTCAAAATCGCGACTCTCATCCAAGACTTGACTAGCACGTCACATTGATACCTATTAACTTGCCACCGTTATTCATAACGTCCCCTACGGAAAGTTCAGCTTCGATGCATTCGACACAAGGAAGTCACCAGCGAAAGGCTCAGGGCTCTTTACTTATGACTTGATATGACAATGATTGGTTTGCTTGCTTGAATTCGCATAATAGGTTGGTTAGGAATATGAAAGCTAACAACCTTCCAAAAAGCTTGATGAGTAGTTAACCAATCGATTCCTAAAATCACATCAAAGGCAATTATTTTCAAAGAGATAAGATCGACAAGTAACGTGAAAGTGTCGATTTAAATCAACAAGATTTATAAACAGTGGAGGTAACGAAGGTTTCTACTATTGAAGTTTCAACCAATAAGTTAAATTCTAATTTCTTCGAAGTCAAATTTAAACGCTGAGCGCAAGCAAAGAAATAAAAGAATGGGTAGAACCCAGATTCTAATAAGATATAGACTTCTCAAGAATTTATAATTAACTAACCTGCAATTTTATAACTTCGTTAGGGTTACTCGCTTTTTTTTGAGAAGTCACTGCAAAACGCCTCTTCCCTAAACCACCGACTTTGTTTTTCTTTCCACAGATCCGCTTTTGGTGCCACCGATGCCCCTCCGATTTGGACTTGACTTCACTATACGATAAAATCGAGTGCCGGTCCTTCCATCAATGACCTTCTTCTCGAAATTTCCACTTCTATTATTCTTGCCATGATTACCACCGGTGGTTACCATTCTTAGCATGATAATTTCCCCATAATGGTTATCATTGTTCCAATGGCCGCTTGCCACCGCAGATGATTATTATCGTCTTATTAGTCGTTATCTTTTGGTTGTCTTCAATCATTATCGCGCCCAATAATCGAGCCCTATTCACAACATCCGAATATAAACAAAGTTTGTGAGAAATGAGGTATCGACGATATCGGGTTTCAAACCTCTTAGAAACATTCGCGGCATATTCGCTCCTCATTATCGACCAAATGGGATGCAAATCGGGATAACTCAAAAACTTAGCCTCGATCGCGACACATGGCCATATTGTTTTGTTCCAACTTGATAAACTCCACCTCCTTCATGTGACGAATACTTTCGGAAAGTACTTGTCGTTGAACAACTCTTGAACTTCTCCCAAGACATCTTGAGCGAAAAGGCCAGTCAGGTACGCTTTTACGATTTCCACCAATAATCTGCTTCTTCACGCAACATAAAGGTGGCAAAGGAACCTTTTGCTCCTTTCGAGCATCCCAAGACATCAAATATCTTGGTGATCTGCTTTAACCACGCCTCCGCTTTAAGTGGTTCTGGCTTTCCCAAAACTCCGGTGGTCCCAGCCTCGAATCGCTTAAGCAATGAATCGAATCGTGGTTGCCATTGTTTCCACCTCGCATTATGAACAAGAGTCTCTCTCACCGATGTTGCATGAATTGCATAAAACCTCTGAACATCCCATCGTTCATCATTTCATCGGTGTTATTGTTTACCTGAGGATTATTGTCTTCCTATTGCACATTATCCTGGATATTGATCGTTGGTGACTCAATGGTCTCATGTGCTTCATTCCTTATCCCAACATTTTTGGATGCCATTTTCAAATACTGCCACAAAACAAGGGTTAATTAACATGTCACATATTATCCATATACTCTGACCGACCAATTAAATACCAAATAAACTTAGGTAGGTCATACTAGCGAAGGAATTCCCCGCTCTCCTCCCTAGTTCTTGTCTCACATCTCAGCCAGGGATCATATCCCTAAGCTTTGATACCAACTGTGACGCCCCCAAATACAGGTATACATCACCCATCTTGAGTCGCCAGATACAAGGTACTGAATACAAATACAACTTAATTATACAACAATGTGTAAAAAATACGACAAAACATAGGTCATGAGTTTTAATACAAATATTATCATCTAGATAATATCCACACTCAATGGAGTCCTCATTACATTTATTATCACACTATTTCACGTAATAGTGAGGACTACTAATGCACCATCTAGACCATCACTGCTTCCCGACTATTCCCAAATCACGCTCTCATTTCCTCAAGAGAATGAAAAAAGAAAGGGTGAGCTCAACTAGCCCAAGAAGAAATATTATGACTAAGATAATGCGTAATAAATTATCATTAGCCTTCAATAATGTTAAACCGATAGAATAATATAATAGACAACAAGTTTAATCACAATGATCAAGTAATCCATTAGAAGAGTCAAGTAAAGTATAAAATCTACTATCTTCTATGATTTAAAAGTTTTTTCATCAACTTTATCACCGAGACTCAACTTAATAAATAAAATCGAATCATCCTCGCCCCACGACCAAGGATATTCATGTAATCATCAATGGTCATGACTATACCAAATAATCCTCGGTCATAATCATACCAACAACCGTCCCACCAATGAACTACAGCCAATGAGGACTTTTACCACATCATTCATCACATTACTATTATGATTATACCGAATAATCCCTGGTCATAATCATACCAAGTCCATCTATGCACGTAAGCCAAAGATGACTTTTAACATAATATAAACATGAGGATGATGACAATTCAATAAAACGTGTTCAAGAATAAATTTTAAAGATTTATAAGTTAATTTATCCTGAAATCAATAACGTCCAAATTGTCAACATGATACTGCTTTGTGGAGTAAAATTCAAGAATGCTCGTAAGAATATTTCCATGAAAAGATATCGATGATGCGCAAAATATCAAGGATATTCCACTAATTTCATGGAGTATAGAAGCCAAAGCTTTAACCAACCGAGTATAATAAAATATATGAAACCGCAATGGATTTTCGCCGCCATGCGTAATCCACGAGATGATCATTTCCATAATTTAATAAGGAATGAATACGAAGGATCATTCACCATGCATGTGGTAATCCACATGATGTGTTATTCCAATGTAATAATAAAGAATGGAATAATGTATGATTCACCATGCGCGCGATAGATCGCATGCATGTGTTATTCAATAATATGTCCCATGTTATTATTCCATGTAATAATAAATAATGGAACCAGTCCCACAGAACGCATGAGATATGATATTCGGATAAATAATAAATAATGGAACCGTGTCCCAGAACGACGCATACGAAGATATTCCAAATGTAATAATAAAGAACTAATATTAGAAGAATTTCACCATGTATGCAGATTGTGCTAAACAAAGTTATTCCAATAGAATAATAAGAATGGAATAACAAAGAATTTTACCAAGTATAGGGTAGCTCACAGATACAAAAGTTATTCCAATGTAATAATAAAGAATGGAATAATGTAAGTTCTCTTCACGAATAAGTAAGAAAGAATACCCCTTACGAGTACAACAAATAATATTTTCTACCTTAGAAGAAACTGGATATTGGAGTAGTGAAGTAGCAGAATACTTTTCTTCTTTCTCTCTATAGTTTCTCTCTCTAGAGTTTAAGTGAATTCGTAAGAAATAATGAAGGAATGAACTTCTATTTATAGGAGAATGGACTGAATAGTAACTAATTCATGAACGGTCCAGATTGATTTACTTTTAAACGGACGGTCCATATTGATTTACTATTAAAACTTAAAGCAACGGTCCATACTGATTTACTATTAAAACTTTAAACCAAATGATCCATATTGATTCACTATTATAACTTTCCACCAATGGTCCATATTGATTTACTATTATATCTTCAAACAACTATTCAAAAATTAGCACATCTCCTCATGGAATAATATTATACCCAAAAATGATTTGACCAAAAAGAAATATATCTTATGGATGAATAATAGAATCCATGAATAGTAACTCGTGAATAGTAACTCGTGAATAGTAACTCGAATAATAGTACTAATAATCATGAATAGTAACTCATGAATAGTACTCGACACCTAAAAGTGCCCCAATACCCATCGAACAATATAACCTCCAAACATCAATTATTATCGAAATAAATGTCGATTTCCACTAACACAAATAATTCTAACATAATGAAACTATAAAATTCATCTTTAATTAACACGAACTTATTCATCATTAATATTATAATTCACAATATTTAACAACCGTGTCGCTCCCAAGAAAGAGGGGCTTTCCGATAAGGATTTCTCCTTATCATGCCGCAATTAGTGTGACCAAACCTCTCCTCGATGTAACTTCTGACATTGTCAATATTGCAAATAATAATATGAATAACTTTCCCATCTCAATTATTGATTTAATAATATATCATATTATGCATGATGATACCGTAATAATAATCAATCAATAATATGAGAGATATGATGCAAAGAATTATCAGTAGTAATAATTGAGTATAACCGAGTGACTTATCACGTAAGCATCAATAATCAATACCGTGCTACTATGCAACCACGCCAGACATCGCATTTTTTACTACTCGAGTAGTTCAACAGCTTTTAACGGTAACACTTACGCCGTTATTTTTATAAAATGATAATTTTGTCATTTTTTCTAACTACGACAATACTTCCGCTTGTGGGTCCACTAATGATTGTGTCATTGCATATATATTCCCCGACAAAAAGAATATTCCCCACCAATCGAATATTATGCAACAACTTGCATACTTTGCAAAATTTATAAATATAACTCACAACTATAACATTATATCAAATCCACACCATAATATTAGGGGAGTTGGTGCAAGATTGATAATACTTGCATGACTAAGTTAAAAATGGAGGTATAGATGGAGGTACTATACTATAATTCATATTTTCACATGTCTAGAACTATTAATTCACATAATTTACTATTGAATCACATTATTTACTATTAGGGGAGGTGGTGCAAGTTTGATAATACTTTCATGACTAAATTAAAAATAAAGGAAAAGTTGGAAATATTGTACGGAAATTTTTCGAGCCCCAAAACGTGCAATTATCGAAACTATATTTTTTCTATAAATAGAAGCTCATTCTTCCTTCATTTCTCACCAATTCACAAAAGCTTTACAGCGATTATTATAGAGAAAAATTATAGAAAGAAGAAGAACTACCTCACTATTCTAGTATCCAGTTTTTCTAAAGGTAGGGAGTATTATTTCTTTCTTATATATGAAGAGAACTTCAGTTATTCCATTCTTTATTATTCTCATTGAATAACTCAGATACGCTGCCACCCTATACTTGGTGAAATTCTTCATTGTTCCATTCTTTATCATTCTGTCTGGAACATCCTCGTCACATGTTTCTACGCCGGACCGGTTCCGCCTTTTTATTATTCTATTGAATATCTTGTCTGCGCTTTTACGCCGGACCGATTCTATCTTTATTATTCTGCTGGAATATCCTCGTCTGCATGCGTTCTCTACTTAATTCGATTCCGCCTTTTTATTATTCTGTTGGAAATATCATGTCTGCATGCGCTTTTACGCCGGACCGATTCATTTTTATTATTCTCGCTGAATATCCTCGTCTGTATGCTTTTTACGTCGGACCTAATTCCGTTATTTATTATTCTCTTGAATAACTCGCCTGCATTTGGCCTATCGCATGCCCGGTGATTTCTTTTGTTATTCCATTCCTTATTATACTCAAATTGGTTAAAGTTTTGACTTTTATACTCTATGAAATTAGTGGAATATCCTCGATATTTGCGCTTCATCCAAGATCTTTTCATGGAAATATTCTTCCGAGCATTCTTGAATTTTACTCTACAAAGCAAAGATCATGTCGACAATTTGGACGTTATTAGTTCCTGGATAAAATAATTCTTGAACTTGTTTTATTGAATTCTTATATCATTGTCATCATCCTCATGTTTATATTTTGTTCAAAGTCATCTGTGGCCTATAGTGCATAGATGGACTTGGTATGATTATGACCAGGGATTATTCGGTGTAATCATGACCGTAATGTTACAAATGATGTGGTAAAAGTCCTCATTGGCCCGTAGTGCATTGATGAACAGCTTGTTGGCATGATCATGACCATTATTGAATACACAAATATTCTCGCCCGTAGTGTATGGATAATTGTGGTCGTGATACTAAAAAATATCCTTAAGCCAGAAAAGCAGGGTGATTCGATGATGTGGATTATTTATTGTCGAGTCCCAACGATAAAAGTGATGAAAACCTTTAAATTATAAAAGATAGTAGATTTTATTCTCTACTTAACTCTTTTAATGGATCGCTTGTTCCGCCGCAGCTTAAACTTGATGGTTGTTATATTGTATCGCTTAACAATCATCAAGGCTAATGATAATATATTCTCGCATTATCTTAGTCATAATATTTCCTATCGGGCTAGTTGAGCTCACCCTTTTTACTTTTATTGTTCTTTTCATGAAATGAGAACGTAAGGTGGACTAGTCGGGAACCAGAGTGACTTTATTGATGATAGCATTAGTAGTCCTCACTATTCAAAGGAAATAGTGGAAAATAAATATAATAATATTGAATTTGAGTTTGAATATTGTCTAGATTTGACAATATTTGTATTAAAACTCACAACTTATATTTTGTCGTATTTTACACGACATAATTAGTATAATTAAGTTGTATTTGTATTCTGTACCATGTATTTGGCGACTCGTATTAGGTGATGTATACCTATTTTGGGGGCGCCACATTTGGTATCAAAGCTTAGGATATGATCCCCGCTAAGATGTGAGACTAGAACTAGGAGGGGAGAGACGGGAATTCTTCGCTACTATGACCTACCTAAGTTTATTTGGTATTTAATTGGTCACGAGTATAGGGATAATATGTTTCATGTCAATTAACCCTTGTTTTGTGGCAAGATTTGAAAAATGGCATCCGAGAATGTTGAGAACATCAATGGAGCACAGAGAGACCGCTTGAGTCTCCACAGATCAATAACTCGTGATAATGTGCATCGTGAAGGCGACAATCCTCATGCAAACAACAACACCGACCAAATGATGAACGATGGAATGTTCCGAGGCTTCATGCAATTCATGCAACATCAAAGCAGAGCGCCCTCGCCCAAAAATGCAGTGGAAACACCGGCAAACTCTCTGACGGTCACCGCCAAACAGCTTCAAGGAGCTGACCACCGAGTTTATCGAGAGCCAAACCACTTAAGGCGGAAGCATGGATAAAGCAGATCACCAAGATATTTGATGTCTTGGGATGCTCCGAGGAAAAAGGTTCCTTCGCCACCTTTATGTTAAGGTGAAGAGAGGCAGACATCGGTGGGAATCAGAAAAACGCACTCCACCGACGCACTCAAGATGTCTTGGGAGAAGTTCCAAGAGTCTATTCAACGACAAGTACTTTCCCGAAAAGTATTCGCCACATGAAAGAGGTGGAGTTTATCAAGTCGAACAAAACAATACGACCGTGTCGCAATACGAGGCTAAATTTATGAGTTATCCCATTTGCATCCCATTTGGTCGATAATGAGGAGCGAATGACTGAATGTTTTTAAGAGGTTTGAAACCGAGATACGATAATATCTTATTTCTCATAAACCGTGGTTTGTATTCGATGTTGTAAATAGGGCTCATTGTTGAGCGCCGATAACGAGTCAACGCAACCAAGAGAAAGCAACCAAATGTAATGAAAATACCAAAGGGTAATAAATATCATCAGCTTACACAACAAACGTGAGGGAATCAACATGCCGAAAATGGTAACCACTTCACTTTGGTAATCATAGCCAAGACAATAAAATGGACATTTCAAGAAAAGGAGATTCAACAATGATGGAAAGACGCCAAAGACCAAAGACCCGTTGTTAAGGAAGGAGAACGACCACCTATCATATGCTTCAAATGCGAGGGGAGGGACACATCATCACCAAACCGCGATGCCATCCAAAGCATGTTATAATTATGGAAGAGAAGGTCACTTAGCTCGATTTTGTCGCTCACCAAGACAAATTCAGCTAGGATGGAGGCACCAAAGGTCATTCCCGTAAAAGTCAAAGCCAGTAGTAGTGCAAGGGAGAGCGCTTGTTGTGACCTCCCGTAAAGCAAGGAACCCGAACGAGGTTATCACGGTAAGCTTATCATAAACTCTAGTGAAGTCTATACCTTATTTGATACCGGCTTCTACCCATTCTTTTATTTCTCCTACTTGCGCCAACGCTTAAATTTGACTCCTGAGAAATTAGACTTTGACTTATCTCGTTGAAACTCCATTAGAGAAACCTTCATTACATCCAATGTTTATAAGTCTTGTTTGATTCAAATTCCAGAATCGCATCGCTACTCGTCGATCTTATCTCCTTAAAAATACTTGCATTTGACGTGATTCTAGGATTGATCGGTTAACTACTCATCATGCTAAAATTGATTATTTTCGTAAGGTTGTTAGCTTTCATATTCCTAATAAACCTATTATGCTAATTCAAGCCGACCAAACCATTAAAATCAATCACGGTCATCTCAAGCCATAAAGCTATTCGCTTATTGAAAAACGGATGTCAAGCTTTCTTAGCTCATGTCACTGATTTAAACAAAAATACGCCGATTTGAAGGATATTTCTATTGTTAATAAATTTCCGACGATTCCCAAGAACTTCCCGCCTACCCCAGAGCGTGAAGTTGAATTTTGTATCGACCTTTGAACCCGTAGACAAAACCCATTTCCAAAGCCCCATATCGAATGGCTCCTATCAACTTCGTGAGTTAAAGACCCAATTGCAGGAATTGTTAGACATTGGTTTCATTCGGCCCCAAGACGCTCTCCTCGGGGTGCCCTATTCTATTCGTGAAGAAGAAAGATGGGAGTATGCGACTTTGTATTGATTATCGGAGTCAATCATGTCACCATCAAAAATAGTACCCATTGCCACGTATTGATGACCTGCTTGATCGCCATAAGGAGCACAATTTTTTCAAAGATCGATCTTCGCTCGATATCATCAAATGAAGGTTAAAACGAGGATATTCCAAAGATCGCCTTCTTAACTCCCTAGACGGCATTATGAATTCTTAGTCATGTCTTTTGATCGACTAATGCTCCCGCCGCTTTCATGGATATGATGAACCGAGTATTCAAGGAATATTTGATCACTTTGTGGTCGCCTTTATTGATGACATCCTTATTTATTCCAAAAGCCGTGAAGATCATGAGCAACACTTGAGGTCGATACTCCAAAAGCTTCGTGAATATAAGCTTTATGCCAAGTTAAAGAAATGCGAGTTCGCTTCGAGGAAGTAGTATTTCCTCGGGCACGTAGTATCAAGTCATGGAATATCCGCTGACCCAAAGAAAAGATCAAGCTATTCAAAGTCGGGAGCAACCTAAATCGCTGATCAAGTACGTAGCTTTCTCTGCTTAGCTCATGGGTTATTATCTGAGATTCGTGGAAGGATTTTCTCTAATCGCTACTCCATTAACTCAAATTGACTCGAAAAGATACAAAGTTCTTATTGGAGCGAGGAATGTGAGAAGAGTTTTCAAGAACTCAAAGGAGACTCATTTCAAAGACTGCTCGACAATACCATCCGTTCGGAGGGATTTGTCATCTACAAGGATGCTTCTTGCAAAGGGTTAGGATGTGTTCTCATGCAACATGGGAAAGTCATAGCCTATGCCTCAAGACAACTCAAAGAATATGAGAGGAATTATCCTACTCATGATCTAGAGTCATAGCATCCGTTGTCTTCGCACTTAAAATTTGGAGGCATTACTTGTATGGAGAGAAAGTGGAGATCTTTACTTGATCATAAAAGCCTCAAATATTTCTTCACTCAAAAGGAACTCAACATGCATAACAACGACGCTGGCTTTGAACTGCTGAAAGATTATGATCATACCATCCAATACCATCCTCGAAAAGCGAACGTGGTAGCCGACGATCGAGTAGAAGATCATATGCGGCACGAAAAGTGCAATATTCACAACACAAAAGCCCATTTTGTGTGACTTGCAAAGGATGGAGATAGAGTTAAAGACTCTGTGGACCCATGTGATGATGGCGAATATACGAGTAGAACCGACTTTAATCGATAAAGTTAAAGTCGCTCAAGTTACGATCCGAGCTCGATGCGCATGAGGAAGAAAGTGCAAGAAGGTGCTACGCCGGAAGCAAGAATCGATGAAGAAGGAATACTTCGAGTCAACTCCATTTTGTGTTCCTAACGACCCCGATTTAAAGTATAAAATCATGATGGAGGCGCACAACACACCGCTTGCAATCCATCTCGAGAGTACCAAATGTATCGTGATCTTCGCCATACATTTTGTGGAGCAATATGAAGAGAGAGATAGCGTTATTTATCTCAAGGTGTCTAATTTGTCAACGAAGTTAAAGCGAGCATCAAGTACCAAAAGGTCCATCAGAAACCACTTGAAATTCCGTAATGGAAGTGGGAGCACATTACCATGGATTTCAAGTATCGGGCCTCTTCCCAAAGTTTCTCAAGGCATAGATGCAATTTGGGTCATTGTTGATAGATTGACCAAGTCCGCTTATTTTCTACCGATACGAGAAACTTATACACTTGAACGCCTTTGCTCAGATGTACATAAACGAGGTTGTAAGATTGCATGGTATGCCAAGATCCATAGTTTCGATCGAGACCCAAGATTCACTTCAAGATTTTGGGTTAGTTTGCAAAAAGCTATGGGCACGGATTTACGATTTAGCTTTCAAGATATCATCCTCGATTTGGACGGGCAAATGGAGAGGACCATTCAAACCTCAAGATCTATTAAGACTCGTGTCCTCGACTTCAAGGGAAGTTGGGATAAGTTCTTACCATCGGTGGAGTTTTCCTACAACAACAACAGCTTATCAAGCAAGTATCGCATGGCTCCATTCGAGGCGCCAGATATGGAAGAAAGTGTCGCTTCTCCAAAGATACTAGGATGAGGTGGGTGAAGCAACGTTGTTGGGACCAGAGTTGGTACGTATGACTACGGAAAAGATTCAAACGATCCGACAACGATAAAAACCTCACAAGATCGACAAAAGAGTTATGCTTATCTTCATCGAAAGGACGAGAATTCGATATCGAGATCATGTGTTGTTACGTGTTCCTCCATGGAAAGGAGTTACAAGATTTGGAAAGAGAGGAAAGCTCAAACCTCGATTCATCGGCCCATTTTAATCCTCGATCGAGTAGGAACGCGGGCCTATAGACTTCGCTTTTACCGCCAAGTATGTCTCGTGTTCATAACGCTTTTCACATATCCATGTTACGTAAATATGTGAAAGACCCAAACCACATTATTGAAGTTAGAACCGATTTAAAATAGAGGAAGATTTAACGTATGAAGAGGTTCCCTGTTAAAATCTTGATAAGAAGGAACATATTCTACGCCCAAGGTTATACCTCAAGTCAAAGTTTTGTGGAGAAACCACGATGTTGAGGAAATGACCGGGAGTTAGAATCAAATGAAATCAAAGTATCCTCACCTCTTCGACATACCAGTATCGCATTCCCTAATTTCGAGGACGAAATTTCATAAGAAGGGAGGTCAGAAGACCCCAACTTTTTGAATAAAGATTAAATTTTCTCAAAATATATTTTTGAATATTATGGTGTGATTTAATATAATGTTATAGTTGTGGTAATATTTACAAATTTTGCAAAAGTACGCAAGTTGTTATATAATATTCGATTGGTCGGGAATATTCGCTTTAACAGGAATATTCGCATAACGGCAAGACAATCATCAGGGACCCCTATTAACGGAATTATTGTTTGATCGAGAAAACGACAAAAATACTTTTTATGAAAATAACGGCGAAGTTTTACCGTTAACTGCTGAACTACCCTTAGTAAAAATACAAGAATACGCTGTGGTTGCATAAGAGCACACCAGTATTGATTATCGATGCTTACGTGAGAAGTCACTCATTATACTCAATTATTGCTACAAGAATTGTCGATCATATCTCTCATATTATCGATTCGATTATTGTCATAAGATCATCTCGCATAATATGTTATTTTATTAAATCAATAATTGAGACGACAAAGTTATTCATATTATTAAATTACAATATTTATAATGTCTAGAAGTTCACAAGAGAGAGGTTAATCACCTAATCATGCGCCCAATAGGAGAAATCCTTATCGAAAGCCCCTCTTCCTCGGAACGACTCGGTTGATAAATATTGTGAGTTATAATATTAATGATGAATGTTATTAAAATTGAAGTTGTGTTCGAGTTGAATTTGGAGACGCTGACGTGATATTTGAGTCCTAACGATGAAATTAATAAAATAGTCTATAAACACAAATTTTTCCGAATTCACTATTTGGTCAAAGTCAACAGTTGACTTTTTCGAGAAAAGTCAAACTTCAAATTTCAAAATTTATATTTTTGATAAAAATGGTTTCATTGTGTTGGAATTATTTGTGTTAGTGAAAAATCGACAATTATTTCGATAATAATTGATGTCCGGAGGTTATATCGACCAACTCCAGTATTTAACCTGGATAAATGAGCAATTGATTGCTATTATTTCACATGATTATAACTATTTGTTCACATGTGTATACTATTGTTTCACATTCTTGTTACTATTAGAGGAGTTGGTGCAAGATTGATAATACTTGCATGACTAAGTTAAAAATGGAGGTATGATGGAGGTACTATACCGTAATTCAGATTTTCACATGTTCAGAAACTATTGATTCACATAATTTACTATCAATCACATTATTTACTATTAGGGAGGTGGTGCAAGTTTGATAATACTTCCATGACTAAATTAAAAATAAAGGAAAAGTTGGAGGTATTGTACTCAAAATTTTTCGAGCCCCAAAACGCAAATTATCGAAACTATATTTTTCTATAAATAGAAGCTCATTCTTCCTTCATTTCTCACCAATTCACAAAAGCTTTAGAGCGATTATTATAGAGAGAAATTATAGAAAGAAGAAGAGAAGTCTCGCTACCTCACTATTCCAAAGATCCAGCTTTTTCTAAAGGTAGGGAGTATTATTTCTTTTTATCCATGAAGAGAACTTCATTATTCCATTCTTTATTATTCTCATTGAATAACTCAGATACGCTGCTACCCTATACTTGGTGAAATTCTTCCGTTGTTCCATTCTTTATCATTCTCATTGAACATCCTCGTCATGCGCGTTCTACGCCGACCGGGTTCCGCCTTTTTATTATTCTGCTGAATATCTTGTGCATGGCGCTTTTACGCCGACCGGATTCCATCTTTATTATTCTCGTTGAATATCCTCGTTCAGTGCTTTTACGCCGAACCCGATTCCGCTTTTATTATTATTGAATATCCTCGTCTATGCGCTTTTACGCCGGACCGATTCCGCTTTTTATTATTCATTGAATATCCTGCTTGTGCGCTTTTACGCCGACCGATTCCGTTATTTATTATTCTGTTGAATAACTCGCCTGCAAGGCGGTCTCGTGCATGCCCGGTGATTTCTTTTGTTATTCCATTCCTTATTATACTCAAATTGGTTAAAGTTTTGACTTCTATACTCCATGAAATTAGTGGAATATCCTCGATATTTCAAGGCTTCATCCAAAGATCTTTTCATGGAAATATTCTTCCGAGCATTCTTGAATTTTACTCTACAAAGCAAAGATCATGTCGACAATTTGGACGTTATTAGTTCCTCGGATAAAATAATTCTTGAACTTGTTTTATTGAATTCTTATATCATTGTCATCATCCTCATGTTTATATTTTGTTGAAAGTCATCTGTGGCCTATAGTGCATAGATGGACTTGGTATGATTATGACTGTGGATTATTCTGGTAATCATGACCGTAATGTTACAAATGATGTGGTAAAAGTCCTCATTGGCCCGTGAGTGCATCGATGGATAGTTGTTGGCACGATCACGACCATTATTGAATACACAAATATTCTTGGCCCGTAGTGTGCATGGATAATTGTGGTCGTGATACTAAAGAATATCCTCGGTCGAGTGCAGGGTGATTCGATGATGTGGATTATTTATTGTCGAGTCCCAACGATAAAAGTGATGAAAACCTTTTAAATCATAAAAGATAGTAGATTTTATTCTCTACTACTTGACTTTTTAATGGATTGCTTGTTCCCGCCGCAGCTTAAACTTGATGGTTGTTATATTGTATCGCTTTTAACACTCGCTGAAGGCTAACGATAATATATTCTCGCATTATCTTAGTCATAATATTTCCTATCGGGCTAGTTGAGCTCACCCTTTTACTTTTATTGTTCTCTTCAGAAATGAGAACGTAGCAGGACTAGTCGGGGAACCCGGAGTGACTTTACCGATGATAAAGATTAGTAGTCCTCACTATTCAAAGAAAATAGTGGAAAATAAATGTAATAATATTGAATTTGAGTTTGAATATTGTCTGATTTACAATATTTGTATTAAAACTCATGAAATTATGTTTTGTCGTACTTTACACTACAAATGTATAATTAAGTTGTATTTGTATTCGTACCATGTATTTGGCGACTCGTAATAGGTGATGTATACCTATTTTGGGGGCGCCACATATTACTAATTAATGTATTTAATCATCCTAAAATGTCAAAATCATAAGATTTTATCACCAATAACCAAAACTCTCATCAAAAATTTGCATATACCTTATATAGGATTCTCAAGCCACAAAATCCTATTTTTCTATTTTCTTACTTCACGTAACATATTTAATTCATTTACTCATAACTAGTCCATTTTCATGAAAAATACCAAATCAGTCCCAAAAATATTTCTTTTCTGGGATTTAGCAGAATATAGTCCCATATTGAACATATATTTTTCCCGGAATTTTTAAAATTCATTTACTATTTTTCATATGGCCAAAACTGCCGAATATTTAGACATTTATCATAAATTATAATTTTATGCAAAAATTCCTAAATTTACAGAGTATACTTCTGTTATATACATGTACTCCCAATAAAAATTTCACCAATTTTGGAGTTAACCACAAGGAGTTATAAGGGTTTACTTTTAAAATAGTCTTTTTGCATAAAATTAATAACTCTTAATCTATACATCTAAAAATCACCATTTTTGGACACAATCTAGAAAACTCATCAAATTATCATTTTAATTTTTTCCAAAATTTTTGAGGGTCAGAAAAATTACGAAACTGAAAAACATAATAACCCTTACAACCCCGTACCTCAAAAGAATAGTATTTCTGACTGGAATATCGAATGAAAAGCCGAAGGAACCTTGCACTGAATAACAACTCTCAAAGTATCTAAATACTCACGAAAATATGCTCGATAATATAGGGAGAGAAAACTTATGTTTCTGGTGTGATTTTCAATTCTAACTTAAGCGCCTATTTATAGAAAAATGCTAGAACGCCAAAGGAGATTAAAATAAGAAAAAATATTATTATTTCTTTTTAAATCTCAACGCATGCTTCAATTGAATTGATGAGCAGCCATTTTAGAAGAAAAATAGCAGCCCATGTGCATTCAACACCAACCAAAAGTGGGTCCCACCCAATTTTAATAAAAATTATTTTATTTTTTGAAACTTCAATAATTCATAGAAAATAGCCCGTTTATCAGAAAAATACAAATTTTATGTCCATTCCACACGAAATCGAATTCTCTACAACTTTGTAACTTTAAGTTTTTCCAAATTCCAGACAGAAAATATCCGAAATCCATAAACGGATGATTTTTAACAACTTTTAAAATTCATAACAAATCATACGTTCATTTTTAATGGTTCAAAATTTGTGGATATATACTCAACTTATATATGTATAACATATCCAAAAATTACAACGATCCAACGGTCGAATTAAAATTATAACTCACGCAATAGAGCTTTAAGAACACCGATTTGATATTTTAATACCTCAAATCCGACAAAATACTGATAAAACACCTCAACATTAATTCCTTCATTTATAACCACATAAATAAATCTATCATTTATATCCACATCAAATAAATATTTCCTTATCATATAAATCAATAATTAATTATTAACAAATAATATTACAGAATCACAATAATGACAACCAGGCAGTTCCCAGGAAAGAGGGGGCTTTCCGATAAGGATTTCTCCTTATTGGCGCACAATTAGGTGACCAAACCTCTCCTTGACAGAACTTTCTAGACATTGCCAATAATACTATCTAATAATATTATTCAAATAATATGAATTATTGATCTGATAATGGAAAATACTGTGTAATGACAATTATTGAACAACAATAATATAAAATATCAACGTAGCAATTATTGAATTAATAAAATAAAATATTGAGCGAAGAATTATCGTAACAATTATTGAGTAGTTTCTTCTTACGTAAGAATCAATAATTCAAAAATCTTTGTAACCGTCTGTGTCTTTCTTGTCTGACAATCGTATTACATTACTTTACCCACCGTATTCCAACCTGTGTTAATTGATGAACGATTCTGTAGTTATTTATAAAAATTCAAATTTGTCTTTTTCTTCATCCGTCATTTATTCTATTATGGGGCCCACAAATGGTTGCGCCGTCGTACGAATATTCCCCGACAGAAAAAATATTCCACGACCAAACGAATATTCCCCGACAATAATGAATATTTTATAACCACTTGCTTATTTTGAAAAATTTGCACATTTCACCCATAACCAAAGCAGTATATCAAATTAACACCATATTATTCACAATAATAAATAGAGAAAATTCAATTTTATTCATTAAAAAGTTGGGGTCTTACACAATGTCTAAAAGTTCTTTCAAGAAGAGGTTTGGTCACATAATTGCGCGCCAATAAGGAGAAATCTTTATCAGAAAGCCCCTCTTTCCTGGGAACGACCTGGTTGTTAAATATTGTGAGTTATAATATTAATGATGAATAAGTTCGTGTTGATTAAAGATGAAATTGATAGTTCCATTGTGTTGGGATTATTAGTGTTAGTGGAAATCGACATTTATTTCGATAGTAATTGATGTCTGGAAGTTATATTGACCAATCGGGTAATTTACCGGATAAATGAGCAATTAATTGCTATTAATTCACATGATGATAACTATTTGTTCACATGTGTGTACTATTCATTCACATTCTTGTACTATTAGGGGTGGTGGTGCAAGATTGATAATACTTGTATGACTAAGTTAAAAATGGAGGTATAGATGGAGGTACTATTCTGTAATTCGTATTTTCACATGTCAAGAACTATTGATTCACATGATTTACTATTGATTCACACGATTTACTATTGATTCACACGATTTACTATTAGGGGAGGTGGTGCAAATTTGATAATACTTGCAGGATTAAATTAAAAATAAAGAAAAAGAGGAAGGTATTATACTGTAATATTTTGAGCCCCAAAACGCGTTCAATTATCGAAACTATATTTTCTATAAATAGAAGCTCATTCCTTCATTATTTTCACCAATTCACTAAAGCTATAGAGCAATTATTATAGAGAGAAATTATAGCGTGAGAGAGAAGAAGAGAAGTCTGCTACCTCACTATTCCAAAGATCCATTTTCTTACGAGGTAAGAGATATTATTATTATAGTAAAGGGTATTATTTCTTTCGTATTCATGAAGAGAGCTATTGTTATTCCAATCTTTATTATTATGGTGGAATAATCTGTCTATGCGAAGTATTGCATACATGGTGAAATTCTTCTGTTATTCCATTCTTTATTATTATGTTGGAATATCTTGCTGTCTTGATTCTCGCGTGACTGGTTCCATTCTTTATTATTACATTGGAATATATCTGTCTGCATGCGGATTCACGCATGACCAGTTCCATTATTTATTATTACATTGGAATAACTTTTGTGCATGCGGTTCATCGCATGCCTGGTGAATTCTTCTGGTATTCTAATCTTTATTATTCTGTTGGAATAACCTGTCTATGTGGATTATCACATGCAAGGTGAATGATCATTCGTATTCATTCTTTATTAAATTGTGGAAATGATCTGTCTAAGTGGATTATTGCATAGCGGGTGAAAATCCATTTGCAGTTTCGTATATTCTATTATACTCGTATGAGATATCATTTCTTTTGTACTCGTTATGGAATATCATTTTATTTGGTATTTTATTTACGAGTTACTATTCACTTATTCACTTATATTCACCTAGTATTATTCACTTTCGGTATTTGGGGCACTTTTTGTGGCCGAGTACTACTATTACTATGAGTTCTTATTCACGGATTACTATTTACCCAATATTATTCACTCCGAGGTATTTGGGGTACTTTTCATGCTGGGTACTATTCACGAGTACTATTCTCAAAGTACTATTCATAGGGTACTATTCATGGGTACTATTTACGAAAAATATATTTCTTTTATGTCCAAATTATTTTTAGTACATGAATATTATTCTTGAATTTTACTCCACAAAGCAGTATCATGTTGACAATTTGGATATTTTTAAATTATGGATACATTTAAAGTCTTTAATATTTATCCTTGATTTCGTTTGATTAATGCTTATATCATTGTCATCATCCTCATGCTTATATTATGATGAAAGTCAATCTTACGTAGTAGTAGTGCGTAGATGGACTTGGTATTATTATGACGGAGATTATTCAAAGATAATAATGGCCAGTAATGTTACAAATGATGTGGTAAAAGTCCTCATTGGTGCAGAGTGCATTGATGGACAGTTTTTGGTATGATTGTGGCCATGGATTCTCTTCGGTCAAGGGTGCAAAGATGAATTGTTTTATGGCATGATCATGACCGTTGATGAAAACACGATTATCTTTGGCCCATAGTGCATCGATAATTCGTGGTCGTGATACTAAAGAATATCCTTGGCCTGTAGTGCAGGAATGATTCGATGATGTAGATTAATTATTGACCTGAGTCTCAGTGATGAAATATTAATTCATGGATGTGATAATAATGAATATCCTTGGTCGTAGTGCATGGATAATTCGTGGTTGTGATATGAACGAATATCCTTGGCCGTGGTGCAGGGGTGATTCGATGATGTGGATTATTTAGTAAGCTGAGTCTCAGTGATAAAATATTGATGATAAACTTTTAAATTCGTAGAAGATAGTAGATATCATGCTCTACTTGACTCTTCTAAAATATACGTATGTCTTTGGCACAGAGTGCAAAGATGAATTGTTAATGAATATCTTTGGCCGTAGTGCAAAGATAAATTTATTAGTATGATTATGAGTAGAAATTGTGATTTGGTATAACCATAATTTTTGATGTTTCAGGTGAAGATAGGTGATGAAAATTATCTTAGATCACAGGTGCAAAAGAGGAATTTAGAATCACAATTATGATTACGAGAGTTATTCATATGATTGTGGGCGAAATTGTTGATTGATGTTACATGGATAAAACATTATTGGTGGACTTTTAACATGGAGAAGATAATAGACACGATGGTCTATTTGACTCTTCTAATGGATTGCTTGTTCGCATTCTGACTATGGTTGAAAAGTTTTATTATCTACCGTATGTTCTAAATCTACGATTTATTCTTGATGAAGGCTATTGATGATGTAAATTATCTTTAGTCATGATATTCTTTACTAGGATAGTTGTGCTTACCCTTTTTGCTTCATAATTTCTTTCAGGTAATAAGAGTGTTGCCGGGTCGAGCGGGGATAACGGAGGAATAGAACGGTGGTCTATAGCATTTGAGGTTCTCCCTAAATAGTATGAAAATAATTTTGTTGAGAACTTTAGATAAGTGTGTCGTATTGTATACGTCATTTGATATTTAATTTTGGTGAACCGAATAGGGTGAGGTGAACCCAACTTTGGAAAGATGTTTTGCCACTATCATATAAGATGTCTAATGACTTACAACCTCGTGTTATCATAAGACATGGTTGTGCACATCCACTTGCTGAGTATATCTACGAGCACTACCTATATGATCTTGGAGTATATTTGAAATATAATTTTCACTTAGAGACAACGGAGATAATTATATGTCAAGAGAAGACTCACCATTGGAAAGAAGATGATAGTAATCTTCTTGTTTTCTTTAGGGGACTTTTGGGTCAACCAAGGATAATTACGTGGACATATGATATCTATCATAACCTAGACACATGGCCTCCCATGTACGAAGGTTTCCTTGAGTATTTTCCAAAGATTTTAATTTCTAAAACAATTATTGATTTGTACCTTTATGTAAGGTACCATTGTAAGGTCTTGTGGTCAAGGCACCACGAGAGTTATATATATTTGTATTAAAACTCACACCACTTATATCGTTGTCGTACTACTCTGCACGACAATTCAACAGATTAATATAAATGAAGTTTATATTTGATTTTTATAGTGCGATATATGGCGACTCAGAATGGGTCGTGTGGACCTATTTTGGGGGCGTCACAAATGGTATCAGAGCTTATGGATATGGTCGTTGGCGGAGATATAAGTCTAGAACTAGGAGGGGAGAGATGAGTAATATACTTCGCTAGTGTGTGACTTACCTAAGTCGAAATTTTTACTTGATAAGTTGACAATTTATGATATGTCAATTGACCTTTGTTTTGAAGATATATTCTAGAATGATATCTGAAATACAGGAGATGAGCAATGGAAAAATTATGATACAGAGGATATAACCGGGAAGGTACAATCCGAAGAGAAAGCAAGGTATTCTTATCTCTTCGAATACCAGGTACGTACGTAAATTTCGAGGGCAAAATTTCATAAGGAGGGGAGATTGTAAGACCCTAAATTTTATGAAATGAAAGTATTCAATTTTCTTGTAATTTTTTTTTTTCGTAAATGGTTAAATTGATAAAAGGTTAAAGTTAAGGGTGATATGTGAAAATTTTTCAAAGTATGCAAGTTGTTATAAAATATTCGTTGTATTCGATTGGTCATGAAATATTCATTTTAATAGGGAATATTCGTACAACGGCACAATCATTTGTGGACCCCACAACGGTAGTATTGTCGTAGTTAGAAAATGACAAAATTATCTTTTTATAAAAATAACGGCGAAAGTCTTACTGTTAAAACAGTTGAACTACACAGGTAGTAAAAATGCGATGTCTGGCGTGGTTGCATAGTAGCACACCAGTATTGATTATTGATGCTTACGTAAAAAGTCACTCAGTTATACTCAATTATTGTTACAATAATTGCTGCATCATATCTCTCATATTATTGATTTAATTATTGTCACAGTATCATCTGCATAATATGTTATATTATTAAATCAATAATTGAAACGACAAAATTATTCATATTATTATTTTCAATATTGACAATGTCTAGAAGTTACATCGAGGAGAGGTTTGGTCACCTAATTGCGGCGCCATAAGGAGAAAATCCTTATCGGAAAGCCCCTCTTTCCAGAGCGACACAGTTGTTAAATATTGTGAGTTATAATATTAATGATGAATAAGTTCGTGCTAATTAAAGATGAAATTGATAGTTTCATTATGTTGGGATTATTAGTGTTAGTGGAAATCGACATTTATTTCGATAGTAATTGATGTCTGGAAGTTATATTGACCAATCGGGTAATTCACCGGATAAATGAGCAATTAATTGCTATTAATTCACATGATGATAACTATTTGTTCATATGTGTGTACTATTGATTCACATTCTTGTACTATTAGGGGTGGTGGTGCAAGATTGATAATACTTGTATGACTAAGTTATAGATGGAGGTACTATACTGTAATTCGTATTTTCACATGTCTAGAACTATTGATTCACATGATTTACTATTGATTCACATTATTTACTATTAGGGGAGGTGGTGCAAATTTGATAATACTTGCGGGACTAAATTAAAAATGAAGAAAAAAGGAAGGTATTATCTTTGTAATATTTTGAGCCCCAAAGCGTGCAATTATCGAAACTATATTTTCCTATAAATAGAAGCTCATTCCTTCATTATTTTCACCAATTCACTAAAGTTATAGAAGCAATTATTATAGAGAGAGAAATTATAGTGAGAAAGAAGAAGAGAGTCTGCTACCTCACTATTCCAATTATCAGATTTTCTTACGAGGTAAGGGATATTATTATTATAGTAAGGGGTATTATTTCTTTAAGTATTCATGTATTCATGAAGAGAGCTATTGTTATTCCATTCTTTATTATTATGTTGGAATAACTTTGTCTCTGCAATCTTTACATACATGGTGAAATTCTTACATTATTCCATTCTTTATTATTACATTAGAATATTTTTCATGCATGCGGATTACGGATTCATGACCTTTATTCCATTATTTATTATTCTATTGGAATAACTTGATGCATCGCGATCTATCGCGTATACGGTGAATTCTTCATTATTCCATTCTTTATTATTACATTGGAATAACTTTGTCTATGTGATTACCATGCATGGTGAATCATCCTTCGTTATTCATTCTTTATTAAATTGTGGAAATGATCCATCTCATTGGATTACCGCATGGCGGTGAAAATTCATTTACGGTTTAAGTATATTCTATTATACTCGTATGAGATATCATTTCTTTTGTACTCGTCATGGAATATCATTTTATTTGGTATTTTATTACGAGTTACTATTCATGGGTTACTATTCACCCGGTTACTATTCACTCTAGTATTATTCACTCGGGTATTCGGAGCACTTTTCGTGTCGGAGTACTATTCACGAGTTACTATTCATGGGTTACTATTCACCCGAATATTATTCACTCGGGTATTTGGGGTACTTTTCATGTCGGGGTACTATTCACGAGGTACTATTCCCGAAGTACTATTCATAGGGTACTATTGCGGGGTACTATTTATTCGAAAAATATATTTCTTTTATGTCCAAATTATTTTTAGTACATGAATATTATTCTTGAATTTTACTCCACAAAGCAGTATCATGTTGACAATTTGGATATTTTTAAACTCTGGATAAATTTAAAGTCTTTAATATTTATCCTTGATTTCGTTTGATTAATGCTTATATCATTGTCATCATCCTCATGCTTATATTATGATGAAAATCATCTGTGGTCGTAGAGCATAGATGGACTTGGTATGATTATGATCAGAGATTATTCGGTATAATAATGACCGTAATGTTACAAATGATGTGGTAAAAGTCCTCATTGGTCTGTAGTGCATTGATGGACAGTTTTTGGTATGATTGTGGCCATGGATTCTCTTCGGTCAAGGGTGCAAAGATGAATTGTTTTATGGCATGATCATGACCGTTGATGAAAAAACGATTATCTTTGGCCCGTAGTGCATGGATAATTCGTGGTCATGATACTAAAGAATATCCTTGGCCTGTAGTGCAAGAATGATTCGATGATGTAGATTAATTATTGACCTGAGTCTCAACGATGAAATATTAATTCATGGATGTGATAATAATGAATATCCTTGGTCGTAGTGCATGGATAATTCGTGGTTGTGATATTAACGAATATCCTTGGCCGTAGTGCAGGGGTGATTCGATGATGTGGATTATTTAGTAAGCTGGGTCTCAATGATAAAATATTGATGATAAACTTTTAAATTCGTAGAAGATAGTAGATATCATGCTCTACTTGACTCTTCTAAAATACAGTTGTATGTCTTTGGCTTGTAGTGCAAAGATGAATTGTTAATGAATATCTTTGGCCGTAGTGCAAAGATGAATTTATTAGTATGATTATGAGTAGAAATTGTGATTTGGTATAACAATAATTTTTGATGTTTCATGTGAAGATAGGTGATGAAAATTATCTTCGTCCTGGGTGCAAAAAGGAATTTAGAATCACAATTATGATTACGAGTTATTCATATGATTGTGGACAGAAATTGTTGATTGATGTTACATGGATAAAACATCATTGGAAGACTTTTAACATGGAGAAGATAATTGACCTGATGGTCTATTTGACTCTTCTAATGGATTGCTTGTTCAGCTACAACTATGGTTGAAAAGTTTTATCATCTACCATATGTTCTAAATCTCTGATTTATTACTGATGAAGGCTATTGATGATGTAAATTATCTTTAGTCATGATATTCTTTACTGGGATAGTTGTGCTCACCCTTTTTGCTTCACAATTTCTTTCAGGTAATAAGAGTGTTGCTTGGCGTCGGCGGGGATAACGGGGAATAGAATCGGTGGTCTATAGTTTTGAGGTTCTCCCTAAATAGTATGAAAATAATTTTGTTGAGAACTTTAGATAAGTGTGTCGTATTGTATACGTCATTTGATATTTAATTTTGGTGAACCGAATAGGGTGAGGTGAACCCAACTTTGGAAAGATGTTTTGCCACTACCATACAAGATGTCTAATGACTTACAACCTCGTGTTATCATAAGACATGGTTGTGCACATCCACTTGCTGAGTATATCTACGAGCACTACCTATATGATCTTGGAGTATATTTGAAATATAATTTTCACTTGGAGACAACGGAGATAATTATATGTCAAGAGAAGACTCACCATTGGAAAGAAGATAATAGTAATCTTCTTGTTTTTCTTTGGGGACTTTTGGGTCAACCAAGGATAATTCTGTGGACATATGATATCTATCATAACCTAGACACATGGCCTCCCATGTACGAAGGTTTCCTTGAGTATTTTCCAAAGATTTTAATTTCTAAAACAATTATTGACTGTACCTTTATGTAAGGTACCATTGTAAGGTCTTGTGGTCAAGGCACCACGAGAGTTATATATATTTGTATTAAAACTCACAACTTATTTGTTGTCGTACTCTGCACGACAGTTCAACAATTGTATAAATGAAGTTTATATTTGATTTTTATACTGCGATATATGGCGACTCAGAATGGGTCGTGTGGACCTATTTTGGGGCGTCACAATATGCGGGTACGAGTGCGATATTGTCAACACAAATACCCATTTTGTATGACTTGCAAAGGATGGAGATAGAGTTAAAGACTCTAGGGACCCACGTGATGATGGTAAATATATGAGTAGAACCGACTTTAATCGATAAAGTTAAAGTTGCTCAAGCTACAGACCTAGAGCTGATGCGTATGAGGAAGAAAGTACAAGAAGGTGCTATTCCGGAAGCAAGAATCGATGAACAAGGAATACTATGAGTCAACTCCAGACCTTGTGTTCCTAACGACCCTGATTTAAAGTATAAGATCATGATGGAGGCGCACAACACATCGTTTGTAATCTATCTCGGAAATACCAAGAGGTATCGTGATCTTCGACATACATTTTGGTGGAGCAATATGAAAAGAGAGATCATAGAGTTTATCTCAAGGTGTTTAAGTTGTCACCGTGTCAAGGCGGAGCATTAAGTGCCAAAAGGTCCATTGCAACCACTTGAAATTCCAGAATGAAAGTGGGAGCACATTACCATGGATATTGTTACTGGTCTTCCCAAGGTTTCTCAAGGAATTGATGCAATTTGGGTTATTGTTGATAGATTAACCAAGTCTGCTCATTTCTTGCCTATACGAGAAACATATTCACTTGAACGTCTTTCTCGTATTTACATAAATGAGATTGTAAGACTGCATGGTATGCCAGTATCCATAGTTTCTGATCGAGACCCAAGATTCACTTCACGATTTTGGGTTAGTTTGCAAAAAGCTACGGGCACAGATTTATGATTTAGTTCGGCATATCATCCTCAAACAGACGGGAAGTCGGATAGGACTATTCAAACTCTTGAAGATTTATTAAGACTATATATCCTTGACTTCAAAGGAAGTTGGGACAAGTTCTTATCATTGGTGGAATTCTTCTATAACAATAGTTATCAAGCAAGTATTGGCATGGCTCCTTTCGAGGCGTCGTATGGACGCAAATGTCATTCTCCAGTATGCTGGAAAGAGGTGGGTGAAGCAACGTTCTTGGGACCAGATTTGGTAGGCATGACAACGGAAAAAGATTCAAATGATCCGGCAACGTATAAAAACCTCACAAGATCGATAAAAGAGTTATGCTGATCTTCATCGAAGAGGCGTGGAAAATTCAATGTTGGAGAGCATGTGTTGTTACGTGTTGCTCCATGGAAAGGAGTTACAAGATTTGGAAAGAGAGGAAAGCTTAATCCTCAATTCATTGGGCCATTTGAAATCCTCGATCGACTAGGAACTATGGCCTATAGACTCGCCTTACCACCAAGTATGTCTCGTGTTCATAACATTTTTCACATATCTATGTTACGTAAATATGTGAAAGACCCGAACCACATTATTGAATTAGAACCGGATGAAATAGCGGAAGATTTAACGTATGAAGATGTACCTTTTAAAATCTTGGATAAGAAGGATCATATTCTACGCTCCAAGGTTATACCTCAAGTCAAAGTTTTATGGAGAAACTACGATGTTGAGAAAATGACTTGGGAGTTAGAATCTGAAATGAAGTCAAGGTATCCTCACCTCTTCAACATACCAGGCATGCACCCTAATTTCGAGGATGAAATTTCATAAGAAGGGGAGGTTGTAAGACCCCAACTTTTATGAATAAAGATTAATTTTTCTCGAAATATATTTTTGAATATTATAGTGTGGATTTGATATAATGCTATAGTTGTGGATAATATTTACAAATTTTGAAAAGTAAGCAAGTGGTTATAAAATATTCGATTGGTCGGGGAATATTCTTTTTAACAGGGAATATTTGTACAATGGCACAATCATTGGTGGACCCCACAAATAGAATTATTGTCGAAGTTAGAAAATGACAGAATTATCTTTTTATAAAATTAATAGCAAAAGTTTTACCGTTCAACTGTTGAACTACCGGGTGGTAAAAGTACATTAATACGCGTGGTTGCATAGTAGCACACACGGTATTGATTATTGATGCTTACGTGAAAAGTCACTTTCGATTATACTCAATTATTGCTACGATAATTCTTTGCATAATATCTCTCATATTATTGATTCAATTATTGTCACAGATCATCTTGCATAATATTTTATATTATTAAATCAATAATTGAGACGACAAAGTTATTCATATTATTATTTGCAATATTGTCGATGTCTAGAAAGTTCTGTCAAGGAGAGGTTTAGTCACCTAATTGAGCGCCACTAGGGAGAAATCCTTATCGAAAAACCCCCTCTTTCCTGGGAATGATCTGGTTGTTAAATATTGTGAGTTATAATATTAATGATGAATAAGTTTGTGTTGATTAAAGATGAAATTGATATTTCTATTGTGTTGGGATTATTAGTATTAGTGGAAATCGACATCTATTTCGATAATAATGAATGTCTGGAGGTTATATTGACCAATCGAGTAATTAATCGGAAAAATGAGCAATTAATTACTATTAATTCACATGCTTATAACTATTTATTCACATGTGTGTACTATTGATTCATATGCATGTACTATTAGGGGAGGTGGTGCAAAATTGATAATACTTGCATGACTAAATTAAAAATGAAGGAAAATATGAAGGTATTATACTGTAATATTTCGAGCCCCAAAACGTGTAATTATCAAAATTATATTTTCCTATAAATAGAAGCTCATTTTTCTTTCATTCTCACTAATTCACTAAGACTCAAAAGAGCAATTATAAAGAGAGAAAGAAGAAGAGAAGTCTGCTACTTCACTATTCCAGTATCCAGTCTTCTTCTGAGGTAAGAGATATTATTTTGTTCAGTATTCATAAGGAATAATATTTTCTTCCATACTCTGTAGTATGTGAGTAATATTATTTCGTCTCGTATTCCTGATTATACCATCAATTTGTTAAAGTATTGCTTCTATACTCCGTGAAATTAGTAGAATATCCTTGAAATTTGTGCTTCATCTAGTATCGTTTCACAAGGATATTTTCTGCACATTCTTGTTAAATTTTAAGCTTTTCATGCCGGAGTACTGTCCATGAGTAGTATTCATTTATACGGTACTATTCACAAAGTACTATTCACGGGATACTATTCATAAAGTACTATTCACGAGGTACTATTCACCCGGGGAATTAGTCATGACAAAAATTGATTTCTTTGTTGTTCAAATCATTTTTGATACAATATTATTCTTGAATTTTACTCCACAAAAGAGTATCATGTTGACAATTTGGACATTATTGAATTCTGGATAAATTAAATTATAAATCTTTAAAATTTTATTATTTGCTTTCTTTTAATTGAATTTTTATATCATTGTCATCATCATCATGCTTATATTGTGATAAAAGTCATCTGTGGCTTACGTGCATAGATGTACTATTGATTGGTATGATTATGACCGTGGATTATTCGGTATAATCATGACCGTAATGTTACAAATGATGTGGTAAAAGTCCTCATTGGCCCGTAGTGCATTGATGGACAGTTATGGGTATGATCATAACCATTGATGATTACATAAATATCCTTGGCCCGTAGTGCAGGGATGATTTAATGATGTGGTTTATTTATTAAGCTGAGTCTCAGCGATAAAGTTGATGAAAAACTTTTTAAATTATAGAAGATAGTAGATATCATGCTCTACTTGACTCTTCTAATGGATTGTTTGTTCCGCTGCAGTTAAACTTGATGTTTATTGTATTTTATCAGTTTAACACTATTGAAGGCTAACGATAATTTATTCTGCATTATCTTAGTCATAATATTTCTTACTGGGCTAGTTGAGCTCACCCTTTGGCTTTCATTGTTCTCTTTAGGAAATGAGAACGTAGCCGGGACTAATCGGGGAACAGAGTGACGGTCCGAGATGGTGTGTGACGCCCCCAAAATAGGTATACATCACCCATTCTGAGTTGCCAAATACATGGTACATAAACAAATACAACTTCAGTAATACAATTGTCGTGCAAAATACGACAACATATATACTGTGAGTTTGAATACAACTATTGTCTAATAGAGAGTATACAAACTCAAAAGGAGTCCTCATTACAATTATTGATACACTATTTTACAAAATAGTGAGGACTAATAATACAACTATCCTGAACCATCACTCCATACCCCGGCTAGTTCCTGCTATGTTCTCACATTCTGAGTAGAAAAATGGAACTAAAAGGAAAAGGGTGAGCTCAACTAGCCCAGTAAAGAATATTATGACTAAGATAATATACAACAATTTATCATTAGTCTTCAACGAGGAAAAAATCGATAAAATATAATAGATAACAAGTTTTAGATCAACAATCTGCAATGTAGACGAGAATCCATTAGAAGAGTCAAGTAGAAAGAATTCTACTATCTTCTAAGATTTTAAAGTCCATCATCAATATTTTATCCCCGTAACATCAATCAATAGACATCTTGAATCAAATATTCATCTTTGCACTGAATGTGCCAAAGATATTCATTTGTATCACCAACAGTCATGTTCATCTCAACACCTATTCATCTTTAGACTACGAGCCAAAGATATTCATTAGGTAATCATTCATCTTTGCACTACAGGCCAAAGATATTCATCAGTTAATCATTCATCTTTGTACTATAAGCCAAAGATATTCAGTAATATCATCATTTAGGACTGAGGATGATGAGAAATATCTTAAAGAAAATGAATCCAGTGAGATAAAAGATCAAAGATTAGGGATTCGTACTTTAGTTTATCCAAGTTTAAAAATACCTTATAATAATCAATTGTGAAGCAAAATTCAAGAATAAAGATCAAAACATGGATACAATCAAAGATAGTAACCATAATAGACAACTTGGACAAAGAATATTCCACGACCAAACGAATATTCCCCGACACAATGAATATTTTATAACCACTTGCTTATTTTGCAAAATTTACACATTTCACCCATAACCAAAGTATTATATCAAATTAACACTTTATTATTCACAATAATAAATAGAGAAAATTCAATTTTATTCATTAAAAAGTTGGGGTCTTACATGGTGGCTATAGTATTCCTCACTATTTTATGAAATAGTGTGATAATAAATGTAATGATGACTTCATTTGAGTTTGAATACTGTCTATGAGATAATATTCGTGTAAAAACTCTAAGCTACGTTGTTGTCGTATTGTATAAAAGAAGTTTGTATTTGATTTATGTACCATATATTTGGCGACTCAGAATGAGTGATGTATACCTATTTTGGAGGCATCACAAAATGTATGAAAAGTAACTAAGAAACATGAGTTTGAGCAACTAATTCAAGTAAAAGATACCGGATAAGTAGGTATAAAACCTACTTATCACTAACATCAACCACTACTTGGGATTTAACAGTCAAGGTCTTTCCTCCTTTGAAGAAATAAACACTGAAGAATGAATTCAGTTAATGGGTTATCAGAAAAACACACAGCTCAAAGGAATTGAAAAAAAATATTTTGCTCAACATTTTAAATTTCTTGCCAAAATTATTGGCAATTGTATTATATGCAAAGATATTGTTAAATGAGTTGCAGATGAAAATCATAACAGTAATCGTCATGAAGAAGAAAATCAACTTTGGCGCCATATTGATTGATTGGTTAGCCAAATGGATCGAAGATGCTAAGAAGAGAAAGGTTGCAGATAAGCCTTTTTCTAAGGTATTTTATGGGAGATTTGTCGGTATCATTCTGAAGAAGCTGAAGAACAAAAACAGGGATGAAAAGATGAGGCCCATAATATAAACAAAATAATGACTCCAAAGTTGTTTGATAATTGGAAAAAGAGCCCGATGAAGAACAAGAAGTCTCGCCACTCAAAAGATGGTAGCAGTGAAGTTCCACAGCCATCAAAAGGAAAATAAGGGTAAATGTAATCGAAGAAGGATCATCTCAAGGATCTGATGCTTCTCAAGAGCGTAGAACTCATGTCTCTACTATTGGAATTCCTTTAAAAAAGAAGAAGAAAGTTGATTATCTTGAAAAAGATACTCCCAAAGACACTCAAAAAAGTCTCTCTATTTCTGAGAAGAGGGATAAAGAAGACTCAATCACACTTATCTTCAAGCCCATTCCAAGGAGACAGAGTGTAAGACTCCATCAACAAAGGAACACCCCCTTTCAATCTAATGACCAAGATGAAGAATTCATGCCTCCCAAAATCATAAATCTTAATAATGAAGAAAATAATGAGTCTCCTGAACTCATAAGAAAGATCAAAGGGAAGAAAATGATTTATGTACATGAATCCAGCAGTGATAAAGAATCAGCTGAGAAGGTTTTTGTACCTGAGCCTCAGGAAGAAGATGTCATGGTTGAGACGGTTGATGAGTCAGAGCCTGTGAAAGTTAATGAAGATATTTTGACTGAGACTGCTGTTAAGCTAGAGCTTGTAGAAGCTACTTAAGAAGTTATGGCTGAGATGGCTGCTAAGATAGAACCAAAAGAATCTAAAGATGAAAAGGTTGTGAATGATTCAAGCCTTGAGCCTAAGAAGGAGAAGAAAAAGGAAAGAAACAAGAAGGATGGCACATGATGTGAAAAGGTACATGTGGGATGAGTCATTTTTGTTCAAACAATGCGCCAAATGGATGATTCGCCGATGTGTTCCACATAGCAAAACAGAAAATATCTTACATGCATCACATGCATCTTTATATGGGGGACATTGTGGAAGTGAAAGGACAGCTGTCAAAGAATTATAAGCCGAATTTTATTGGCCCACTCTATTCAAAGATGCCCATCAGTTCGTTTAGCGATGTGATAGATGTCAAAAGGTGGGAAATATCTCCAAGCGTCATGGGATGCCATTGAACACTATATTAGAGGTTGAAGTCTTTGACGGATGGGGAATTGATTTCATGGGGCCATTTCCATCTTCTTTTAGCTACTTGCATATCCTATTGGCAATGGACTATGTCTTAAAATGGGTTGAGGCCAATGCTTTACCAACGAATGATGCCAAAGTTTTCTTGAAATTCCTTCATAAAAACATCTTCACCAGATTCGGCACTCCAAGAGCAATAATCAGTGATGAGGGGACCCACTTCTGTAACAAATATTTCACAGCTCTCTTGGCTAAATACGAGGTAAATCACAGGATTGCTATAGCTTATCACCCCCAGACAAGTGGTCAGGCAGAAGATTCCAACAAAGAAGTAAAGAAAATTCTAGAAAAAATCGTTAATCCCACTAGAAAAGATTAGTCAATGAAGTTGGATGACGCTCTTTGGGCATATAGGATTGCATACAAGACACTTATTGGCATGTCCCCTTATCAGCTAGTCTATGGTAAACCATGTCACCTTCCTATTGAACTCGAGCAAAAGGCGTACTGGGCCATCAGAAAATTAAATTTCGATCTCACAGTTGTAAGGGAGAAAAGGCTTCTCTAAATTAATGAACTTGATGAATTTTGCTTGCAAGCATATGAGAACTCGAAGTTGTACAAAGAAAAAGTCAAAAGGTGGCACAACCAGAAAATCATCGAAAGGAAGTTTGAGTCGGGGCAAACAGTTCTTCTATTCAATTCAAGACTGAGACTCTTCCCGAGAAAGCTTAAGTTCCGATGGTCGAGACCATTCCTTGTAAAAATTATATTTCCACATGGAGCCGTTGAGATGGGCAAGAATCAAGAGCAACCATTCAAGGTCATCGGACAACTCCTAAAGCACTATTGGGGTGGTGATTTTGATCGCCAAAAGTCCTTAATTGTCCTCTCTAATCCACAATAGAATAGGGAGTAGTCGAGCTGAACGACTATAAACCAAACGCTCGATGGGATGCACCCCATCCATTCATTCATCCCTCTATGTTTAATTCTTCGTACTTTTAATATTAAGTAGAATTTTTGATTAAGTAGTTTTGATAGTTCATTTTTTATTTCCTTCAGGTAAAATCCAATTGTCACAAAGTTATATGAGCAAAAAAGTTGAAAAGGCCAAAGTTAAATGGGTACAGGGCAGCGCGGCCGTCGCCCTAATTGAACAACCAGACTATGCGCCCGCGCCCTCTACCAATCAACCAATCCATTATCTTCTAACTTGCGCGCCCGCGCCCTAATACACAACATTCCCTATGCAGCCCCGAAGTCGGTCTTTAAAATCATCACTTACGCGACTTATGTCATTCCAACTCCATATCAAACTCGGCAAACCACTCTCAAAACAAAACTAAAAGACCTTCAACCTATACCTAATCCCTTTCAACTTTGAAAATTACAAATTCCATAACCCCAATCCACATCCAAATTGGATTATGCCATTTTTCATCTCCTATAAAAAAACCCTAGATTCATCTCTCTTTCAGCTCAATTCCAGATTCAGAGAAATAGTAGAGGCAAAGGAGGATTGTGGATTTGCTTATCAACTGTTCGATTAAGGGTCTAAGAGAAGTTTAGGGAACTCCTACTCCTTCCTCATCTTCTTCAAGAAGTAGTGATGATAGCGAAGGTAGTAGTCAGAATGTATTGGATGCCTCTAAATTAATACATCTTTCTACCCAGCATTACTATACAGATGTTCTTCAAGGAAAAACCTTTGTGCTAGAGAGGGAACTAAAGCCCGATAAGGAGGATGGGCAATTAAGGAGATGATCAGAGTGAAGGGTTGGGCACTATTTGTGGGGACTCCATTAGCGGCATCGATGGCCATAGTTCATGAATTCTACGTCAATGCAAAATAAACTCAGAATGGGATATCTTACGTTCAAGGCAAACAGGTTCCCTACACAAATTAGACCATCAATAATTTGTTTCACTTGGACACTCTTCCATCTGATGATACAAATTGGGTGGAATACCAGCGCTTCGATGCTGACTTAGACAAGCTAGTAAAAGAAATGTGCAGGCCAGAAACTAAGTGGGCGACAAAAGCAGGGACCGACAGAAAAACTCACTTCCCGCACACCGCTCTAAATCGGTATGCGAAGGCTTGGTACAGTTTCATATGTGCCAGTTTGATGCCCATTCGCCATCAAAACGATGTCACCACAGACCGAGCAATAATTTTATATGGCATCATAAAGGGAAAGTCTATTGATGTGGGAAGTCTTATCAATCATGTAGACACTTGAAATTTCGTTTTCCTGTTACTAACTATGCAGGAGGATAAAAGCGTCTTTTTCACACTCCGGAGATAACCCTGGAGGACTACAACATCAATTCCAACCCCAGAGATAGCCCCAGGGTATCCAGTTTCCAACCACGGAGGTCAAGCCGACCTCAGAGATAACCCTGAGGACAGTCAAAGTCAACATCAAGTCAACCTCATAGATAACCCTGAGAAAATACTGCTACAACTGCGAAAAAATCGAAGATAACCCCGGGAGGGGCAAAATAGTCATTTTGCCAACTCAACTTTAGCTCACATCAAATCGACTCATTTCAACTCAAATTACTTCAATATAAGTCCCACGAGAACCATATCTTAACTTTTAAGCGCAAACTACGCAAAATGGCTCAACGGACTACCTGACGGAAACCTGGGAATGCCATTTCGGTCATGGACCCATCTTCCTAGAATCAAAAAAGGGCAAATCCTATGTCATTGTGTAGCTCTCGGAAAGAGCTTTTCGGAATGATATGGCACATTTCCATCGGACTCCCGGATTGAAAGTTATGAACGACCGAGCGAACAACGCGTTGTCTGAGTGTACGTACTTCAACACGGTGGGACCCACACTGCCCGGGGCACCCCAGGCAGCCGCAAGTACACCTGCTGCTAGTCGCAGGACCTGCGGCTCCCCCCTCTATAAATAGAGGGCTTGGGGTGGCCATTTTGAGAAGAGAAAGAGCGAGGAAGCCCTGTCAAATTTGCTCCGTACTTACAATATACTGAGTGCTTTCCCATTTTAAACACTTGTGAGATCACATATAGCTACTTTTGTACCGGCAGGAGCTGAGTTTCATCCACTTTAAAGATATAGAAGCCTTCTTTGGCAGCCCACTGTAAGCCTTCTCACACACTTTAAAGCCTTTCTCTTCATCTTTGCACACACCCTTCTTCACGTTGAGAGTCGTGTTGCGTGTGTTTGCCCGGACTTTGGTCCGTGGTTTTATTTCAATTTGTATATACATATATATTTTATATATATATATATGGACTAACATTATCGAGTTATGCCTCGATTGAGCCTAGACTTCGGTTTAGAGCGTTTATTTGCTTTTATATATATATATATATATATATATATATATATAACTGTATGTCGTGGGACTCTGCTCGATGAGCCCACAGTTTTACATCCAAACGCGTTTGCTTATATATATATATATATATATATATATATATATATATATAGCGTATGTCGAACTACATTCGATGAGCACAGGTTTTACATACGATGAGCATTTACTTTATATATATATATCCACTTATATATATATATATATATATATATATATATATATATATATATATATATATATATATATATATATATATATATATATGAACTGCACTGTCGAACTCGTAAAATCGAGCTCATTTTAATCAGTGCGTTTATAAACTATATATATATATATATATATATATATATATATATATATATATATATATATATATATATATTCGCCTCACACAGAGTTTACTTCGTGGTGGTTGATCGCTTTTACAGCTTTCTGTACGTTTCATCCTGCCTCGATTTCATTTCGTGGCAGTTGATTGCTTTGTACAACTTTATTTACATTTTGTCCCGCATGGAGTTTCCTTCGTGGTGGTTGATAGCTTTACAGCTTTATTTACGTTTTGTCCCACCTGGAGTTTCCTCCGCGGTGGTTGATAGCTTTTTATAGCTTTATTTACATTTTTGATCCCCCATAGAGTTTCCTCCGTGGTGGTTGATAGCTTTTTTACATAAATTCAAACCCTGTGTATATAGGTGTGAATGAGGCCTCGCACCACTTCCAAATAACAAAGACATTGAATTTCACACACACACACACATTCGGATAATTGTTTCTTGAAAAGAGAGGCAACACCGTAGTACGCGGATGTCGGGGGTGCCTAACACCTTCCCTCCGCATAATCAAGTCCCCGGACCCTAATGAATCTCGGTTTCACCGACATTTAGCGATGTCACATCACATCACCGGTCAATGTGCAAACCTTTTTCTCGGTTGTGTTGGCACAACCATTTAAAAACCAACTGGCGACTCTTAACAAATCCATCGTCGATATTATACATGTCGGACCTTTTTCACTTGTTTTTTCAAACAAATCTCACCTAAAATGAGAACACCAAAGAACAAGTAACGGAAAGGGACAAATAAAAATTCCGACGTCGATAAATTGTCCATGCGCAAATACATGAGAGGAAGTACTATATGAGGGATTCCATATGCATCCATCGTGACACGACTGTGTGACCAGGCGAACGTCGAATGGAACAATGAGACCCTCCAGCTTCCAATGAAAGACATCGACCATGCGACCATAAGAAAATACACTGTATGGGATGGAAGAGAATCGCATCCTCGGGGTCTCGGCTTCATCCTAAAAGACCAAGAGGAGAGTGAAGAAGAAGAAGAAGAAGAAGAAGAAGAAGATCCACAGCCCGTGGAGGCCCCGCATCCTCACCATGTCAGGCAGGACAGAGAGATATGTCGCCTTCAGCGGCGGATGGATGCCCTTCACACCGAATTTTAGACATACATCACAGAGTTTTCTGGGTTTTATCTCGTGCCTTTGGGATGATAGGTGCACATGCTGACTTTTCGATCTTCACCACCAACAACATCTATCCTCCGCCAGAAACTCCACCCGAGCAAGATGAGGCGGATGGAGATGACCAAAACACTTAGGGGAATTCCTTTTTACCTTTACCTTCCAATGAGGACATTGTTTATTTTAAAGTTTGGGGGCATTGGTATATTTGCATTAATTAGTATAGTTTACATTTAATATAGTTCATATAGTTGCATTTTAGTTTAGTTTTTGTAATTTCATTTCTATATATATATATATATATATAAAAAAAAACAATAAAAATAAAAATAAAAAATCCCAAATATATTTGCTTAATTTGTTGCATTTAGTTTAGTTAGATCACATTGAATCCTAACATCTTAGTTTGTTTGAAATCCATATTGGCTTAGAATGAAATTGGAACTGCTTAATTGTTGAACAATGTTAATAGCTTAGGCTTGGTTATAACGTTATATGATGATGTGAATCCTAACTTGTTTGAAACTGATCGGATAACACTTTAGAGTAACCGTCATGACTTGCTTGGTCCAAATATTCACATAATTGTCTTCTGGTGGGAATTTATAGTTTTGATGATAGAGATTCGGTAGATGGGTAGAAAAGGCTTAGACAACACAAAGACTTATGCTGGGGGGGAGAATTTGAGATAGCTTAAAAATGAATAAATGCTTGGCTAGTTTAGTTATGTGGCCTTTGATATTCGAGTAAGTACGCCCTAGGAGATGTCTTTACATCCAGTGCCCTAAAGCCATCCGGTTTCGGAGTCGTTGGTCGAAAGCTCGCTAAATGGGTATCATTGAAAAGCCTAATAGGACTAGACATTTTACAGTCAGGTGTAAGTACGGGAAAGAACGAATAGTGCTCTCGTGATTGTATAAAAGTATATAAATTCTATAATTGACCCCTAGCTTAGTTAATGTGAAGTCATAGTTGTAGTTTATCCTATTTTTTGAGATTCTTGAGTTAGAACTGTAAGTTTCACTCTAAGAAGCGTATTATGTGAATTATTTGTATTATGGAATGTTTAATGGTTGCTAAACATACAACACACTACATCAGTTATGAAGGGTTTCAATTTGCAAAGTGATATGGCTAAGTAACTTATCCTTTGTTGGATACACTGTCTGATAATTATGGTGGTTTCTCTAAGGCATATCTTGTGGATTTCATATTTACGGGTGTTTTGGATTCTTAGGCATGATAGAAGTATATTGCATATTGCTTAATTTGTTTCATTTCTTTTCTTTTTGTTTTGTTGCTTGGGGGCAAGCAACGATTCAAGTTTGGGGGTATTTGATAAGTAGGTTTTATACCTACTTATCCGGTATCAACAAACTACATTCGTTGCCTAATCCCATGTTTCATAGTAGCTTTTCATGCATTTTATCTACATTTTGTAGGATTCATGATCGAGAGCTCACTTGGTGGCATATGAATGCATCTGATGTGGTAATGGCTTGATGTGGATGAAAAGTGGAGTGATGCAAGTTAAAGTGATCAAGGCTTGAATTTTAATGAAGCAAAGCGAATAAAGATAGCGCGAAGACAACACTGATGCATATATAGCGCGATCACACCCAAATAAAACTAAGGGACAGAGCGGCCACGCCTTACCTCATTCAACAATGCTCTGTAGCGTGGCCACGCCCAATCACAGGTAAAATGTTGTGCTGTCGCGCCAGGACGGGCTTGACCATAATTGACTTTTTACTTAAAGTGATCAATTGGAGCATAGCTTGAAGGGGGTCATTGGAGGTTGAAGCCATATATCATAAAGTAGTTTTAGCCATTTTGGGGAATCTGAGACATATTAACATATTCTATTATCCACTTTTGGGATCTAGTTTAGATTGTTAATTTTCATTACTATTTTAGCTCAGATTAGGTTAGATCATTGGAGATTGAAGCAATTGAAGACTATTGAAGATTCAAGGCTAGAATTACGTAGAAAACTCATATTTGCATATCTATTTCTACTTTCTCCCTATTCCTTATTGTTATCTTTTAATGTATATTCAATTGTGGATGATGGATCTTATTTCTACTATGAACTAAACTCTATTTTTGGGATTATAATAGATCTTATTACTTAATTGAAATTGATATGCTTCTTTGTTGAGTTCTAATTGATTATTAATGGATTGTCTAATATGATTTGTGTTAATTGCTTAATTGCTTGATCACCAATTACCGTGATAACCTATATGAAATTGAGAAATTGAGTATAGGTTCAAATCTGATAATATTAGCATGTGTTTATGACTTCTACATGGCGATGAAATTCATTATTCGTGCCTAGGATAGAGATATACCGAAGCACCGCATGTAGTCTATTGAGAACTTATGCTTAAACCCTCTTTAATTGTAACTCACATAGAGATATAATAGGTTAGTTAATTAAGGTCTTCACATTGATTCTATTATTTGTGGAATTAGTGTGATATAGGTATGGCACATCAAGAGATGGTCATATTTTACTTTCATGTTCTCAACTAACAATCCAAAGTAATTAATTAAGTTTAACAGGAAGTGAATCAATCTAAGTGCCGCAATAAGTGAAATTATAATCTCATATCTCTCTTATCTAATTTAATCATTTGATAATTAGTTTCTTAGTGATTTTAGTTAATTCACAATCTTATCCCTTTGTTTAAAGACCGAAAAAGTTATAAAATTGGTGCTTGTTAGTTTAAATTTCAATTTAATATTCTTTATAAGATTGATACTTTACTTTTATTATATTACTTGTTAACCACGTGTACTTGCGTGTATATTGATTTGTCATACATACAAACAAGCCAACACCCCCCTTTCTTGTTATTGTCCTCTGAATTTTATTATGCACCAAATTTTTCGATACGAGAACATCACTATCTTTTTCAGATGTTTCTTAAATGAAAATGTGCTTGTATCAGATAATTAAGGAGGTCAATTTCACACCCTTCTTTTAACCCATTGAAATAACTCACGCAGACACCTTTTCAGCATCTTAAAAGAAAATTGTCAAGAAAATACGAGGTTATACTTTTCAACATCCTACGCATGCAAAAGACAAGATGTCCTCCAAATAGTAAACCAAAAGAAATCAAAGATAACAAGTGGTAAAAAAAACATTGGGGCATTAGTGAAGCAACATCAATCTCTATGAAGATCTGACAATGTCAAATATAAATGTTAACATGAGATCCTGCAAGCCCATGCACTATAATGTAATAGCAACGAAATATTACTTAATGGATCTAGTAAAAGTCATATAGTAGTTACATACACAGAAGTGTACAAAGACTTGGTAAACTACGCATACCAGCTGGGAACTGCTCTGTTTATGAGAGGAGTATCAGATCTCCAACAAAAGGGATACGAATGAGTAAAGCTTCCAGATTTGACAAGCCTGCCCTTCTCCAGAACCATACAAAATAATTTATCTGATCAAAGTGAAGATTCTAAGTGTACATAATTGGGAAGAAGGGCTTGGGGGGACATACCAATCTGGCAGACAGCCCCATTTTGTAGGCGAAATACATAAATTTAGTTTTGCTTTTGCAAAAAAAAATCGTCAACAAAGAATGGATGAAAATTATATTTCAACACACCATCAGTCAGAACCTCATCTAGTTTCTTGTTTATGAAAAAAGAAAAACAATATACAAGCAATCCTTTTAAAAGTGGTTTTCCATACACTCACATATAGCACTTGCTTTTACTGTAATTTTAATTGTTAATGGATTAAGCTCTCTAGTTATGTAATACCTAATATACTTGAATATTCTTACCTTCACTGCTAAAATAATATCCTTATCTGCCTCCTTGACATAGCGCCCCCTGAAGTCAGCAATTCTATCAGTAAAGCAACCATCATCATCAACTGCCACAATCAGATTCTCTCCCTAAGAAGTCAATTGAATACAAGAGTGTCTCAATAAAACCATAGGGAAAAGTAACAATAAACAATAAGCTATATCTTGAGGCTGAAAATGTTACTTCTTCCCATTTCTGGCCACAATAAGCTACACGGTCAATAAATTACATCGAAGAACATAATGGCAAAATTTGCATTGTTGACTGGTCAAATTCACATATTTGAGAAAATCAATGCAACCCCAGCTTGATCAGGAGGAAAATTCATAATTACTAGTAGGGTTGACACTCATTTCAATAAGTTTAGGCGCAAGGCCTAGCTTTTATATCTAGTAGAATCTCCAGAGATTCAAAATATAATCTTTTACATCTAGTTGAAGACCCAGAAATTTATTTAAGTACTATGTCATAATTTCTGGTGATCATAATGGATAAAGTACATATTTTAAATACAGTATAAAGTTGTTATGAAATTAGTTGAAAACGAAAGGCAAACAAAAATCCCCTGAAAAGGCTTATGCCGAAAGAGTATCAACTTTTGTGCACTTTAGTAATTATTTGATCATCAACACAAACACGATAATTATCTTCGCCAAATGCAGGAGCACAATGAATGGTTCCACTTCCACTGTCAGAAGTTACATAATCATCTGCAACAACTTTGAATACCACATCGGAAAAGTCTTTGAAGTAATCAAACAACGGTACATAACTGCAGCAGTAAACAGTCTATCAATTTTACTCCATTATAGACGATAAATATACTCATAAAAGCTAGTCTAATTAAAAGAATAGGTGCTACCTAAAAGCGGTAAGCATGTAGATGGTGATAAAGCTAATATAAAACCCATAGAGTTCAGAAACCTGAACTTGAAGTGCTTACTTTGTTCCAATGAGTGAAGCCCCTGAAAATTTATCCAAAACTTCATAAGTATCAGTCATACTAATAGTTTTCCCACCAGAGGATCCCTTAGTCTGTGAATCTAAATTTTTGCAGTCATTGACAATTCCATTAGGTAATCCTTTTTTGGCCTTCTCAATAGGAAGCTCTGATAATCCAGACTCAGAGACAATGTAGATTTTCTCGTCGAACTTGTTGCGAACCTGTGTTTTTTTATAGCAATCATTGATAATACTATTAGAATGCACCAAATAAAATCAGTAACAACACCAACAATTTTGTGATGACATGCTATGTGTTTCATTTATGCAATTGTTCTTATCAAGAACAATTGTCGTAGATTTACTTTCAGATATAAAAAATTTACATTTACGCAAAGGGCAAGATTACTAGGAAGAGTCCATGGTGTAGTTGTCCATGCCACAAATGCTGCACCATCTACATCGTCAACAACTGGGAAAGACATCATTATCTCAGGATCAGGTACTTGCTGTACATCATAAGGAATGTAAAAAGTAAAAACTACTACAATTTATAGAAACCGAAGTACAAAAGAAGAAATATAATGAAAAAATTAAAAGTAGTTACCAGTTGTGACAATATGATAGATCTATAAAGTGAAAAGTAAAGGGCAGACCAAGCACCCATAAAGTACACAAGATCATATTTACTATCCATCTAGAAAAACAAGAACTTTGCCCACAAATTATAAAGAATAATTTTAACAAGATCATTCTTTCTGCTTGTTTGTTATTATCACAAAATTCAAAAGGGATTCCATTTCAGCACCAACTAAAGTAATTAACAGCAATTACAACAGCATAGCTCTAGCCTCTGAGAACTCAGCTGAATCCCCTTCTTTTTAGGCCATGGGTGATTTACCCTTCTCCATTGCACTCTTTTGCTGCAACATATACTCTTGGAATTGTTCAGCTCTCTGTCTCATTCCTGTAATTATCTCTTCGGTCTCAACATAAATTTGTTTTGGCAAATACATCTCCAAATAATCAAACCACTCTCCTAATGTCATCTTCTCCAAATCTGGCTCCTCTCCTATATCAGCAAAGTCTTCCTTGGCCCTAGATGCACTGGCCTCCTTTTGCTCCAAATCCACAACTTGAACTCCTTCAGATAACTCGTTTACCAAATTCTCTTCAACCTCCTTATGTTCCACAATATCAACTACCGGAACCTGTTCAGATAACCCATTTACCGCACTCTCTTTAGCTTCTTTTTGCTCCAGTACTTTGACAACTTGAACCTCTTCAGATAACCCAGTCACCAAATTCTCTTTAGCCTCCTCCTTTTCCGAAACCCCTTTATCCAAACTCTTCAATGCCTCATCTTCTATAATCTTTTTCTCTCTCAAACCCTTCGGCATCATCTTTCTATTTTCAGGAATTTCTCCAAGCACCGAATTCAATTTTGCACTTTCTTCCTTCTTCGACTCCCTCGTTCTCCTAGTTCTCATTTGCCGTCCTTGATTTGACTCAATTGAACCCACATTGTCCATTTCCATTACATTTTCAACTTCAACTGAGCTCTTTTGAACCTCATTTTTCAAAACCATCCCTTTCCTCGGCCGACCTCTCCTCGGCTTCCCGGCCCCATTATTCCGCAATTCTCCATTTAAATCCAACACTAACTCACTACTTTCTGCCATCACGCTTTGACTCTCTGAAATTACATCATCCTCCACAGCCGCTCGCCGTCTAGGGTTCCGCCGCACCTGAATACTTCCGGCGGCTACCATCCTTACAATAATCGAAGAGTATTCGCCCACTTTGATGGTGTCGCCGTCGGAGAGGGGATAGGGTATTTGGGGTAGGAGTTTGGTTCCGTTCAAGAAGGTACCGTTTGAGGAATCGAGGTCCAAAAGGACCCATTTACCTGAATCGGGTTCGAAGTGGATGGAGAGATGTTTGGAGGAAATGCCGGAGTCTTTGATGGTGAGTGAGTTGCCACGGACGACTCGGCCGAGACAGATGATGGATCCGGGTGGGAATTCTATTGTTTCGCCCTCCCGTGGACCTTTCTCCATTATTAGCTTCAAGGTTGAGCCTTCTTCCATTTTTCGCGCAGAAGAGAGAGAGAGTCGTGAAGTTTCAGGGGGAAAGAGGCGAAAGAGGAGAAGTGTATTCAAATTTTCAAATGTTTTTACTTATTTCATTTTTTTCAGACCGAAGTACAATCGAAGATTGTCAGATCCGAACGGTTAATCGAAAGGAAAAAGGTGTTGGGTGGATGAATAATTTATCCAATCAGTAATCGAATCCTTATCGACCAAATTACATCATTAATATATAAAAATATATATTAATAATAATTAATAAAAAATTTAAAAATCTCATTTTTCATGAATTAAAACATAATAAAGATGAGTTATAATATTAATAAAAGTTGTTAATTTTAATATTAAAACTTTTTGGTAAAAGAAATTAAAAATCGAGTCAACTGGGTCAATTAAACGGGTTTTACGGTTGGAATGGGCCATTAACAATGAATTCAGTTTTGACCAAAATCCATCCACCGGATCAAACCAGATCGGAAGGCAGACCGATTTCGATTTTTACCAGTCTGACCGTCGTCCGGTCCGAGTTTTAAAACATTAGTACAATCAATTACACAATAATTTTTTATCATGTCACTTGACCCGTTGATCCGATTTCTCAATTTTTTTAAAGAGTTTATACTCACTACATTAAAAAAAATTAAATTAGATAAAATTTAAATCAACTAAACACAGTCTTAACCAACGTAGAAAAGAAGAAAGAGGAAGAGGAAGAGGAAGAGGAAGAAGGTTTTACAAGACTAATGAGGTGTTTGATAAAAACTGAATGAATCTGAAATTGAATCTGAATGTGAATGAGCTGAATTTGAATCTCAATGAAAAAAGTTATTTAGTAATTGACATGTCTGAAACATCTGAATAACAGATTTTTATTATTTTACCCCTCTGAAAAAGTCAAAATTATTATAAATTTATTTAATATTACTTAATATAATAGTTAATATTGTAAAAAAAAATCAGCCAAAAAATGGGACTTAGCCATTCAGCCAAAATCGTCTGAATGGCTGACGATTCAGCCATTCAGACGATTTTTTTCCCAAAACAAACGCACTGAATAACTGAATCGGTCAGCCATTCAGTGCTAATCAAACAGTCCCTAAGATTGTGTTTGATAAAATTAAATGTTAAGATATGAATAATTTAGACATCTGAATAATATAGAGCATCTGCCTATAATTATATCTAAATAAAGAAATGATGTTGGATAATTAAATTTTTTTAATGTTTGAATAACACTATTTTACTATTTTAACCCTCCACTCACTATATTCAATTTCAGCAAAAAAACTCCTCTTCTCTATCTTCTCCCCTTCATTCTAGGTATTTGATTTGTTTAAGGATTGGATGCGGATAGATCCTGCAAAGTACAAGAACAAAGTAGTTGAAGAAGAAGAGGTGCAGTTCTGAGGATGAATTCGAAGTAAAAGGTGAGTGATTTATTTAAGATAAGTAATTTTACACGTGGTTATGCGGGAGTTTTTGATTTTGTTTCCAACTGTTTGTTAAAGAGCCATTGATAGACCTAGGTTTGGGTGATGGAGGAGTTGAAGATGATGATGGTAATGGTGATAGGTTGATGGTATCGTGGTCTGGCTATGGAAGTCGAAGAGGAGGGAGAGGATGAAAAGGGATTCGAGCAATTTGGGCATCTAGAAATCGAAGAGGGAGAGGGATGCAATATGAATTTTGTAATATTGAAGATGTTATTTTTATCCCAAAAAAAGCCAATCTCGTTCAGACCCACCCATAAATAATGTAGATTTTTATTTGTTCCTTACCGATTAAGAGGCATTAAGACGTAAAAAAAAATTTACCAAACAAGTTTAGCCTTAAGATAAAATCAAACACAGCCGAGAGCCCGTTCCACACCGACTTATTTTAAAATGACTTAAAATTAAAATATAAATTGTTTTAAATTATGATTTATAAATTCAGCATCAATTTAATTTATAAGTCAAAAATTAAGTTAAAACAAGTAAATCTCTCACAACTATAAACCCACATTTTTTTCCCCTAATTACTTATAACTTTCAGGACTAAATCCATCATTGTCGGTCTTTTCAAACCCAAATTAGAGCCATCATAGTAGATCTATACAATCTAGATCTCACCGGAAATGAGATAAATTACAACCAACCATCATTGCTCCCACCATCAGAGAAAAAAGATATCAGATTGAAGGCAACTCAATCATCGCCACAACGTCTTCTTTTATCTTCAAGATTTTTTAAAAATAATTTTTATCAAGGGTGTTGTGGACTATGATGGGTGGTGACGATTTTGATGATTTAGAAGAGCGGTTAAAGGTGGTTGGTAATTGATATGTTTCTAATTAATGGTTGATGAGTCATAATCGTGGCTATTACTACACTTTGGGTCGGCTGCGTGAGATGGTTGTGTAAGACTCCAACTTTTATGAATAAAAATTAATTTTTTTCTAAATATCATTTTGAGTAATAAGGTGTGGATTTGATATAATATTATAGTTATGGGTGATATTTATAAATTTTGCAAAGTAAACAAGTTGTCATAAAATATTCATTTGGTTTTAAATATTCGTTTTATCGAGAGAATATTAGTATGACGACACAATTATTAGTGAATTTATAACTGGAATTCTTCATCGGAGTTAGAAAAAGATGTAAATATCATTTTATAAAAATAACGGTGAAAAGTTTCACCGTTAACTGTTGAAATACCCATTGATAAAAATGCGATGTCTGCCGTAATTGCGTAGTAGAACACGATATTGTATGATATCTTTGATTATTGATGTTTACGTGAGAAGTCACCGCTTTTATTCAATTATTGCCGATAATTCACTTGCGTAGTATCTCACGTTATTGATTCAATTATTGTCACAATATTTTATATTATTAAATCAATAATTGAGGCAATGAAAGTTATTCATATTATTATTTGCATTATTGACAACGTACAGAAAGTTACACATCGAGGAAAGGGGGTTTGGTCACCTAATTGCTTGGCAAATAAGGGAAAAATCCTTATCGAAAGCCCCCTCTTTCCTGGGATTGATCTGATTGTTAATATTGTAAGTTATAATATTAATGATGAATAAATATTAGTAAAAATGTGTTTTATGAAGCCAAATGAGTTGAGATAAATAGAGGGGATTTTTATGAAGTATTTATTGTAAATTTGGCTTATTGCATGGACCCCCCACTTACCCATTTTTTAAATTTGTCGGTAGAAAATTATCTCAGTTTTGTTATATATATATATATAGGATATTGAAGAAGTAGATGAGAGGAAGAGAAAACAGAGTCTAAAGATTTGTCAGAGAAGAAACTCTGAGTCTTTTTAAGTCTTTCTTCCTAACTAAGTTCGAATTCCTTTTATAGAATAAGAAAAGAACTATTACAACATTACTATTACAAATTTGAACAATTACAAACAATATTTACTATTGCTGAACAGTAAAAAAGTGTTGACTTTTTACTATGCATAAATGCTTTCGGCAACTTTTGCTGAAAAAGGCCGAATCTTTTGACTTTGAGGCTGCTTTTGGTGGAAAAGCAGGAGCATGCATGATTAACTGATTGATTGCTGAGTGAAGGCATCAATGAGTGACTGAAATGTCAGGCAAATGGGTCCTAAGCATCTTGAAGGTTGATGGTGCCATATGGATCATCATTATCTTCGTCTTTACTAGCAGTGGAATTTGAAGAAGAAGAATACTCTGATGTTTCAACATCTTCACGTAACTGAGAAATTCTATCTTGAATGGCTTGGGCCATGAGCTTCAAATCTTTAACTTTGGAATTTTTGATCTTGGAGATATCAACTGAGGTTGACGAACGTGTTGGACTAACTTTTGACTTCTTTTTTGAATTACTCGAAGAGTCTATGACTAGGATTGAATTAATTAGAACAATAGGAAGAGGGACAGGAGGGAATTCTTTTTTAACCTGCCCAATAATCCTATTAATATTAACTTTATCCCACCACTTGGTAAAAAAGATGCGGGTTACCATGGTTATTGGTAGGACATTGTTGACTTTAATAATTTGATCGGAAACACTTGAAACTGGGGGCAGACAAATTATTTCAATTACTGGAGTAAGAAGGTTATATTGCCATTTTAGAATCCAAGGGACCTTGTATTTACTGACGAACTGAAGCAATACAGGGATACCTTCATACCATTGTTGATATTTACTATTGTTACAAAAATGAAAGACCCGAGGCCTTTAATGGATCGGGGATTAAGTCAAGAGAAGAGCCAAATCTCGACCACCATAAAAGGAACCAGATGGGAAAAAGACTTTTGAATTTGTGGCCAAATTGTACGAACCACGAATGACTATGTGACTGGTTTTGGTAGAGAAATATCTTATTCCATGCTTTTATGTAATTGAAATAACAAAATGAGTTATTTTGATTAGAAAGCTGTTGAAGATCAGATGGGTGATAACCTCAGTCAGTTATTGGGATAATTTGCTTAATGTATAAGGAGTGGTAAAGGACTTTACTTTCATCGTCTATAGCATGAATATGTTTGACGAAAATTGACTCAGTTTCGAAAAGAATATCCTTATAAAACGCAAGGGATTTATAAGGAGCAAGAGGAGTAAAATGCCATCCCGGAGGAAAATATTGGGAAGCAAGTTTAATTGGATTATCACTTGGTTTCATATGGGGTTCAATATGAAATAGGTTATTTTCCCAATTTTGTCTGAATTGAGAAGATGACTGAATAGGAACGGATGGAGTGGCTTTAGATGGATCACTAAAAGGGTCAATTGGTTTGGGGTTACTGGCTAGCACGGAGCTATAAGGCTTAGGAATAGATCCAAGAACCTGAAATTTATTACTTGAAGGGACTTGGTTAACTGGGTGAGGAACCAAAGTTCCTTTGGGTTTGTTATTTGGGATTGAAGGGCAGCCCGAACTACGAGAAGACGAACCTCCTCGCACACTCATATTGAAGGTAGGGTACCTGTATTAATAAATTCTCAAGTAAGAAAATCAGGAATTGAGTTGTTACTTCCTTTGATATATTCAATTTCATAAGTCAAAAATGCTTAACAGGGCTTGCCATCTAGTAAAAACTGTTTTGAGGCTATATTTGCTGCCACCGGAATCCACCGGAATCTATCAAACCAAGGAACTACATTTGCTGCCTTACCATCGGTAGGTTTTGGAGATGGTCTTGTAGTTCGAAGAAATCTTCTTTCTACACATTCCTCATAATAGGAATGACTTTGCGGACGCATTAGCAACTTTGGCCTCCTTGATTCGCATATCAGACAAGGAACACTTGTCAAGCGTCACAATTTCCCTGCACAAGGCCCCAACCTATGGGAATTACATTGGAGAAGTATCGGATGAGCTACCTCCCATCCAACATCCTTGGTATCAGCATATCAAGGAATATCTACAAGATGGATCTACACCCGCTGAGGTGAGCCCAACTGAGAAAAGGCGGATCCATCGACTTGCTATGAAATTCTACCTGAGTGGAGATGCGCTCTATAAAAGAGATGCAGGACTAGGTCTCCTCAGATGTTTAGACAAAGATCAAGCCCAAAGGCTTATGGATGAAATCCATGGTGGAGTCTGTGGCCCCCACATGAGTGGCCCCCTCCTTGTCAAGAAAATCCTCAGGACGGGACATTATTGGCTATCTCTCAAAGCTGATTGCAATGACCACATCAAGAGATTCTATCAGTGTTAGATTCATGGGAATGCTATACACGCTCCTCTAAAGGAACTCCACAATATGAGTTCACCTTGGCCCTTCTCAATGTGGGGAATGGACGTTATCGGGCCCATTGAGCCTAAAGCCAGTAATGGACATCGGTTTATCTTCACCATGATCGACTACTTCACCAAGTGGGTAGAAGCAGCCTCCTTCCCCAGGGTTACTAAAGAAGTCATCATTGCTTTCATCAGAAACAATGTCGTTTGTCGATATGGACAACCAGAGGTGATTGTGTCAGACAATGCCAAGAACCTCAACAACAAAATGATGGAGGAATTATGCGATAAATTCCACATTAAACATCTTAACTCGTAAATCTATCGTCAGAAGATGAATCCAGGTCTTTGTTGAAGCGGCTAACAAAAACATCAAGAAGATTATGCAAAAGATGTCCGCCAACCACAAAGATTGGCCCCGACCTATTGCCTCTTACTTTGTTAGCCTCTGAGAACCTTAATCGTTACTTCCAACGGGCAACCCCTACGCATTAACCTATGGGATGGAAGCAGTACTCCCCATAGAAGTTAAAATGGAATCCCTTGGAGTATTGATAGATGCTCAGCTGGATGAAGATCAATGGGTACAAGACAGGTATCACCAATTGTCTCTAATAGACGAAAGGTGAACCGCGGCTATCTTCCATGGTCAGTTATATCAGCAAAGGATCGCCAGATCCTATAACCAAAAAGTCCGGCTACGGTAGTTTAAAAAACATGACTTGGTTTTGAAGAAAATCCTTGACAACCAAGATCAGTCTAAGGGAAAATTCGCTCCTAACTGGGAAGGCCTGTTTATTGTCAAGGAAGCATTGACAGGAGGCGTTCTCAGATTGCAAGAAATGGACGGCGATGAATTTAATTTCCACAACTCATCAACTCAGACGCCGTGAAACGGTACTATATCTGAAGTAATTCGTAAACACCCTGGTGTGGAACCATCAGATCACCAGTCATTCCGATTCTTTAACCCTTTACCACATACAACTCTTCTACACTTTGCCCCTCAGGGAAACATATTTTTCAAGCCAGCAGCCTGGCTCTCCTTTGCGTTCCTACGACTTAAGTCATCCCACCGCGGATTGAACCTCTCGCACTTGCAGTTTGGCTACCCATACATGGGATCAAACTTCTCATACCTGAAGTTTATCCTCAACCTAGGATTAAACTTTCTCCTCCCCGCACTCTGACCTGCACATGGGATCACGCTTTTCATCTCGCCCTGAGGGGTGAACTACGTCGACCTAATCTCCTCTTCAATAGGAGTACGTAGGCAACCATTTCATATGGCCCGGTCGCAATAAAACAAAAACAACAAAAACATTTCTACCCTTACAAAAACAAAAACAACAAAAACATTCCTACACTATTTCTGCTATATACAGCGTTGAACCTCTTACACCAGGTTCGAACTACGCAGACCTGATCTCCTCTTCAATAGGAGTACGTAGAAAGCCATTCATGGTGCGGTCTCACCCCCTACCAAAACACAAACCCTTGTCAATTGGTATTGGGATCATCCTTCAATCCACTATACATTTCATTTGGTTTCAGACCAAAGGGATGGAATTACCTGAACTCCTCCCAAATAGGAGATTCAACGACCATCTAAGTTGCAGTCATACCTTGAAGAGGAACACCAATCCATAAGAGGTGGAATTAACTAGGCTTCTCCTAAATAGAAGTACTGGCGACCATCTGTGGTGCGGTCAATCTCAGAGAGGAAAGCCACAATCCTCTCCATATTTTCATCTAGAAACCAGTCCCAAGACACCAAAGATGGTAGGGATACACAGAGGTTGATGATCCATTCTGAACTATCCAGAGACAACTCAATGTCTATCCACCCAGGAGGAATTCAGAATACATCAAGACCACAAGCCCTGAAGTAGCAGGCAAAATATCAAGAAAATAGCAAGGCATATCTAAAAGGGAAGTGATCCAAAAATATATTTCCCTGCTATATATATAATGTTGTTTGATATATACAATATAAAATGTACATGACAAAATGGCTAAGCTAGTCTGTGCAGGAAAATACAAGATCATCTACAAGTCAGGGTATATGCGAGCTAACAAGCCCAACATGGCGTCCCTCTCAGAAGATGGAGGTGAAGCTGTGGTCTCCTGTACGAGAATATCCACACGACCCAACAGATCTGCAGCCATATGCATGGTGACCATATTATCATCAATATATGTGCTCATCTCTGCGAACATGCCAGTGGTAAGGGACTTCACGGCATTACTATCTGTGACGGCTACATCCCGGGCAGATATAACACTATCCCGCTCAACTATCACTGCATCTCTGGCTGATCTGGCCTCATCTCGCTCAACAATAGCGGCATCTCTGCGAGCTAATGCCTCGTCTCTCTCTAATAGAGCTGTGTCTCTCCATCGAGGCGATCGACATCAAAGATCGGGCATGATCTCTCTCAAAGGTCATCGGATGAAGACTACGCTCTGGTAATCGTGTCTTGAGTCTTGAATCACAACAATCTTCGGTACTTAGGAGAATCCAGAGGAAATGCTGGCAACCAAGCAGCGGGCTCCTCCTCGATGTATGAATCGATGTCCTCTATAGGCTCTACATCATCTGACTCACTATCCGGTACTGTGGACACTACCGCAGCCGATAAAATCTTTGTCTCCATCCATGCGGAATACTCTGCAGAACAACCTAGCTGACTAATAGAGAAAGCAGCTATTTCTCGTTGATCCCATCAAGCATACACATGGGATCGGTCCTCTGCTGAGAGATATCGAGAAGCTGAACACTGACCTATCGCCCCCTCGAAAGGATGAAAATCCTGGAACTGGTTAAACTGTGACATCACGGCCAGTAGGTGATAAGTAGTCACGCCCCTCAAGATAGCCAGAGGGAGGAAGTCCATGCCCGGAGCGTGAGTAATGAAGCTGTATGGTGAGCTAAGCCCCAACACGGCAATATATTTGAATGGATCTCGATATCGACAAAAAATGTGGACTAGAGACGAAGCATCTATACACTCAGATGGTCGAAAGGAGTATGACATAGCTACGTCATGGGTGAAGCAATATCCGTCTTGAGTCTAAAGGTACCAATCGGTCTCAAGTGTGACATAAACCACACATATACAAACATGGCCAACTCCCAGCGAACACTCTGTCGGATAAGTGCAAAGAAGATGGGATCTTGTGCCGCAGTCTCTCTGCTACAATCATAGGTAAAATGGTACGACCCTCCCTAAGAGCTCTCACGGCCATGATGACACCAATGTCTATTTCGTCCATGTATCGTGGCATGTAGACATATGACAGTACACACAGCAGCAGTACATCAACCCTGGCCAAACGCCAGTGATCCTCCGATGCGGAGAAATTCCCGGAATATCGTGAATAGCTATCCTCCGAGCCAAATCTGTCATACAGAAAACGCTGGGATATCACGTGGCTAGATGTCAGCTCATCCTGTACTACTCTGCGTCACAATCCAGTGAGAGTCATGAATCGTCTACTCATGTCTCCCAAAGTCAGGTGCACACAAGGTCTGTCTAAAGGCATCATCATCAATCGTGCATACTCCTCCAGAGTAGGAGTCAACTCATGGGTCCCGAATCGGAAAACCTGCTTATCCGGTATCCAATCTCTAGCATCCCATCTACAAACCCTACAGGAACCTAGAACATTAATAAAGTCATGGTATGCTGTAGCAAATGATCTACAGTCACCCTGTCTGGTGGTGACATGTTATCATACCACGATCGCATACCCAATACCACCACTGACGGTGGGGTATGATCTATACGGCTAACTGTCAAAGAAGAAATCTGTGTAGGCCATGTCATAAGACCATCCAGGGGTCAATGCCAAATATCTCTGGACATACATACATATGCATAACATGATATATGCATTGCAGATAATAGATGGCAATATGATATAGGGAATGGAAAAAACTGTGTATACATTCCTAAGTATATCATCATCTAATACATCATCTCTGTACAACTACAAATACAGGGAAATGGGACACAGACGCCCTACTACTAACAGAGGCCTATCAAAAGATATAGCGAGAATGGGGCACAGCCACCCAATATCTAACAGAGGCCTATCAAAAGATATAACGAGAATACACATCAGAAGAAGTCAATGGTGTTGATATCCACATCATCAATCCTATCCACCTGATGTAACTCCTCTGAGTCACCGGATCTCTATTAACAGGGATGTCAGGCCTATAAAGAGGAGGATCTACGCTGGCAAAACCGAATGGGTCATCTGAGGGGCCACGCCTAAGTTGGAAGGAACAAATGAAGCCGCATCTGCTGGATCTCTGCCCAAATGCCGGATAAATATATGTGCCTGGTCCAACTGCCGGGTTAAACTATCAATCTGGGTCATATGAGTCGAATCTCGGACACAAGCTATCCAATCCGTCATCATCAAGGATCCTGGAACCATATCCCCCATAAACTGTGTGGCACGGGACTGAGCTCCAATGGTGCGAGGGGACCACCACCGCTGGAACGTCTCCTGGGTACATGGACCCTCTAACAATGCAAAACCGTCGACCCCAACAATGGATATCGGTGATGGGTGATCGTCTGATACTGATGATGACGCTGGGCGGGAGGCAAGATCGGCATACGGATCTCCCCTGTGGTGCTCGTAATAGCACGCTCTCCTAAATAGAGCTCTCAGCCTCCATCTGTGAAGAGGGGAACTCTCCTGGTGGAAATCAAGTACTCGACTCCAGTCGGGTACCCATCCTCAAAGCCGATGGTCAAGTGTTCCCCAATAGGGAATCCATGTGATGGTGTCATTGTCGACAACTCCAATTTGCATCTGGCGGTGGTGAAGCCCCTCATTCTCTGAGGACCTCCGGCAAAATAGAATGGTTCCATCGTCGTCCTCGTGGATAGGTATCTAAACCTAACACACTCACAAAACGCAAGCATGGGAGCCTCTCATAGGCCCAAAACTGCCAACACAATGGCAAAACATTTGCTATCAGTAAACACTCTTAACCTCTAAATGGGAAATGACAACAAAAATACTCACCAAGTGAAAATGGGTAAAAGCCTAGCCAAGCCTCGGTCAAACCCTGTGAGCGTATGCGTATGCCCTGGAGGAAATAGGCAAAGGTGTAGGAGCCCCAATCATACTCTCTAATACGGTCCACATCACGTGTGGCGCTGATCAAAGCGAAAGACACCGTAGAAGAGTTATCTGCTATGAAGCAGCCTCTAATGATCATCAGGAACAATCGCCGCAGAACGCGATCCCTGATTCTGACATCATCAGCCATGGGCTCACTCAAAAGCCCGCTCATAGCATCTACGCTCAAAGGACTGAGCAACGATCCACCCCTTTGGCGCGCCTCATCGAAACTCCTAACAAGGATCTGACGGCATTAGGGGTAATATTCGCCATGCAAGGCACTGACTCCCCTCCAAACTCCATACTTGTGATAAATCGCCAATCCATAGGCGTCATCATTACCTCGCAATCTAGTAGATGGAATGACTGAGTCTGATGAAACCATCGCTCAGACAATGCCCTGAGGTAACCCCAGGGACAATGACGGGGAAGGATGGAGAAGAATGCCCTGAATCCCCACTCATGCACTACCGCTCTATAGTCAGGATGAAGCGCCTGGTACATGGAGTGAATGCTGAACCAGTTCCCTCGAGGTTGTGTGAAGCCGGGAACCTGCATGAAATGCAGATCAACATCAGAACCCTTTAATCCTCATCAATAGGAAAGAAGGAAGATCAAAGTCTAACGCCATACCTCGTTAGCATGCAAATACATCGATGGATGTCTGCTCAAATCACCCAGCAGCTCTGGGTTTGCCACCTGAATACTCGGGAGCTCCCTACGAGGGACATGTGCAGCAGGAGCGGGATCCTCAATTGGAATATCCGCCTCCTCATCCTCAACGTCTGGCACATCTACCCGGACAGGACGAATCACGACCTCCACCAACCGATGAGGCTGTCTGACAGAACGGGGACGAGGCACTTCAGAAGCCCTCCGCCGTATGCCAGAAGCGGTCCTATGGGAACTTCTCGACTGATATGGATCTATAAATATCTGGATAACAAGTCTCCAAATCACCTCAGAAAGGGTGTGGTATTTCCTTATCTGGAGCTTTCTAAAAAGCATTTATGACTATATGCATGCATGCATTTACTTTAACATACAATAGAATTAAAATGCATGACTACCCAATGCCTACATTTGGAAAATTTTTGCCATAGTCCCCTTTGAAAATAGAACTATCCACATGCACATAGGCATGTTTAGGTGGCCATTCAGTAGCACACCTGCCCCAAAGTCATATACATAATATATGTATTAAAAATCAAAATCATACATGCATTTGGTTAACCTCAATATCAGGAGTACTTGGCCTTTCTACCTTTGCTCATTGGACCTCAAATAGGACAAAAAATAGCAGAAAAAGGTGCCAATTTGACTGTCTCAAGAGTCAAAAATTTTCACATCATTATCTTCAGCATGGTTTAATACTAACATTTACTATGTTGAATATTTTTTATCAAGTCATTTGTGCATACATAATCACTACTATGTGTTTAGATGCATTTCATGCTATAACTAGAAATCCAACGAATAAAAACTGGAAAAATACATGCATACGTTACCAGGATAGTGTAGAACACTTGTATGGTGACAAAATTTGCAAAAAATAGCGCAAACTCAGCAGATCTGAAAGAGGCTCACGGATTTCTCTTCGCGCGACAAGCTGAAAATGACTTGTGTTGCCAACTTCTTTGGAATTTATCATCATGCGATTGGCGCGCGGCCACTGCCGCTCACAGCAAGTGCACTGCGGCACTTATGTGGGTCCCACCCCTCCTGGCTCGGTCCAGTTCGAGTTGTAAAGGAGTTCTTGCGGAATAGAAAGGTCAAATCGGGAATAAAAACGCCACACGATTGAGCAAAACAACATACAATCCTGGCCTTCTTAGATGAAACTTTGAGTCTGCACATCACTCATTGGTAGTCACCCGAACACGAGGTATACTCTGCCAATGATCTCATTTGTTACAAACCACATCCGGCAATACCTTGTACAGGTCTGATGCCGCCAATTCCGGTCGTTACTCTAAGTAGATCCCCGGCGGGGGTTACAACGTAGATCCCCAATGAGGGTTACAACGTGAAGCCCCGAGGGGATTACAACGTACATTCAAGCTGTTGACACACATATCAATGAAGGTCAAGCAGCTTTGACGTTATCTCAACCGATGACGATTAAACCTATCGGAGATGTAGAGCTATTCGAGGATTTCATGCTCGATTACTCATATTCCCCAGCGGATCCCCAGCGGGGGTCACAACGCAATGTTTCGTTGATTCACAATGAAGGTCAAGCAACCTTGACAATTTACCCACAGAATCTCAGCCGTTGATTCACACGTCAGTGAAGGTCAAGCAGCCTTGACAGTATATCCCACAGGATTTTTTTTTCAACCGTTGATTCATATGTTGGTGAAGTACACGTCAACGAAGGTCAGGCATCCCTGTTAGCATTTGCTGTTGGCAGTAAATCCAACAGAATCTTGACATGTCCTGGCGATACCAACCAGGAAAGGTCAATGTTATCAAAGAGGATAGATGATGGAATATGTTATACACATCCTTAAACAGACCAATCTTTATCCCCACAGATTTCTTGCACATAAGAGGTACCTCGTCGGGATCAAGTCGTTATCAAGAACACAGGAATTTGGTGATAACTCCAACAACAACATCCTAACATATTCGGCTTACACATCAAATTTGGTCAGCATTGCCAATCCCGGTTGAAAGCAACGAGGATACAAAGAATCATCCCGGCGTGTTGGGCTCTGACCCGTACACATGCATCATACATTTGCATCATGTTGCTACATATAGTACAATGTTTGTCTTGTTGTGTTTCAAGTGTCTAGGATTCTTTATCTTACCCATGCATCGCCATGCATGAGTATGATAAAGAGGGGCATTTGTAGACACTCAAAATTTTCTGTACTACTGTCACTAACATTACAGGAGGACAAATTCATCTTTTAAGAGGGAACCCTGAAAGACGATCCATATACATTCCGGATACTACCGGAAGTTCAGCATCAACCCCGGAGCCCACTATGGGAGTAACAATTCCAACCTCGGATATAACCTCGAGGCATGGATACAATACATCTGGGAACACGCAGAAGAAGACCGATTAATCTCGGAGATAACCCCGCGGTATCCAGTTTCAGTCCCAACCATGGGAATAGCCACCAACCTTGGTGATAACCCCAAGGAATGCAGTTTTGGCGATAACCCCAAAAATGCTTATTTCAAATGCGACCAGCTTCAATCTCGGCGCTCACAACGAGATACACTGTACCAACCTGGCGATAACATCGGGAAGACAGACACACCTCAAAGATGAAAATGAGGACCTTCAACAATTGCAGCAGTCCAATCTCAGCGAAGTCTGAGCAACGTCTGCTTTATCAGCCCAATCCGGCGATAACACCGGTGAGGGGCAACATCGTCATCTCGCCAACGCGATGCCACGCCACATCGTCTCAACATCTCTACGCAACAATGTCCTACAAGACTAACCAATCCCGAGTGAGTATTGTGCGGGGTAACGGATGAAAGTTGAAGCTTGAAGACCGGAGGGCATCGTCCCATCTTCAATGACTTCGTACAAACTCTAATCCCATGCCATCGTACAACTCTCGACAACGGCGGTCCAAAATAGGTCCTGTATACCTCAAACGGATGCCCGGATTGCACTTCTTAAAGTTCAAGTGGACATTCTATTGCATTACAAGACATGCGTGCCGAGACGACCCGACCCAAAAAACCCGAGCCCACACGGGTTGCCTCTGTACACTGGCGGCCACACCAAGCAGTACACTGACTAAATCATCTATAAATAGAGGGCTTGGGCTGCCCATTTTGCAAGAGAAAATGGCGAAGAAGCCTTGCCCAATTTTCTCTGCACTCACCCCATGTAGTGTACTTTCTCATTTTAAACACCTGTGAGCTCATATATAGCCCTTTTGTACCTACAAAAGCCAGTGTTTACCCACTCTAAAGATATAGAAGTCTTCTTTGGCAGTCAACTGTAAGCCTTCTCACACACTTTAGAGTCTTTCTCTTCATCTCTGCACACACCCTTCTTCACGTTGAGAGTCGTGTTGTGCGCATTTGCTTTAGACTTTGGTTCGTGGTTTTGTTTATATACTTATATATATACATATTGACTAAAATTATCGAGTTATGCCTCGATTGAGCCTAGACTTGATGCAGGTGTTTATTTGCTTTTCTATATATATATATATATATATATATATATGAATCGTAATGTCGAACTTTGTTCGATGAGCCTGAACTTCATTTGAATGCGTTTATTTGCTTTTCTATATATATATATATATATATATATTTATATATATAATCGTGTGTCGAACTTTGTTCGATGAGCACAGATTTTACATTCTATGCGTTTACTCACTTATATATATATATATATATATATATATATATATATATATTATATAAACTCTGTCGAACTCGATGAGCACAGATTTTACATTCTTGTGCGTTTATTACTTTTATATATATATATATATATATATATATATTATATCTCTACTTGGAGTTTTCTTACGTGGCGATTGATCGCTTTTACGCCTTTATTTACATTTCGTCCCTTTGAGTTTCCTTCATGGTGGTTGGCCATATATTGACTTTATTTACGTTTTGTCCCTCCTGGAGTTTCCTCCGTGGCGGTTGATAGCTTTTACAGCTTTATTTATATTTCTGATCCCCCATGGAAGTGCTTCGTGATTGGTGATCTTGTATGTATATATATATTTACAGCTTTTATAATATACCTGCTTACTGCTTTTATACAAATTGTTGTATCCTGTGCGCCTAGGAATCATGTGATCACAGATTCAGCCTATTGGATCTAGATTCGGTTCCCGTGATGGACATTTTCAGCTGTAAGTAGCTTGTAAATTATTCTGCGATGTTTGAATTTCCTCAGATGGTTTCCATACCGACGAGGAAGTCGGCATTATTTTATACATCATTTTTTCATGCGATGCCTCAGATCTCTAGTAAATAAAATCTATCGTTAGAACACTTAATAAAATGGGAGTGTAAAAGGTCTCAATTACTATTGAGCATCGTGGTTTGAAAAACCTCTTTTATAAAACATCATTAACGCCGTATCTTGCTTAAAATTGAATTTTGCCTAAATTCAAACCACAGTATATATAGGTGCGAACGAGGCCTCGCACTACTTTCAAATAACAGCACATTGACCCACACACACACACACACATTCAGATAATAGTTTTTGAAAAGAGGCGGTCACCGTGGTAACACGGATGTCGGGGGGTGCCTAACACCTTCCCTCCGCATAACCAAGTCCCCGGACCCTAATAAATCTCTGTTTCACCGACCCGTTTAGCCGTGTCACATCACTTGGTCAATGTGCAAACCTTTTCTCGGTTGTGTTGGTACAACCATTTAAAAAACCAACTGGCGACTCTAAATAGTCCCATCGTCGACTTTATACATGTCGGACCTTTTTCACTTATTTTTTCAAATAAATCTCACTAAAAATGAGAACACCAAAGAACAAGTAACGGAAAGGGACAATTAAAAATCCCGACGTCGATAAGAGGTTTGCAGATTTTCTTGAGATTTTCATAGAACTTGCCAATATAGTTGGGCGAGCCCAGAAATCTCTGAAGTTGGGGTTTATTGGTAATCTTATCAGGAAATTTGTCAGCAAATTGAATAGCTCTATCAATAGGCCGAATAAGTCCGTGATAAATATTGAGACCAAGAAACCGAACTTTAGTCTGAAACAAACTGCATTTAGAGGGGGACAAGACAAGTCCATTTGTTTTAATAGTTTTGAAGAACGAATTCAAATGTTTAATATGTTCTTCAATGGTTCTAGAAAAAACAAGGATATCATCGATATAAACAATGATAAAATGACTGAAGGGATTCAGAATGTCAGTAAGAATGTTTTGAAATTTACTAGGGGCATTTTTCAAACCAAATGACTGAACATTCCATTCATAATGACCAAATGGGGTAGTGAATGATGTTTTGTACCTATCATCTGGGTGAATGGAAACTTGCCAAAATCCTGACTTTAGGTCAAATTTACTAAAAACGGTGGCATAACTTAACCTATTAAGGAGGTCTTCTTTATTGGGTAAAGGATATCTGATCCATTCGAGCACTTTATTTAATGGCTTGTAATTAATGACTAGACGAGGAACGCCTCTTTCCTTTTCTGTTTCATTGTTAACATAAAAGGCAGGACAAGACCAAGGGGATTTACTATGTCTAATTAACCCTTTATTAATGAGATCATTAATTTCCTTTTTGCATAACTCCATTTGTTCATGATTCATCTGGATAGGTCTAGCCTTAGTTGGAATCAAATGTTCTTTGAATTCCTTAGCGCAAGGAAGCCTTACAATATGTTTCTTCAGATACCGAAAAACATTAGGAGAATCGAAACAAAGATTTTCATTTAAATAAGCTTTTAAATCTGTAATTGTTACTTGAACCCTTTTACTCTTAAGCTGTTCTTCATTTGCTTATATTTAATCTCTTCTTTTAAGAAGTTTAAATGGGTGGATTTGCAGTTTAACAAATTCAAAGAATTAGAAATAGATTCATCTTGGATAAATTTTAAATCTCTTTCTTTAGGTTTAATAAGAAATTTGAATGTTATCTTTTTACCTAAGTGTTCACAACTTAATCCTTTATTACTGGTAGTGAAATGATATAATAAATATATAAATTGTAATCCTAAGATGATCTTATCTATAAGATTGTGAATTAAAACAAATGAAGTTTTTAAACACATATTAACCTGAGAAATATGAACTTTAGGTAATTTATATTTTATCTCCATTTGACTGTCATTAGCAGAATTCAATTTTTCACAAGTTTTCTTATAATACTTAGTAGGGATTAGACCTTCTTTGTAAGATCCCAACTTTTTAATAAATAAAATAGAATTTCCTCTATTTATTATTGTGAATAATAAGGTGTTAAATTGATATAATGTTTTGGTTATGGGTGAAATATGCAAATTTTGCAAAATAAGTAAGTGGTTATAAACTATTCATTGTTGTCGGGGAATATTCGTTTGGTCGTGGAATATTCTTGTTGTCGGAGAATATTCGTATGCAATGGCAGCGACCATTTAGGGCCCCATAATGTAAAAACTCTTGTATGATGAAGAAAACGACAAGTTTGAGTTTTTATAAATAACTACAGTTGTTACTCAAGAATAACATTGTTGGAATACCCGGTGGTTAAAATCAAGATGTCTGGCGTGGTTTGCAAGAAAAGTAGACACGATATTGCATGCGATATTTTTGAATTATTGATTCTTACGTAAGAAGGCACTACTCAATAATTTTTACAGTAATTACTGTTCAATATTTTATTTTATTGATTCAATAATTGCTACATTGATATTTTATATTATTGTTGTTTCAATAATTATCACTGCACAGTATTTCCCATTATCAGATCAATAATTCATATTATTTGAATAATATTATTAGATAACATTATTGGCAATGTCTAAGGAAGTTCTGTCTAGAAAAGGGGTTTGATCACCTAATTGCGCGCCAATAAGGAGAAATTCTTATCGGAAAGCCTCCTCTTTCTTGGTAACGACCTGATTGTCATAATTGTGATTCTGTAATATTATTTGTGAATAATTAATCATTGATTTATATGATAAGGAAATATTTATTTTATGTGGATATAAATGATGGATATATTTATTGTGGTTATAAATGAAGGAATTAATCTTTGAGGTGTTTTATCGATTTTTTGTCAGAATGGAAGTTTTGAAAATCGCCCGTATGTGGATTTCGGTCATTTTTCGTTTGGAATTTGGAAAAACTTAAACTTACAAAGTTGTAGAGAATTTAATTTCCTATGGAATAGACATGAGATTCAAATTTTTCTGATAAAAGGGCTATTTATTATGAATTATTGAAGTTTCTAAAATAAATGTTTTTATTAAAATATGGTAGGCCCCACTTTTGGTTGGTGAGTAATGAAATGTGCTGGAATTTATTTTCAAAAGTGCTGGGCTTGAATAGTAGCAGGTAAAGCCATCGGTAGCAGGTTAGTCTGCTATGGCGTTCTATGCATTTTCCTATAAATAGGGTGTTTAGTTAGAATGTAAAATCACACCAGAAACAAGTTTTCTCTCTTTCTCTCTCTATATTATCGAGTGTATTTTGTGAGTATTTAGATACTTTGTGAGTTGCTATTCATCAGTGCAAGTTTCCTTCAGCATTATACCGAGATATTCCGATCAGAAGTACTATTTTTTTGAGGTAAGGAATGTTGTTTTCTTCATAATGATGTTATTCTTTCAATATCATTATACCAAAATATTGGTATGGATTTTATTGTGGAATTTCTACTTTTTTGTGTCGAGGTTACTATTCACGTATACGATACTATTCACGTATACGGCACTATTTACGAATACGGCACTATTCACAGAAAAAATGAAATTTTCTTTTCTTTGTCCAATTTGTCTATTATGGTTACTATATTTGATTATATCTATGTTTTGATCTTTATTCTTGAATTTTGCTCCACAATTGATTATTATAAGGTATTTTTGAACTTGGATAAACTAAAGTACGAATCCTTAATCTTTGATCTTTTATCTCAATGGATTCGTTTTCTTTAAAATATTTTTCATCATCCTCAGTCCTAAATGATGATATTATTGAATATCTTTGGCCTATAGTGCAAAGATAAATGATTAACTGATGAATATCTTTGGCCTGTAGTGCAAAGATGAATGATTACCTAATGAATATCTTTGGCCCGTAGTGCAAAGATGAACAAGTGTTGAGATGAACATGACCAACTGGTGATACAAATGAATATCTTTGGCCTGTAGTGCAAAGATGAATATTTGATTCAAGATGTATATTGATTGATGTTACAGGGATAAAATATTGATGATGGACTTTTAAATCTTAGAAGATAGTAGAATTCTTTCTCTACTTGACTCTTCTAATGGATTGCTATTCCGCTGCAGTTGTTGATCTAAAACTTGTTGTATATTATATTTTATCAGATTTTTCCCCGTTGAAGACTAATGATAAATTGTTGTATATTATCTTAGTCATAATATTCTTTACTAGGCTAGTTGAGCTCACCCTTTTCCTTTTTGTTCCATTTTCTTCTCAGGAGGTGAGAACATAGCAGGAACTAGCCCGGGGTATGGAGTGATGGTTCAGGATAGATGTATTAGTAGTCCTCACTATTTTGTAAAATAGTGTATCAATAATTATAATGAGGACTCCTTTTGAGTTTGTATACTCTCTATTAGACAATAGTTGTATTCAAACTCACAGTATATGTGTTATCGTATTTTGCACAACAATTGTATTACTGAAGTTGTATTCATTTCTGTACCATGTATTTGGCGACTCAGAATGGGTGATGTATACCCATTTTGGGGGCGTCACAGTTGGTATCAAAGCCCATTTCTAAAACCCCACATCGAATGGCTCTTATTGAACTTCAGGAGTTAAAGGTCCAACTACAGGAGTTGTTGGACATCGGTTTTATTCGTCCTTGTACATCTATTTGGGGTGCTCCTATGTTATTCGTAAAGAAGAAAGACAGAAGTATGCGACTTTTTATTGACTACCGGGAATTGAACCATGTCACCATCAAGAATAGGTATCCGTTACCTCGCATTGATGACATGTTTGACCAGTTATAAGGAGCATAATTCTTTTTAAAGATCGATCTTCGTTCTGGATATCATTAGCTGAAGATTAAAATTGAGGATATTCCACCGCTTTGAAACTTCGATGACGGCATTATGAATTCTTAGTCATGTCTTTTGGATTGACTAATGCTCCTGCTATTTTTATGGATATGATGAACCGTGTGTTCAAAGAATATTTGGATCAGTTCGTTGTTATCTTTATTGATGACATCCTCATCTATTCCAAAAGCCGTGAAGATCATGAACACCATTTGAAGCTGGTACTACAAAGGCTTTGTGATAACAAGCTATATGCCAAGCTTAAGAAATGCGAGTTCTGGCTTGAGGAAGTAGCATTCCTTGGGCACGTGGTGTCAAAACATGGAGTATCTATCGACCCAGTGAAGATTGAAGCAATACAAAGTTGGGAGCAACCAAAGTCGGTGACCGAAATACGTAGCTTTCTGGGCTTAGCTGGTTACTATCGGAGATTCGTGGAAGGATTTTCTCGAATTGCAACTCCGTTAACTTAGCTGACTTGTAAAGATACAAAATTCGGTTGGAGCGAGGATTGTGAGAAGAGTTTTCAAGAACTCAAGAGGAGACTCATTTCGGCACCTGTTCTGACAATACCATCTGGTTCGGATGGATTTGTTATCTACATCGATGCTTCAGGCAAAGGGTTAGGATGTGTTCTCATGCACCATGGGAAAGTCATAGCCTATGCCTCGCGACAACTTAAAGAATATGAGAGGAATTATCCTACTCATGATTTGGAGTTGGCAGCAGTCGTTCGCATTGAAGATCTGGAGACACTACCTGCATGGGGAGAAAGTGGAGATCTATACAGATCATAAAAGCCTCAAATATTTCTTCACCCATAAGGAACTCAACATGCGACAACGATGTTGGCTTGAGTTGTTAAAAGATTATGACCATACCATCCAATATCATCCTGAAAAAGCAAACGTGGTAGCTGACACATTGAGTAGAAGATCATATGCGGGTACGAGTGCAATGTTGTTAAAACAAAGGTCTATTTTGTATGACTTGCAAATGATGGAGATAGAAGTAAATGCTCCAAGTATCCACGTAGTGATATCTAGCATACAAGTAGAACCGACTTTAATCGATAAAGTTAAAGCTGCTCAAGCTACAGACATGGAGCTGATGCGTATGAAGAAGAAAGTGCAAGAAGGTGCTATTCCAGAAGCAAGAATCGATGAAGAAGGAATACTTCGAGTCAGCTCCAGACTTTGTGTTCCTAACGATTCTGACTTGAAGCATAGAATCATGATAGAAGCACACAACACATTGTTTTTAATCCATCATGGTAGTACCAAAATGTATCATGATCTTCGACATACATTTTGGTGGAACAATATGAAGAGAGAGATCACGGAGTTTATCTCTAGGTGTTTAACTTGTCAACGTGTAAAGGCGGAGCATCAAGTGCCAAAGGGTCCATTGCAACCACTTGAGATTCCAAATGGAAGTGGGAACACATTACTATGGATTTCGTTATGGGTCTTCCCAAGGTTTCTCAAGGCATAAATGCGATTTGGGTCATTGTTGATAGATTAACCAAGTCTGCCCATTTCTTGCCTATATGAGAGACTTATTCCCTTGAACGTCTTGCTCGTATGTACGTAGATGAGATTGTAAGATTGTATGGCATGCCAGTATCCATAGTTTCGAATAGTGACCCAAGATTCACTTCACGATTTTGGGTTAGCTTGCAGAAAGCTATGGGCACGGATTTACATTCAGTTCGGTATACCATCCTCAAACGGACGGACAATCAGAGAGGACTATTCAAACTCTTGAAGATCTATTAAGACTCTGTGTCCTAGATTTCAAAGGGAGGTGGGATAAGTACCTACCATTGATGGAATTCTCCTACAACAACAGTTATCAAGCAAGTATAGGCATGTCTCCATTTGAAGCATTATATGGACGAAAATGTCGTTCTCCAGTATGCTGGGACTAGGTGGGTGAAGCAACGTTGTTGGGACCAGAATTGGTATGAATAACTACAGAAAAGATCCAAACGATTCAACAACGTATACAAACGGCACATGATCGACAAAAGAGTTATGCGGATCTTCATCGAAAGAACGTGGAATTTAATATTGGGGATCATGTATTGTTACGTATCGCTCCATGGAAGGGAGTTACAAGATTTGGGAAGAGAGGAAAGCTCAATCCAAGATTTGTTGGTCCATTTGAGATTCTTGATCCGAATAGGAAATGTGGCCTATAGACTCGCATTACCTCCAAGCGTGTCTACGTGTTCATAATGTTTTTCACATCTCTATGCTTCGTAAACATGTGAAAGACCCGAACCACATTATTGAGTTAGAACCGGACAAGATAATAGAAGATTTAACGTCACGAGGAGGTACTGTTAAGATCTTGGATAGGAAAGAGCATGTCTTATGCACGAAGGTTATACCACAAGTTAAGGTTTTGTGGAGGAACCATACTATTGAAGAAATGACCTGGGAGTTAGAATCATAAATGAAAGCGAGGTATCCTCACCTTTTCGAAACACCAGGTACGTACGTCAATTTCGAGGATGAAATTTCATAAGGAGGGGAGGTTGTAAGACCCCAACTTTTTAATGAATAAAATTGAATTTCCTCTATTTATTATTGTGAATAATAAGGTGTTAAATTGATATAATATTTTGGTTATGGGTGAAATGTGCAAATTTTGCAAAATAAGCAAGTGGTTATAAAATATTCATTGTTGTCGGGGAATATTCGTTTGGTCGTGGAATATTCTTTTTGTCGGGGAATATTAAATGCGGCGACGCCCATTTATGGGCCCCATGCGGAAAATGGTCGGATGAAGAAAATGACAAGTTTGAGTTTTTATAAATAACAGTAGTTAGTTATTCACCGTTAACACTGTTGGAATACCCGGTGGTTAAAATACGATGTCTGGCGTGGTTGCTTGCGATAGCACCGCGTATTGCATGATTTTTGAATTATTGATTCTTACGTAAGAAGCACTACTCAATAATTGTTACGATGTAATTCTTGTTCAATATTTTATTTTATTGATTCAATAATTGATACGTTGATATTTTATATTATTGTTGTTTGATAATTGTCATTTAACGATATTTCCCATTATCAGATCAATAATTCATATTATTTGAATAATATTATTAGATAGCATTATTGGCAATGTCTAAGGAAGTTCTGTCTAGGAAAGGGGTTTGGTCACCTAATTGCATGCCAATAAGGAGAAATCCTTATCGGAAAGCCCCCTTTTCTTAGGAACGACCTGGTTGTCATAATTGTGATTCTGTAATATTATTTGTGAATAATTAATTATTGATTTATATGATAAGGAAATATTTATTTTATGTGGATATAAATGATGGATATATTTATTGTGTTTATAAATGAAGGAATTAATACTGAGGTGTTTTATCAGTATTTTTGTCGGAATGGAAGTTTTGAAAATCGTCCGTATGTGGATTTCGGTCATTTTTCGTTTGGAATTTGGAAAAACTTAAACTTACAAAGTTGTAGAGAATTTAATTTCCTATGGAATAGACATGAGATTCGAATTTTTATCATAAAAGGGCTATTATTATGAATTATTGAAGTTTCGGAAATAAATATTTTTATTCAAATATGGTGGGCCCCACTTTTGGTTGGTGAGTAATGAAATGTGCTGGAATTTATTTTCAAAAATGGTGGGCTTGAATAGTAGCGAGTAAAAGCCATCGGTAGCAGGTTAATCTGCTTTATGGCGTTTCTAAGCATTTTCCTAAAATAGGGTGCTTAGTTAGAATTGAATATCACACCGAAAATAAGTTTTTCTCTTTCTCTCTATATTATCGAGCGTATTTTGTGAGTATTTAGATTCTTTGTGAGTTCTTATTCATCGATTGCAAGTTTCCTTGACCTTATCTGATATATCCGATCGGAAATCTTGTTATTTTGAGGTAAGGGATGTTATTTTCTTCATAATGATGTTATTCTTTCAATATCATTATCTTAAAATATTAGTATGGATTTTATTGTGGAATTTCTACCTTTTTGTGTCGAGGTTACTATTCACGTATACGACACTATTCACGTATCTGACCTTATTCACGAATACGACTTATTCACGAAAAATAAAATTTTCTTTTCTTTGTCCAAGTTATACTATTATGGTTCTGATATTTGATTGTATCCATGTTTTAATCTTTATTCTTGAATTTTGCTCCACAATTTATTATTATAAGGTATTTTTGAACTTGGATAAACTAAAATCTGAATCCACAATCTTTGATCTTTTATCTCACCTTGGATTCGTTTTTCTTTAAAATGTTTTCATCATCCTCGATCATAAATGATGATATTCATATCTTTGGCACATAGTGCAAAAGATAAATAATTAACTGATGAATATCTTTGGCCTGTAGTGCAAAGATGAATGATTACCTAATGAACATCTTTGGCCCGTAGTGTAAAGATGAACAAGTGTTGAGATGAACATGACCAACTGATGATACAAATGAATATCTTTGGCATGTAGTGCAAAGATGAATATTTGATTCAAGATGTATATTGATTGATGTTACAGGGATAAAATATTGATGATGGACTTTTAAATCTTAGAAGATAGTAGAATTCTTTCTCTACTTGACTCTTAATGGATTGTGCTTGTTCCCTTGCAGTTGTTGATCTAAAACTTGTTGTCTATTATATTTTATCAGATTTTTCCCCGTTGAAGACTAATGATAAATTGTTGTATATTATCTTAGTCATAATATTCTTTACTAGGCTAGTTGAGCTCACCCTTTTCCTTTTTGTTCCATTTTTCTTCTCAGGAGGTGAGAACATAGCAGGAACTAGCCGGGGTATGGAGTGATGGTTCAGGATAGATGTTTAGTAGTCCTCACTATTTTGTAAAATAGTGTATCAATAATTGTAATGAGGACTCCTTTTGAGTTTGTATACTCTCTATTAGACAATAGTTGTATTCAAACTCACAGTATATGTGTTGTCGTATTTTGCACAACAATTGTATTACTGAAGTTGTATTCATTTCTGTACCATGTATTTGGCGACTCAGAATGGGTGATGTATACCCATTTTGGGGGCGTCACATTCTTGAATACAATTTAGATATGCACCATTATCAACTAAGGCAGGGAGTGTTATTGAGAAGGCTTTATCGATAACTAAGTTAACAGAGATATACCATTTTTGAATGGTGATATCATTAATACGTTTGAGGGAGAAACCTTGAATAAAAAGGTTAGTTTCATCTCTAGCTTTAGGGATTATGTTCTTCTTTATGGTACCCTACCTTCAATATGAGTGTGCGAGGAGGTTTGTCTTCAATGTTCTTCTTTATGGTACCCTACCTTTAGACCTAGAAAACGGGCCCAAAGCCCGCAGGCCGGGCCGGCTTGCCTGCCAAAAAGTGGGCTTTGGGCCGCATTTTTTAGGCCCATAAAAAATTCGGGCCTTTTTGGCTCGGCTCGTTGAAAGCCTGGCCCGACCCGTTCACTTTGGGCTAAAAAAATGTCAAAAAAATAGGCATAAAACACCCTCGGCCATGGGCAGCGAGGCAAGCAAACCCATGAACCCATGAGCTTTGGGCTCACATTTTACGACCCGCGAAAATCTAGGCCGTTTTGGCTCGGCCCGTGCCCGCCTCCCTCCTTTTCAGTGTACCTACCTTGATATGAGTGTGCGAGGAGGATCGTCTTCTCCGTGGTTGAGTAGCCCTTGAGCCCAAGTAACAAACCCAAAGGAACTTTGGTTCCTCACCCAGTTAACCCAGTCCCCTCAAGTAATAAATTTCAGGTTCTTGGATCTATTCCTAAGCCTTACAGCTGCGTGCTAGCCAGTAACCCCAAACCAGTCAACCCTTTTAATGACCCATCTAGAGCCACTCCATCCGTTCCTATTCAGTCATCTTCTCAATTCAAACAAAATTAGGAAAATAACCTATTTCATATTGAACCCCATATGAAACCCAAGGATGATCCAATTAAACTTGCTTCCCAATATTTTCCTCCGGGATGGCATTTTACTCCTCTTGCTCCTTATAAATCCCTTGCGTTTTATAAGGATATTCTTTTTAAAACCGAGTCAATTTTCGTCAAACCTATTTATGCTAAAGATGAAAGTAAAGTCCTTTATCACTCCTTATACATTAAGCAAATTATCCCAATAACTGACTGAGGTAATCACCCATCTGATCTTCAACAACTTTCTAATCAAAATAACTCATTTTGTTATTTTGATTACATAGAAGCATGGAACAAGATATTTCTCTACCAAAACTAGTCACATAGTCATTCGTGGTTCGTATAATTTGACCACAAATTCAAAAGCCTTTTTCCCATCTGGTTCCTTTTATGGTGGTCGAGATTTGGCTCTTCTCTTGACTTAATCCCCGATCCATTAAAGGCCCAGGTCTTTCATTTTTTATAAAAATAGTCAATATCAACAACAATATGAAGGTATCCCTGTATTGCTTCAGTTCGTCAGTAAATACAAGGTCCCTTGGATTCTAAAATGGCAATACAACCTTCTTACTCCAATAATTGAAATAATTTGTTTGTCCCAAGTTTCCAGTGTTTTCGGTCAAATTATTATGGTCAACAATGTCCTACCAATCACCATGGTAACCCACATCGTTTTTACCAAGTGGTGGGATAAATTTGATATTAATAGGATTATTGGTCAGATTGAAAATGAATTCCCTCTTGTCCCTTTTCCTATTGTTCTAATTAATTCAATCCCAGTCATAGACTCTTCGAGTAATTTGAAAAAGAAGTCAAAAGTTAGTCCAATAGGTTCGTCAACCTCAGTTGATATCTCCAACATCAAAAATTCATTCTTTTGGCATTCCTCTTAAGTGCGAACCGTTCTTACCTTAAGTGAACACATACCATCAGATCTAAGGATTCCCTTAGCCTACATTGCTCCCACGTTGGAGACTTACAACGGCATAACGGGACTTATGGTGATCTTAGGTGTTTTACAGCAAGTTAGGTGACTCAAGTCGGAGCAAAAGAAATAAAAGTTTGAAGAAACCTTTAAAAACAAGATGTAACTATTTTTAATCGAAACCACCATCGGAACCAAGAACCAACTGTGTGGCTCTGATGCCATTTAATAGCGGATAAGTTTCTTAACGAAATTCAAACATAAAGAAGAAACTTTTAGGAAGAAGACCGGTGAATCGGTAAAGTAATCTCTTTCTTTTATTGTTGACTGACTGGTCCGTCTACTAGCAGTGCCGGAGGGTGCTGTTGATCATCTTCTCAGATGGATTACCATCCCTATATATATATATATATATATATATATATTGTTACGCCCCTAAAATAGGTATACATCACCTATTCTGAGTCGCCAATACATTGTACAGAATTTAAATACAAACGTACTTATACAATACGACAAAAACGTAGTTGAGAGTTTTTACACGAATATTGTCTAGTAGACAATATTCAAACTCAAATGGAGTCCTTATTATAATTATTATCACACTATTTTATAAAATAGTGAGGACTATTACAACCACCTTCTCGGACCGTCACTCCATTCCCCGACTAATCCCGACTACGTTCTCATTTCCTGAAGATAACAATGAAAGCAAAAGGGTGAGCTCAACTAGCCCAGTAAGAAATATTATGACTAAGATAATGCATAATAAATTATCGTTAGCCTTCAACAGTGTTAAACCGATAAAATATAATAAACATGAAGTTTAACTGCAACGGAACAAGCAATCCATTAGAAAAGTCAAGTAGAACATGATATCTACTATCTTCTATGATTTAAAAAGTTTATCATCAATTTTATCGATGAGACTCATCTTAATAAATATTTCACATCACTGAATTATCCATGAACTACGGGCCAATGATATTCATTAGTATCACAACCACGAATTATCCATGCACTACGGGCCAAGGATATTCGTGTTTTCACCAATGGTCATGATCATATTGAATAATCCCTGGTCATAATCATAACAACAACTGTCCATCAATGCACTACGGGCCAATGTGGACTTTTACCACATTATTTATAACATTACGGGTCATGATTATACCCAATGATCCCTGGTCATAATCATACCAATCAACAGTCCATCTATGCACTATGGCCAAAGATGACCTTCATCACAATATAAGCATGAGGATGATGACAATGATATAAGAATTTAATTGAAAGAAAACAAAGGATAAATTTTTAAAGATTTATAATTTAATTTATCCAGAACTCAATATGTCCAAATTGTCAACATGATACTGCTTTGTGGAGTAAAATTCAAGAATAATATTGTATCAAAAATGATTTGGATAGAAAAGAATCAAATTTTCGACGTGAATAGTACCCCGGGTGAATAGTACCCGAGTGAATAGTACCCCCGTGAATAGTACTTCGTGAATAGTACTTCGAGAATATTACTCTATGAATAGTACCGTGACACCCCCAAATCCAGTTACTTCATTACCTCAAGATTTGGTGTTCACTTGATAATAACATTCTTATCTAACTACCCATCATAATAAAATTAGATAATAAACCTTCCCATTAAAGGATTACATTAATAAAATATCCCAGGTTATCTAACCTTTAAATACAAACATTCATATGCGGAAAATTAAATAACTTCATTACATTAATAAAATAAAGTCTGACACAAAATGTCAACATCATTATAAGTCTTCAATACTTGTTCATCTTTCCCTTTCCTTTACTCATGCTAGGTACATCGACCTTCTCAACTTTAGTTGTAATAGTTATATAAGCAAGAGTAAGCAAACAAAGCTCACTTGAAATGATAATGAATACAACTTTACAACAATTGCTAAATAATAGGCTCAATAGAACTGAACAATAGGTTCTATCAATGATAATCAAAATCTGAATCATATATCTGAGGGTCATAAGACCACGAACTATGTCCATAGTTATAAGTAATTTTTCAACTTAAACTTTAACAGCCATAAGACTATATGGACTCCTCGTACCTAGGGGGATCAGCCCTTCGTACAATGTATTGTGCACAAATATTTTAACGCTATGCGTAAATTATCCCCAATAATAGGGTTATTCATCTCAGCATTTAGAATACAAGTCCGCACCAAAATAAGTTTGGTTTGGATACGTTTCAAGATAATTTGGAATTCAACGGTTATCAACTAAGGATTAGTTGAATAAAAAGTTAATAACGTTATGCTATGGAATAATCATAACTAAATCGACATTGTAAATTAAGGTCATGCTTTAGGAATAATCTAATAACGTAAGTATTGAATAATATAACATACCTTGCTTGAACAATATTAAGCTAAGGTTAGAAATCTTATTTAAAATTTAGTATGGAGCATGCATAATAAATAGTAATTGAACGATAAAACGTGTTCAACGCTAGTCCATCAGAATTTAGAAATTTGCATGCTAAATAACAAGTTAAGGATAAGATATTTGCGTTCAATACACGAATTGAAAGAAGTTAAGAAACTTGCATAATTGTAATCGAACTAGAAATAATAAACTTGCTCAATATAAGAATAAGGTCTAGGAAACTTGCATAATGTAACAATAGAACTAGCTCAACGAAAGTGTAGAGTTAGAAAATTTACACAATAATAATCAAGGTAGTGTAAGAAACTTGCTTTGAGTGTAGGCTAAACCGTAATAGTTTGATTCACAATATCCTAATCACATATCATTAGGATATAATTAGTCATTACAAATACTCTATAAGTATCTATCTCATGTATGATTTGATTGTTAACCACATAATCAAATTTCATCAATACAATAATAATAAAACTCGTTAAGTATTAGTAATATGCTCATTCTCAGCACTCTAATACCACAATAACAAAATTATATTTTTAACAGTTATAGTACTGCATTATATCTGTGACGCCCCCAAATCCGGGTACTTGAAACCCGAACTCGGTGCTTCACGATACCATTTCTATAAGCTGAATAATGCTAATAATAATAACAATAATATAGAGTTCAAACTCAATTTACATATGCATCAAAGTTTACTCCTAGGTACGAGACCTTTAAACATTCATTACATCATAGATAATAAGTATCATTGTCTTAATAAACTATAACTATTACACAACATATTATAAATCTCATTCGTTCAGCTTTCCTTTCCCCTTGTTCTTGCCTGAGCCTTCAGGTTGATCATACTTAACTGAAAACATTTAAATTTAAAGCAAGAATGAGCATTTAATTTTCCCAACAAGTAGTGACAACAATATATATTAGCTGAAAGAATTAAATGTTTCCTTTGAAAGACACTTCTACAACGAATCAACAGTTGTGAAGTAAGCTGAACCAATAATAACATATCATTTTAATATGAAAATTTTGAAACTACGTGATGGACTATAAATGGAGATCTCATCAACATACTATGAACATTATTTTCTATTTTCTAAAAGGTTAAATGAACTTCATCTCAGAAACCGTCATAACTTACATGCACGGGGGTGATCAAATTGCTTTATGCCTGTATTGATCAATACTATATGCAAGAACGATATTATCGTTCACTCTATCCACCTTAGGTGCACAAAAGTTTTCCCATATTCGGGATGTTCATACTTTAGTCGGAATCCAAACCAAAACAATGCAGTTGGATACAATAACGTTCTATCTTGTTCAATAATATTTTTATGTCTAGTTTGAATCAAATAGCTTAGACGGACTTTTAAGTCAACGTATACATACTTGAAATCAATAAGTATGTATCAACATATGATTAAATACAATGGTTATCCAAGTGGGGACACTTGTCTAACCCTAAATACGAATTAACGAACAGAATAAATATCTGAATTATACAATAATACAATGATCGGATAATGTAAGAACTCGTATGAATACAAAGATTGGATACATAATCAATAATAATAGAGTTAATAATCTGGCACAATAATAATATAGTTCTGAAACTTTCTTACTCATGTTCATTGCATAAAGTAAATGCAATAGTAGAATACTTTCACAATGTAAATAATAGATCAGATACTTGCTCTATAATAATTAGAGTAGGTTTAGGAAACTTGCATAACATGATATACCTATTTGCACGAAATAAAAGTAGTGCATAAGGTTTAGATACTTGCCTGAGCTGTTGCTTACAATAACGCAACTTAGATTAATCTTTTATACAGCGACCTATCAGTAATAAGATCATTCGTTCGATTAGAATAATATATCGTAACACATAATAATCGCTAATTGTAAAAAGACATAACCTAATCACATTATCACATATGTTTAATAAATTTCGGATCATAAATGTACACATATCTAGTCAATTTATCTAAGTCCATTAATTTACTAAATATTTCTATATAATCGACCTGGCTTTATCGGGTAATTATCGAGTCTAAAACTCTAATCTATAGTTCAATATTCATTTAGATATTTTAAATATCACTCATATTATTTTTTCATAACCTTATAATAATTTTTTAAAATAATTATTATACTTTATCATTAATTTTCAAACATCGAAATCATTATTAAATGATTTAAATATTAATCAATTCTATTATCATTAATATTTAATTAATATTAAACTATTAATGAAATTATTTTCAAAATATTAAAGTTATTTATAATAATTCAAAATACTTTTAAAGTATTAATATTACCCTTAAATGATTTTTAAAATATTTAAATATAATTATTAAATAAATTTAATATCATTATTAATGTATTTATTGAGTATTAATGTACGATTTTAAATATCAAATTATTAATAATACGATTTATCCAAATATTAAAAGTCATTAATTATAACTTAAAATATTTTTAATTCATTTATTTCTCTTTAAATGATTTTTAAATCAATAAAACCATTTTAAAACTATTTATTTAATAAAATTATTAAATAAATTTAATATCATTAATAATAAATTAATAATTATTAATATTAAATTATTAATGAAATTATCCTTTAAATATTAAAATTATATTTTATAACTTAAAATATCTTTTTAAACACTTTATTTTCATTCAAAATGATTATTATAATATTAAAATCATTTTTAAACTAAATTATTTAATATAATTATTAAATAACTTTAATATCATTAATAATAATTATATAACGAAATTTATCTTTAAATATTAAAAGTTATATTTTATAACTTAAAATATTTTAAATACCTTAGTATTATTTAAAATGATTTTTATATAATAAAATCATTTTTAATTAATTTATTTAATTCATTTAGTAAATAACTTAATTATCGTAAATATTATTTTATTAATGAAATTTATCACAAAATATTACAAGTCATTAAAAATAACTTAAAATATTTTCTTATATCATAATATAATTTTAAATGATTTTTCAAATATTAAAATTATTTTTAACTAATTATTTAATATTATAATTAAATAAATTAAATACTTTTAATATTCCAAAAATATTAAACATTTATGAAATATACTCAAAATAAATAAAACTAATTTTCTAATTTAAAATAATTTTAATAATTTATTTGGTATTTTAATAATTAAAATTGATTTTTATAATTATTTATTAATTTTCTAAAAATAAAATACTATCTCGTCGCTAAAATCGGCTCTATAGCTTACGTAACCGTCGCTATAGGTGTTCTTCATGTTCTTGAGCATTCATAAGGCAGTTTCGAGGTTCCTTGTTTGACCAAGCTTAATTTAGTGTGTATTTTGTTTCTGGGTCTGTTGTTTCTCAGATCATGTAGTAAAAATACAAGACTACACTATCCAACAATAAAAGCCATCATAACTTGCATACACAACGAGATCTAAGCCCTTAAAATGATCGTTGAATGTCATTCTTCATTTCTGGTTGCCTGAAATGAAGAACAAATCTGATCGCCTACTTTCTGAGCTTCCACAACTTGTACTCCTTGCAATATGTTTGTGATCTATAAGCTGCAGTATATATCCAGTATGTAAATGAAGAGATGTAACACAAAAAATCCACAAAAAATCTACAGATCAAGAAGATATAACCCGGTCAGCGGTCGGGGATTACGTTGAAAACGCTTTTCTTGGGTTACCCAGAAAACATGAACCGTGATCACCTGTGTTGGTTTGACCGGTCACAAGATCTAAGCTAAATGATATCTAGCTGTAATAAAAGCATAAATCGACAGTTTACATGACATACTACAAGTATGGGTTCAACAACAAACTCAAAACATCAAAAACACCGATGATATAGAGCCTTAAATATCCCTGTCGGATGTTTTATCCGATTTACGGGTTGGCGTAAATAGTCCGTCAATCTTAGGTCAACACGGTATTTACCACTAATAACTTTTATTCTAGACATCAAATGGCCCTGATTCTTGTTGCAGACTAATGACCACATTACAAGATACCAATAAAATCTTAAAAAACAACAAAAACCATTATCGAGAAAACTTTTTCCCAGATTTTGAAGATTTATCAATTTGAAGATTTAGATGTTATGGATCTGTAAACTACCAACCCAGATCATCAAAATGGATTACAACCAACATAATCTAACATTCAAAATTAACATCTAGCACATAATTTTTGGACATATTTGATGCTAGGGTTTTTGTACCTTTTCTAAGCTTTGATTCTGATTTTGTTCTTCTGATCTGCTACTGGTAATCGCGGGACTTGATCATGGACTGATCTAACAAGGGAATTTCGTGGGTTTGAGCTTGAGAGAGAATGGCTAAGTGCTTGTGAATAGTTTAGGCCAAAAATGAGCACTTTTTTTCTTAAATCTAAAGAAATCATGTATGCGTGTATGGGATGGCTGATCATGTAATGTGTTATAGATTATAGGCTCATAGGTAGGTCTAGGGTGGCTGGCCAGATTTTTGCTAGATCTTGTCTAACAATAATTCAACATATGGGACAAAAAGGTACTTTGGTAATTATTTTAAATTTCAAGGGTATTCTTGTCCAATGTTATTGAATCTAGGGTTTAATCACTAGATTTTACATCTTAAAGTTTCCCAAATAATTTATAGGATTTGGACAATTAAAAATTAAAGTGTAATAAAATTTTAATTTTAAACACACTAATTAAATTAGGATTTTTAATAGAAATTAGGGTTTTAATAGAAATTAGGGTTTTAATAAAAAATTAGGGTTTAAATAATTAGTAGTTCCTTAAGATCATTAGGGTGAAAGTAGTATGCACACAAACCAATCATGTTTGATGATAAAGCATATACTTTGTAACAATCTTATTCATTTATTAATAAAAAATATTAATTTATTAAAGGCTTTTAAATTATCTACATGATGTTTGCTTTTGTAATATGTGATAAACTCATAGTTTTAAGCAATGCTTTTAGAATAATGATGATGATCATTCTAATGAGATCTAAATTCTTAGAAAGCTTAAAACTAAAATAGTTCCCAATCATTGGATTACTAAATTGGGGATTAGTGAATCCGGGATAGATTGGTACATACGTTGTTTGCTTCATTGGATGAGGATGATTGATCTCATGATCATTTGTGTGGAGACACTAAAACAAGTATGTAGGTGCTTATTAGAGAATAAGTTCAACTAACGCGGGCTCGCTAAGGAATACCTAATGGAGTTTTATTTGCTTCTATCAATAGGAATTCTTGTAGTGATAGTAGTACAAGTAATCCTTGGACTTGAGATCATCATAGTATCTTGTGTATGATGAATTATACTTTGACTTATTCCTTAAGACCCTTAGGGTACATCAAAGGGTATGCTTGGGTATAATAAGTTGTACATGGAGATAATGTATGATCAATAAAGAATCTACCACTTCTAATAAAAGAAGAGAAATGTCCTATGTGATTCGATAAATGACAACCCAAAGAGTCCTCGGCAGTGCGTAATGAAATTAGAAAGGAGTTTCTAATTTGCATTATTTGAGTTGTGCATTTAAGGATCGAAATACATATAATTAAATAAAATAAGACTTGACAAGAATTCCATGTCTTATATTTAATTGGGACATTGTATGGTGGAAGGATTGAATTGCATACAAGAACTATTTACTCAAAGATTCTTTAATGATTAATGTTGAAATCTATATTATCCGAAAAGTCGTTGATCGCTAGTGAGGCTTATCCCTATCAGAATAAATATTATTTATTTAAATAAATTAATTGTTTAATTTATTTATTTAAATAAGATTAGAATTGTTCTAATTGATTTATTCACAACCTAGGTTTAATATGGAGAACCTAAAGGGTCACACCATAAAAAGGAAGAATAATTATTTAAGAAGTGAATGGCATAATCGTAATAATATGTTAAGTATATTTAATTTAATCTATGGAGATAGAATAAATTAAATAGCTTAATATTTATTATTTAATATTTTAGAAATATTAAATATAAATTAATAAGAGGAGTCTTATTAATATTATTACAATTATTATTATTTTAATTTCTAAAAGAGTTTAGGAATTAATTTAATATAAGTACTCTCATTTATTCCTAATTAAGCTCCCTAATCTTATTAGGGGGCTTAATTAATTAAAAGAATTTAATTAATTAAATAAAACCCAATTCCTTAATTGTTAAGGTGGGTTGCCCACATCTATAAATAAGAGGAGTCTTATTATGGGTGGTGGGGTGGTTGACTTTGACAACTACGTAATAATTCCAATTTGTTGGAGAAAGACGCCTTTTTCTATAGAGATAGAAAAAACTAGGGTTTGAGCCAATACCCTTCTTCTTAAATTTTCTTCTTCCTCGTGATCACCTCTGAGGCCCAAACACATGGGTGGCTAACGCCGATCAAAGGAAGGAACCAAACCCGATGGATTCAAGTTGAACGCGAAAAAGGATTGGAGGTGAACTTGTACACGAGGAAGCTCGATCTTCAAGGGTATGATTTTATTCTTTATCTTTTCGTTTAATTAATAATTGTGCATAAAAGGTGATCCGGGTTTATGGTTTGTAAATTTTTTAAACTCGATTTTACACGCTCCGCATTATTTTGCAATTTGATTGCTTCATGAATATTATAAAAACCTAATAAAGGTATCGTAGCCAAACCTTTATGCGAATTATTAATTGTTTTAATTTGATATTATATTGATATGTGTTTAGAACAATTTAATTGGGCATAATTTTATTAGATAAGTTTATTTTAATTTTAAAATAAAAAGTTTATTTTAATCTTAAAATAAAAGGTTTATTCTAATATTAAAATAAAAGATTTATTTTAATTTTAAATTAGAATTTCATGCTAACTAATTAGAGTTGGAATTGGATTCCATAATAACTAATTGGAGTTGAAATTGGATTTTATTTTTCCTAAAATAAAGGAGTTTATTTGTGAATAGGAAGTAAATCCATCTTTCCTTAAATAAAGGAGTTTGTTTAGATATGAAATAAGATTTCATATTATTCAAAATAAAAGAGTTTATTTGTGAATAGGAAAGAGAATCCATGCTTTCTTTAAATAAAGGAGTTTATTTAAATATGAAATAAGATTTCATATTATTCAAAATAAAAGGAGTTTATTTGTGAATAGGAAAGAAAATCTGTGTTTCCTTAAATAAAGGAGTTTATTTAAATATGAAATAAGATTTCATATTATTCAAAATAAAGGAGTTTATTTGTGAATAAGAAAAAGATAATCCGTGTTTCCTTTAATAATTTTTTTTTACATGGAATTGATTCCATAATTAATTAAAATAAAAGAGTTTATTTTAATTAAAGATTTTTTTACATGGAATTGATTCCATAATTAATTAAAATAAAGGAGTTTATTTTGATTAAAATTTTGATTAAAATAAAATAGTTTATTTTATTCAAAATAGGATAAATTAAAATAAAATAGTTTTATTTTGATTTAAATTTGGATTAAAATAAAGGAGTTTATTTTGATTCAAAATAAGATTTTATACTAACTAAATGTTGCCCATTAAATGATATCAATATATATATTAAATGTTTATTATTCATAAGATGAATGTTATTTATCGATGCATATGATGATGTGTATGATAATAAATGGGATTGATTATGGACTATCAACCAATGTGATTGGATTTTATTTTAGTTGGATGCATGAATGTATGGGTTTTATTAAATGGGGTCTGCATGCACTGCGCTTCTCTAATTTTTCTCGAATGTAAATTCCATCTCCCTATGTATTTCCCTCGACTATCACGATCAAGGTTTCTATTTATTTTAAATAGTTTTGTAATAGGAATAATTAGAATTATTTTGAAGAATTGGAGATCAAAGAGAACAAGGAGCGCCAAGACCCGTTGTAATGGAGCCCGTTTAAATGTAATAGTTATATTTAAATATTATTTCTTGCACCCTAGGGTTTGACCTTTTGGTTCACTTGGTGGCTCTAGTGAACCAAACTAGAATAAAAGTCCATAATCAATCCGGGTAGAATATAGTATTCTATATGTGCATGCTTATATTATATATATTATATATTATAAAACATGCTTCGCATGTTTATTAATATACATATATATTTTATATATATATGTGCATGCGCGCTAAACAAGATGAGACAAATTAATAACAAACCCCTCAAATTTTTATTATATTAAGTCCTAAGCGTTCAAAGATATTTGGAATATCGAACGTCGCCTTCTAGCATGATAAAATTAATAGAGTATTAAATATTTAATATGAGTTTGTTGTGTCACCACAAGGCAAGTATTAAGTATTTAAGATGTTAATTTATCACATTTGATGCTTATAAAGAAAATTGAACAATATTGTTTTGTTGTGTCACCACAAGGATGATATTTTTCTTTTTTGAATATATGGAGTGCTAGGTCGGACTTAACTTGATAATTTTGATTCTGGATGTGCCACCACTCGATCAAAATAATCTAAGAGGCAAAAGAAAAGGAGTTGCATAGTTGATGTAATTGACAAAAGTTGTCTACCTATTTATTTATATATAGTTTGTTGTGGTCACCACAAGGCTATATACATTTGAAATGAGATCCTTATTCTCACTAGCAAATCTTTAATTAGATTTTGCCTTAACTATATAAGTGAGGGTAATATAGTTTGAAGAAAATAGTGGGAGATACCAATTTAAAACAAGACCTAAATTATTTTGGTAATTAATAAAAGAATGTATGTTAAAATGTTGTTAATTACAAATTCATTTACGTAATTTTACAATGTCTAAAATTACTATCACCGCAGTTATTATTAGATACTAAGTTAATCAAATCAATTAAACGGATTGGTTAAGGAATTTGAGAATAGTTCTCATAGTCAAAAGCTATCTTATGTTCTTAATACGCTTATCCTCAAGAATGGTTGCGCATAATGCCTCCGAGGAAGACATTGCTACTTTTAGAAAGTGGCAAGATGATGCACATTGGCTCAATGCATCATGCTCACATCCACGAGTAACGAGCTTCAAATGTCGGAGATGAAACTATGGATGCTCCTACTATATTCCTGCACATCAAGTAGTTGATGGTGAGGAAAGTAGGACTGATAGATATCAGATATCTAAGGAGCTCTTCCGATCTAGAATGACTAATGACACTACAAGACAAAAGTCCTTAACATAATCAATTTGATTGATCAATTAGACAACGGGGTTTTCCATGTATGGAGAGTTGAGCCAAGATTTGATCTTGCACTCACTCCAGGACTCCTTTCACAATTGTTGTGAATTTTTAATATAAACAAGCTAGATATCAGCCTCGCTGATTTGCTTAACATAATGAAAAATGTTGAAAGTCACTTTTCAACCAAGAAAGATCAAGTCTTACTGGTAGGGGCCAAAGGATCTTTTGAAAAGAAGAACGATTCAAAGAAGAACGATTCAGAAAGGTAAATAGAAAGGCAAAGGATAATAAGAATAAAAGCTCGATACGGATAAAGAATGAGTTTTGCTTCCACCGCAATAAGCCCGGACATCGGAAAGAAACTCAAGAAGTATCTTGCAGAGGCTAACCAAAAGAAGCTTAGTGAAGTTTCTATTATAAATACAAATTTGTTCATGATTTGAAATAAATTTTTCTTTAAGTCAAGGTTCTACTTGGTATTGGATACCGACTTTGGTTATCATAAATATAGATTTATGAAGGACCAAGCAGTAGTAGAAAGCTAAACAAATATAAGTAATCCTATGTGTGGAAAATGAAGCAAAGGTTGTTGCATTAGCCATAGAAACTTATAGTTTAGCAATGCCTACGGAAAATCTATTAAGTCAATAAGTTGTTATTGTATTCCAGCTTCTTGTTAAAATATTTATTTCCATTTTATTGTTGGACAATGAAATCTTTGGTATTATAATTAAGAACAATTGTTGTTCTATTTATAATAATAATGTTTTGTATAGAATCGAATATTACTTAATAAATTTTGTATACTGACTTACATGAAAATAATTTTGCATATTGAACAAATTAGTATAAGAAAAGGAGATGATCATTCAAAGAGTTGAATGTGTGTATTTGCTAAAATACAAGTGTGAATTATTTGAAAGGTTCAAAGAATTCAGATGTGAAACAAATTGGCAAAGTATTAAGATTCTTTGATTAGATCAAGGATAAATACTTGTGCAATAAGTTTCTAGATCATCTCAAATAGTTTTCTCATAATGGACACATCCCGATACGCAATAATTGATTGATGTATCTCGAATGAAAAATCGCACTTGCTGGACATGGTGCGGTCCATAATGATTTTACCGACATTCCAAAGATCCTTCCGGATAATGTCCTAGAAATGGTCATGACATTCTACGAAAATGGTAACCTCAAAATCCATTTCAAGACTCCATAAAAGTTATGGATGTGGAGGATTCCTAATCTTAAGTATGTTAAGATAAGGGTTCCAACTTATGTGAAAAGGTTTCAAAGGATAAGCTTGGGACAAGATTTTATAAGTGTCGATTTGTGGGACATCCTAAAGTAAGTTTAGGTATATGTTCTATAATCTTACTTAGCAAAAGGTGTTTGTTATAAACACGCCGCCTTCTAAAGATAAAGGTGTTTATCATTAAAAGGGCTAGTGGGAGGATAATAGATCTTGAAAAGTTCAAGAACCACAAAACACTATAAGTCAAATAAGAGGAACCTAGAGATAGACCTATTGTACCACAACCGAATCATAAATTTGAATAAGTACCAAGATACCTAGAGGTATGGATTCATCATGGATGATGATGATGAGGTACACATCATGAAGATGATGATCCAAATTATATACGATGAGGTAAGTGTTGTAGACACTCGAGAAATTGATTGAAGCAAGTTTCTCAAATATGGAACATTTATTTTGATGAGGCAATCAAAAGAGTTTGATTTTATCAAAATAAGAATGAACCTAGTGTGTACAAAAGGGTCAAGTGGGAGCATCGTGACATTCCTAGTATTATATGATGATATACTACGGATAAGGAATGACATACCAATGCTACAATCAAGAAAGATAAAGTTGTCTAAACATTCCTCCATGAATGATTTGGAAGAGTATCTTAATTAGGGATGTAAATCTATATAGATAGATTTAAGAGGATGCTCGACTTAACCCAATGAACGATATTCATTTGATGCTAAAGTCGCTTAGCATGGCAAACTCCAAGAGATGTCTCATGTCGATGAGTTATGGAGTGTATCTCTTAATTAGTCCCCACGACTCTCAAAAGAGAGGTCGCATGAGTGACAATCATGTATGCAATGAAATGTACGAGACCGATGTCGATCACCTTATTATGGAGAAGTTCACTATGAGTCGCTGAAAACATCTTAAAGTGCTTAACCAAAGACTAAGGATGTGATCATATACATGGTGGGTCTTAATTAAAACTAGAGGGCTTAATGCACTCAAGTTTTTCGCATGCACCAAGACGACAGAAAAATCCACTTTAAGGTAAAGGGTTACCTTGAAACAAGGTGCAAAGTGAATTGAAAGGTTCCAAACAAAAAAAAAGTTTGGGGTTTAGTGATAAAGACAAAGTATATAGCTATAAATGAAGTCGCAAGTTGATTGTTTGGATTAAAAGTTCATTACGTAACTAGGAATAGTTCCTAAGTCTCATCTTCGATCTAAACATGTGTCAGTGGCACTTTCATTTGATTATTAGAATCATTGAAAGATGAGAAATCACTATAGAGATAGTGGACTCTCAAGAACAACATTACATATCCATTAACTAAAGCTTATCCAATGCCAGGATAATCGCTACTTAGAGAAGAAGAGTATAAGATACCACGACGATCGGGTTTAAGTGCAAGTGGGAGATTGAAAGTAGTATGCACACAAGCCAATTATGTTTGATGATAAAGCATATACTTTGTAACAATCTTATTCATTTATTAATAAAAAAGTATTAATTTATTAAAGGCTTTTAAATTATCTACATGATGTCGTTTTTATAATATGTGATAAACCCATAGTTTTAAGCAATGCTTTTAGAATAATGATGATGATCATTCTAATGAGATCTAAATTCTTAGAAAGCTTAAAACTAAAATAGTTCCCAATCATTGGATTACTAAATTGGGGATTAGTGAATCGGGATAGATTGGTACATACGTTGTCTTTCATTGGATGAGGATGATTGATCTCATGATCATTTGTGTGGAGACACTAAAGCAAGTATGTAGGTGCTTATTAGAGAATAAGTTCACCGAACGCTGGCTCGCTAAGGAATACCTAATGGAGTTTTATTTGCTGTCAATAGGAATTCTCAGAGTGATTGTAGTACAAGTAATCCTTGAACTTGAGATCATCATAGTATCTCAGTATGATGAATTATACTTTGACTTATTCCTTAAGACCCTTAGGGTATATCAAAGGGTATGCTTGGTATAATAAGTTGTACATGGAGATAATGTATGATCAATAAAGAATTTACCACTTAATAAAAGAAGAGAAATGTCCTATGTGATTCGATAAATGACAACCCAAAGAGTCCTTGGCAAGGCGTAATGAAATTAGAAAGGAGTTTCTAATTTGCATTATTTGGAGTTAGGCATTTAAGGATCGAAATACATATAATTAAATAAAATAAGACTTCGACAAAGAATTCCATGTCTTATATTTAATTGGGACATCAGATGGTGGAAGGATTGAATTGTACGGTAACTATTTACTCAAAGGTTCTTTAATGATTAATGTTGAAATCTATATTATCCGGAAAGTCGCTTGATCGCTAGGGAGGCTTATCCTATCAGAATAAATATTATTTATTTAAATAAATTAATTGTTTAATATATTTATTTAAATAAGATTAGAGTTGTTCTAATTGATTTATTCACAACCGCTTAATATGGAGAACCTAAAGGGTCACACCATAAAAGGAAGAATAATTATTTAAGAAGTTAATGGCATAATCGTAATAATATAAAGTTAAGTATATTTAATTTAATCTATGGAGATAGAATAAATTAAATAGCTTAATATTTATTATTTAATATTTTAGAAATATTAAATATAAATTAATAAGAGGAGTCTTATTAATATTATTACAATTATTATTATTTTCAATTTCTAAAGAGTTTAGAAATTAATTTAATATAAGTACTCTCATTTATTCCTAATTGGATTAGGAAGGAAAATTAGTTAAAAGAGTTTAATTAATTATCCCTAATAAGATTAGGGAGCTTAATTAATTAAAAGAATTTAATTAATTAAATAAAACCCAATTCCTTAATTGTTAAGGTGGGTTGCCCACATCTATAAATAAGAGGAGTCTTATTATGGGTGGTGGGGTGGTTGACTTTGACAACTACGTAATAATTCCAATTTGTTGGAGAGTAGTACGCCTTTTCTATAGAGATAGGAAAACTAGGGTTTGAGCCAATACCCCTTCTTCTTGAATTTTCTTCTTCCTTGGTGGATCACCTCAGAGGCCAAACACACGGGTGGCTAACATTGATCAAAGGAAGGAACCAAACCCGTGGATTCAAGTTGAACGCGAAAAGGATTGAGGTGAACTTGTACTGAGGAAGCTCGATCTTCAAGGGTATGATTTTATTCTTTATCTTTTCGCTTAATTAATAATTGTGGATAAAGGTGATCCGGGTTTATGGTTTGTAAATTTTTTTAAACTCTGATTTTTACACGCTTCCGCATTATTTTGCAATTTGATTGCTTCATGAATATTACAAACCTAACATAGGGTTCCCAAATTAACAATTAGGGTTTCCTAATTATCATTATAATTTACTAAAACAATAATTAGGATTTCTAATTTTAGCAAATTAGGGTTTTCAATTAATAATTAGGGGTTTCTCCCAATTACGTAAATTATATAATATACAATTAAATTCATATAACACAAGTACTACACCGTCTCGAACTCATAACCGAGTTTAGCAGTTAGGGTTTAATAATACGACATGAGGGTTATGACCTAATTTACCATATTTGGCCCACCATTATCAGATCACATTCACATTTACAAAGACATATTTATAAAGAATCGAAAAAATTAAAATATAATTAATATTATATTATTATTCTCATCCCTTGATAAAAATCCAAATTTAGGGTTTGGATTCCATATCTGATTTATCCTTCATATACAACATCAATAATTAAGCTAAAATAATTAACTTAAACATTCTGAACAAATTCATATAATAAAATATTTATTATTATACTTCTAATAATCATTTCATATATTATTTAAATAATATAATATCATGTTTTCATGGAAAATAATTAATAAAAATATTTACGCTTACAAAATTAATTACTATAGAATATAATTTGTGGTGATTAAAATTCTAAAATTATTTATAGGTAATAAATATATTTGCATTTATCATACATTACTTGACACATATTCTCATCATTAAAATAAAAAAAAAAAAATTATATGTAAAATTTCTTATTTATTTACATAGAAAATATCGGGTTATTACAATATCAACAATTACAAACTCTGTGCAAAACAAAAGTTATTTCGGACATTACATTAATCGGCATTTATTATTTACGATTTATCTTGTGGTTAGGCGGCGTTATACAAGAAGGCCTAAGCCATGGGTCGGCGTTGCGACGCAAAAGTGGCGCTGCAACTTCTACTTTAGCGCTAAGTCATTGCGTGAACTTCGAAATAAGCGACATCGATTTTGGTATTTGAAACTGAAACTTATAGAACCGAGCACGAAGAAAAAAACACAACTAATTTCTGTTTATTTAGCAGCTAAATTAACACACGTATAACTTATGTAAATTACACATAAATATTACCAAGCATACATATACTAATTTAAAACAACTAAACAACAATTTTAGAAAACTTAAATCCTTGAAAGCCATATTTTAAACCAACAAACTCCATTTTTGATATTTCTTGACACAATGAACACGGTAGTCATAGTTATACACCAAATTGATTCCTTTGAACTACGTTTTCTTTAATTCTTATCCAATTAACATATACAAGGTTCAATTTCACAATTGGCTCACAATAAAATACTAATTTTGGTACCCCTGCAAACTACGTTCATACATATGTTCACTGTAAAAACATTCTCTTTCTTTTAAAGGTAATATATGTTCAGCATACAATCACACATATATATATGTTAGTTATAACAATTACATGTACACATAATTTCATAACCAATTATAAAAGCATGGATTACAGAAATTTTATAATGACTTTATACACAGTGAAACTCAAGGACACAGTGGCTTTAAATTATGTCGTAAAACATATTAACACATATATGTACATATAATATTAAGCTTAGGTAACATACCTTTTTGCTTAATCCTTGCTAACCACTTCGAATAGCTTGAAAAACTCAGAATTTTCTCGCTTGATTATCTCTCAGGCTCTCTCAAACTCTCTCTATTTTTCTCTCCTCTAGTAAACCTTCTTCTCAGACTTTGCAAATAACTAGAGCGTAAACACAACCTAACTGATAACCAAATGCGTAAAAAGAAACTGATATGGCCATAATAAGTCTAATAACTAATATCAGTTATAAAATATAACGTATAGATTATAAATATATTTTATTTATTATTTAATTTATAGTATTATAATTCAAAAATCCAAAAGCCATAAGGCTCCGTTTGGCAAAAATTCTTTAAAATTTAAAGACTTAATATCTTTAAGCCTTGTTTGGCAAAACTAAATTAAACTCCATTAATTTATTTTAATAACTCCTTTATAGTATAGTTATTTGTCACACTTTATTTAATTAAGTTTTCATACTTAATTTAATTAATTCTTTAACAATTTATTGAATAATTCATTTAATCATTATAAACTCTCTAACTTAATTATTAAATTAAATTAGAATATTATCTCATAATAATTAATTTCTTTAACTCATTAATTATTTATTTAACAAATAATTAACCAAATCAAATCAAATCAATTTAAACAAATATTTATTGAACAATAAACACATCCATTAAATATTTATGTAATTCAATATATATTTAAAAATTATAATTAAAATTCTGAATTGTTACATCCTTCCCTCCTTACAAGGATTCTGTCCCCAGAATCACCACTCAAACAAATCATTCGTCACATTTTTCCTTACTTACAAGGATTCTGTCCCCAGAATCGAAGACACGGATTAAACAAATAACTCAGGATAATCTTTCATCATTTTATCTTCGAGTTCCCATGTAGCTTCTTCAGCATTGTGGTTCCTCCATATCACCTTCATGAAAGGTATTACTTTATTCCTAAGCACCTGTTCTTTCCTGTCAACTATCTGGATAGGAATCTCTTCATAGGACAAGTCCTTTTTAAATTGTAATGGTTTGTACTCGATCATGTGCTTGTAATCGGGTTTATATGGTCGTAACACCGAAACATGAAAAACATTATGAATGTTTTCCAACTCTGGAGGTAGAGCTACCTCGTAAGCCACTTCTCCAACTTTTCGCAGTACTTCGAAGGGTCCAATAAACCTCGGCCTTAGCTTTCCCTTTTTACCGAAACAAATTTTCCCCTTCCAAGGAGAAACTTTTAGGAACACGTAATTTCCTACGTTGAATGCACGATCTTGTCTGTGTTAATCAAAGATACTTCTTACATCTATCTTGGCTTGCAGCCTACCAATCTTGTTACGATGAGTTTGACAACCTCAGCAGTTTGTTGAACCAGTTCTGGTCCTAACAGTTGGTGTTCACCGACTTCATCCCAGCATAGTGGAGTTCTGCACTTCCTGCCGTATAATGCTTCTTAAGGCGGCATGCCGATGCTCGCGTGGTAACTGTTGTTGTAAGAAAATTCCAGCAACGGTAAATGTTCATCCCAGCTCCCTTTGAAGTCCATGATGCATACCCTAAGCATATCTTCCAATGTCTGGATTGTTCGTTCACTTTGGCCATCTGTTTATGGATGGTATGTCGTACTCATTCGCAACTATGTTCCCATACATTCTTGTAGTCTCTTCCAGAAGTTTGACGTGAATCGCGGATCTCTATCTAACACAATTGACACTGGCACTCCATGCCTCGTAACGATCTCTTTAACGTACAACATTGCTAACTAATCAAGATTGAACCTAATCTTTATTAGCAAAAAGTGTGCTAATTTTGTCAGTCTATCCACTATCACCCAAATCGCATCACATTCTCTCTGAGTAGTTGGAAGACCCACCACAAAATTCATTGTGATGTGTTCCCACTTCTATTCTGGTATTTCTAACGGTTGAAGTAACCCGCTTGGTCTTTGATGCTCGGCCTTGACTCTTTGACATGTTAAACATTTTGCGGCACATTCTGCAACATCTCTTTTCATGTTTGGCCACCAAAAATGACCTCGTAAATCTTGATACATCTTCATACTTGCCAGATGAATCGAATATCTTGAATTATGAGCTTCGGTCAAGATTTTGTCTTTAATCTCTGGTACTGTTGGAACCCAGATTCTTCCCTCGAATCTCAGTAATCTTTCGATATCGATCTTGTATTTCGCATCACTACTCTCAGCCACATTCTCTTTGATTTTCTCACATTCTTCTTCTTGTAGTTGAGCGTTCTTAACTTTGTCCACCAAAGTTGGACTTGCTTTTATCTGGAATAGTCGTTCATCGAATTCTTTTGGAAATTTTATTTCCAATTCTAGCTTTGTTATTGTTGAAATAAGCTCATCCTGAGTGGTTATCAGCATCAACTTTTCCCTTCATTTCTTGCTCAAAGCATCTGCAACCATATTCGCTTTGCCTGGATGATAAAAGATCTCAAAATTATAATCCTTTATCAATTCCATCCATCCTCTTTGACGCATATTCAGGTCCTTCTGAGTGAAAATATACTTCAGACTCTTATGGTCTGTATATATCTCACATTTTTCTCCATAGAGATAATGTCTCCATATCTTCAAAGCAAAAACTACCGCATGCAACTCTAAATCATGAGTCGGGTACCCTTTCTCATAGTCCTTCTGTTGTCGTGATGCATATGCAATAACTTTGCCGTTCTGCATAAGGACACACCCTAATCCTTTATGTGAGGCATCACTATACACCATAAAGTTCCTTGTATTATCTGGTAATGACAGCACATGTGCCACACTTAACTTCTTTTTCAAGTCTTGAAAACTTTCTTCACACTTCTCCGTCCAAACAAATTTTACAGCTTTCCTTGTTAAATTTGTTAACGGAGTGGCTATCTTGGAAAAATCATGAATAAATCATCTATAATAACCGGCCAATCCCAAGAAACTCCTCACCTCCGAAGGTGTTCTTGGTTGTTCCCAATTGATTACGACTTCAACTTTTGTTGGATCCACTGAAATACCATCTTTGTCAATCACATACACAAGAAATTGTACACGATCTAGCCAAAATTCACACTTAGAGAATTTTGTGTACAACTTTTCTTTTCTTAGTGTCTTTTACGTCAAACGTAAATGTTCCACGTGTTCTTCTTAAGATTTGGAGTATAACAAGATGTCGTCGATAAATACCACCACAAACTTGTCTAAGAATGGTTTTAACATCCTGTTCATCAAATCCATGAATGCAGCAAGGGCATTGGTCAATCCAAAAGACATCACCAGAAACTCGTAATGTCCATACCGAGTTCTGAATGTCGTTCTAGGTACGTCCTCCTTCCTTACCTTTAGTTGATGATACCCACTTCTCAAATCTATTTTTGAGAAGTATTTAACACCCTTCAATTGATCAAACAAGTCATCTATTCTTGGCAATGGATATTTACTCTTAATAGTTGTGAGACCCCAGATTTTATCAATAAAGATTTAAATTTTGTCAAAATAATTTTTTAATATTATGGTGTGAATTTAAGATAATATTATAGTTGTGGGTAGTATTTATAAATTTTGCAAAGTATGCAAGTGGTTATATTATATTCGATTGGTCGGAGAATATTCGGTTTAGCAGGGAATATTCGTACAACAACTCAAATCATTGGTGGACCCTATTAATGTAATTATTATCGAATCGAAAAACGACAAAAATATTTTATTGAAATAACTACGGAAGTTTTACCGTTGGTTCTTTGTTGAACTACTCTAGTAGTAAAAGTACGATGTCGTGTGGTTGCATATAAATACACTACAGTATTGATTATCGATGCTTATGTGAGAAGTCACTCATTTGATTCCATTATCATCGATTAATAATATGAATTATTATAGAGATAATGACGCTTTTGTTTTATTCAGTATTATTAACGTAATAAAATGTAAACATCTTTTTTATATAAAATAGAATACTTTATTAAAGTTATTCTATAAATAGAATATATTATATTTTATTATGCATAGTGTTGCATAAGATTTTGCATAGTATTGCATAGTGTTTTACATAGTAAAATGTTTTTATATAAATAGAATATATTATATTTTATTTAAAAGATTTTTCTTTAAATATGGACCGTCAGATTAAAGTAAATCAATCTGGACCGCTTATGGATTAGTTACTATGCATTCCATTTTCCTATAAATGAAGCTCATTCCTTCATTATTTTCTTTTAATTCATTGAAACTACAGAGAGAAATTATAGAGAGAAGCTTATATAGAGAAAATTATAGAAAGAAGAAGAGTATTCTCGCTACTTCACTACTTCTATATTCATTCTTTTTACTAAGAAGGTGTTATTCTTTCTTCTTGAAGAGAACTTCGTTATTCCATTCATTATCATTCTGGCTGAATATCCTGTAAAGTGGCATACCCTATACATAACCTCAGATATCGCTGACATACCCTATACTTGGTGAAATCCTTATGTTATTCCATTGCTTATTATTATGTTGGAATAACTCAGTATACGCTGATTCCTATACTTGGTGACATTCTTCTATTATTCATTGGAACATCCTCATACGTAGTGTTTTACACCTGGACCGGTTCCGCTTTTTATTATTCTGTTGAACATCCTGCTCGTCGTGTGTTTACACCGGACTGGTTCCGCTTTTTATCATTCTGTTGGAATATCCTATCATGTGTTTTACACCGGATCCGGTTCCATCTTTATTATTCTGTTGGAACATCCCGTCTTGTGTGAATTTCACCCGACCGGTTCCGCGATTATTATTCTGCTGAATAACTCGCCTATGCGCGGCACCGCATGCATGGTGATTTCTTTTGTTATTCCATTCTTTATTATACCCAATTTGGTTAAAACTTTGACTTCTATACTCCATGAAATTAGTAGAATATCCTTGATATTTGCGTTTCATCCAATATCTTTCATGGAAATATTCTTCCGATCATTCTTGAATTTTACTCTCTAAACAAGATTATGTTGACAATTTGGACGTTAATAATTCATGGATTAAATAATTCTTGAACTTGTTTTATTGAATTATTATGTCATTGTCATCATCCTCATGTTATATTATGTTATCTTTGGCTTACGTATAGATGAACTTAGTATGATTATGACCGAGGATTATTCTAGTATAATCATGACTTGATATAAATGATGTGACAAAAGTCCTCAAAGGCTTCGTAATGCAATGATGGATAGTTTTTGGTATGATTATGACCGGGGTGATTCAAGTATAGTCATGACCATTGATAATTTGATGAAAATCCTTGACCGTGGTAATGCGAGGATGATTAAATGTGGTGGTTTATTTATTAAGTCGAGTCTCAAATGATAAAATTGATGAAAACCTTTTAAAACCTAAAAGATAGTAGACTTTATTCTCTACTTGACTCTTTTAATGGATTGCTTATTCATTGCAGCTTAAACCGTTTGTCTATTGTATTTTATCGGTTTAACATCGTTGAAGGCTAATGATAATTTATTCTCGCATTATCTTAGTCATAATATTTCTTCTCGGGCTAGTTGAGCTCACCTTTTTTTTTTACCGTTCTCTTCGAAATGAGAACATAACCGGACGAGTCGGGAAACGGTAATGGTCCGTAGAGGATAGCATTAGTAGTCCTCACTATTCTGTGATATAGTGTGATAATAGTTGTAATGAGGACTCCTTTTGAGTTTGTATAATATCTAGTAGACAATATTTGTATTCAAACTCACAGCTTTATGTCAGATTGCATGCCTACGCTTATATTAGTAAGTTGTATTTGAATTTATGTACCATGTAAGTGGCGACCAAGATGGGTGACGATACCTAATTTTGGGGCGTCACAACAGTATCGAGCTTAGGGATATGATCCTGGCTAAGATGTGAGACAAGAACTAGGAGGGGAGAGCGAGAATTCCTTCACTAGTATGACCTACCTAAGTTTATGTGGTATTTATTTGGTCATTTAGTATAGGGATAATATGTGATATGTTATTTAACCCATGTTTGGTGGCGATTTGAAAATGACATCCGAAAATATTGAGATAAGCAATGAAGCACATGAGACCGTTGAGTCGAATTTCAACCAAAAGGTAATGAGCAACAACACGATAATAATCATACATAAAGGTAATCTGGTCATCTGAACAATGATAACCATCGTGGGGAAATTATCATGTCAAGAATGGTAACCATTTCGGTGGTAATCATGGCCAAGATAATAAGAATGGACATTTCAAGAAGAGAGGTTCAACAATGACGTGAAGACGCCAAAGATCGCTAACACCGCTTCAAAGGAAGAAGAACGACCACCCGGTCAGATGTTTCAAATGCGACAGAGGGACACATCCGTCTAAACCTGTACGCAAAGAATCCAAAGCGTGTTTTAATTATGAAGAGAAGGTCACTTAGCTCGATTTTGTCGTATGGTGAAGTCAAGTCCGATTGAGATAGTGATGCCAAAGGATGTCCCGCATAAAGCCAAAGCCGTAGTTTAAGAGAGAGCGTTTTTTTTCTCGTGATTTAGGAACCTAAATAAAATTATCACGGGTAAGTTAATCATAAGCTCTTGTAAGTCTATATCGTATTCGATACCTGCTCTCTACCTATTATTTTATCTCTCTTACTTGCGTTCAACGCTTTAAATTTGACTCGGAGAAATTAGACTTTGATTTATCTATTGAAACTTCGTTGGGAGAAACCTTCGTTACCTCCAATCGCTTATTAATCTTGTTGTTTCAAATAAACACTTTCACGTTACTGTCGATCTTATCTCTTTGAAAATACTTGCCTTTGAGGTAATTTTTGAAAACGATTGATTAACTACTCATTATTCTTTTTGTAAGGTTGTTAGCTTTCATATTCCTAACCAACTCATGTTATACGAATTCAAAGTAACCAAATCCTAAAGTTAATCACCGTTATATCGAAGCCATAAGCAAAGAGCCCGATCCTTTCGTTGTTGACTTCCTTGTGGAAGGAATGCACCGCTTTATTTCTTTACGTAGGCGACGTCGTGGATCAAGATGGCAAGTTGATAGGTATCATTGTGAGTGCTATCCGTGTTAAGGGATAGAAGTCACATTGGTATTAATCGACGTACTATCCAAGTCTTGGACGAGAGTAATGATTTTGAATGATATTTCTATCATTAATAAATTTCTTGGCGTATTCTTGAAGACTTCCTAGCCTACCCTAGAACGTAAAATCAAATTTTGTATTGACCCAAAGATAAAACCCATTTCTTAAACCCTCAAATATTTCTTCAACTAAAATGAAAGCTTTACGTGGTTTATGATGAAAGTCATAATAAAAGCATTGGAATAATGAAAATCATGGGTATTCGTGGTATTAGTAAGTTTTATGATGAGTTATGTTGGTTAGTATGTAAAAACATGAAAGTTTCTTAGAAATCACAAAGAGTTGAAAATCGATTTTGGTGAAAAAGCGTAACATGAAATTCAATTGACCATATCTCCTATTATATTTTGAATTTTGAGTGTGGTCAAGTCCTAGAGTTAGATCTATGAGTTACCTAACTAATCCAAGTGGAATTACTGGAAAAGGTGTTGTAGATTTTTGTGTGGACTGATTTTAGCAAAGGAGGCCAAAGCTGTAAATTTCGAAAATGCTACTGCCTTTTAAAATTTAAGGGACTGTTTTGGCCACTTAAATTATGAGAAAAATTCTGGCCTTTTGGGACATGAAGGTATATGGTATAAAGTACCTCCTGTCCAAAAAATGAACTCATTCTCAATTAAAATGAGCAAGTTATGACTATTTCAATATTTAGGTTTTTCCGAAGCGAAAACGCTATAACCGGAGTTCTATAACTCCGATGACCATGAAATTTAAACTAGAAGCTCATGTTAACATGTGTAAGATCCTGCCAAGATTTGGGAATTTTTGGAGTTAAACTTGAGGTAGCTAATTTCTTAAGGAATTAATTAGAAATTGATTTTTGAAAAATAGTAAATGAATTTTAAAAATTCCGAGAAAAATATATTTTCATTATGGGACTATATTATGCTAAATCCCAGAAAAGAAATATTTTTGGGACTGATTTGGTATTTTTCATGAAAATAGTTTAGTTACGAACATATGAGTTAAATATGTTATGTGAAGTAACAAAGTTGAAAATAGGATTTTATGGCTAGAGAATCCTATATAGAGTATATGCATATTTTTGGATGAGGGATTTGATAATTGGTGATGATATCTTATGAGTATGACATTTTTGAATGATTAAATGCATTATATGGTAAAGCGTAAACAATTAAGATAAATTGTTTATAAATTTAAGAAGTGATTAAAATATTGTTATAATATTAATGATATTAGATTATGAGATTATTAAGTGATTGAAAACATGGGGATATTCTTGAATCCTGGATAAATTATATTATAAATGTTTAATATTTATCCTTTATCTCATTTGATTGATTCTTTATATCATTATCCTCATGCTTATATTATGTTGAAAGTCATCTGTGGCCTGTAGTGCATAGATGGACTTGGTATGATTATGACGAGGATTGTTTGGTATAATCATAACCGTAATTGAATACACAATTATCTTTGGTAGTAGGTGCATGGATAATTTGTGGTCGTGATATTAATGAATACACAATTATCTTTGGCCGTAATGGTATGGATAATTTGTGGTCGTGATACTAATGAATACACAATTATCTTTGGTAGTAGTGCAATGGATAATTTGTGGTCGTGATATTAATGAATACACAATTATCTTTGGTAGTAGTGCTTGGATAATTTGTGGTCGGATATCTTAATGAATACACAATTATCTTTGGTAGTAGATGCATGGATAATTTGTGGTCGTGATATTAAATGAATACACAATTATCTTTGGCAGTAGTGCTTGGATAATTTGTGGTCGTGATACTAATGAATACACAATTATCTTTGGTAGTAGTGCATGGATAATTTGTGGTCGTGATACTAATGAATATCCTTACTCAGTAGAAAAGTGGATGATTCGATGATATGAATTAATTATCGAAATGAGTCTCAAAGAATGAAATATTAATTCATGGATGTGGTAAAAGTCATCTTTAGTCAGTAGTGCATTGATAGACTTGGTATGATTACGACCAAGAGATTATTCTAAGATAATCATGATCAGATTGAAAACACGAATAATATCCTCGCCAAATGGTGCATGGATAATTCGTGGTCGTGATACTATTAAGTCGCTGCGTCTCAAAGATTATTGGTTTTACGGATTGTATATCTTTAAATTTGTAGTGCAAAGATGAATTGTTAATGAATAGCTTTGGAAGATTTCAAAGATGAATTTAATATTTTAAACGATAAAGGTATTCAAGGTATCCTCATCTCTTTATCATACCAGTATCGTACCTAATTTCGAGTGGCGAAATTCCATAAGGAGGGAGATTGTGAGACCCAGTTTTATCAATAAAGATTTAAATTTTGTCAAAATAATTTTTTAATATTATGGTGTGAATTTAAGATAATATTATAGTTGTGGGTAGTATTTATAAATTTTGCAAAGTATGCAAGTGGTTATATTATATTCGATTGGTGGGAGAATATTCTTGTTTAGCGAGGAATATTCGCATAACGGCTCAATCATTGGTGGACCCACAATGTGTAATTATTGTCGAATGAGAAAACGACAAAAATATTTTATTGAAATAACTACGAAGTTTTACCGGTTGGTTACTTGTTGAACTACTTCCAGAGTAAAAGTACGATGTCACGTGTGGTCGCATAAGAGCACCTGTATTGATTATCGATGCTTATGTGAGAAGTCACCGGTTTGATTCCATTATTATTAGATTAATAATATGAATTATTATAATGATAATGACGTTTTGTTTTATTCAGATTATTAACGTAATAAAAATGTAAACATCTTTTATATAAAATAGAATACTTTATTAAAGTTATTCTATAAATAGAATATATTATATTTTATTATGCATAGTATTTTGCATAAAGTTTTGCATAGTATTGCATAGTGTTTTGCATAGTAAAATGTTTTTATATAAATAGAATATATTATATTTTATTTAAAAGATTTTTTCTTTAAATATGGACCGTCAGATTAAAGTAAATCAATCTGGACCGCTCATGGATTAGTTACTATGCATTCCATTTTCCTATAAATAAAGCTCATTCCTTCATTATTTTCTTACTAATTCATTGAAACTCTAGAGAGAGAAATTATAGAGAGAAGCTATAGAGAGAAAATTATAGAAAGAAGAAGAGTATTACGCTACTTCACTACTTCTATATTCAGATTCTTTTTTACGGTAAGGGTGTTATTCTTTCTTCTTGAAGAGAACTTCATTATTCCATTCATTATCATTCATTTGAATATCCCGTAAAAGTGGCATACCCTATACATAACTTCAGATACGCCAGCATACCCTATACTTGGTGAAATCCTTATGTTATTCCATTGCTTATTATTATGTTGAATAACTCAGATAATGCCATGATTAACCTATACTTGGTGACATTCTTCTATTATTCTCGCTGAACATCCTCGTCATGTGTTTTACACCGACCTTCAGTTCCGCTTTTTATTATTCGTTGGAACATCCTGTCATGTGTGTTTTGCTTGACCTGGTTCCGCTTTTTATCATTCTCGCTGGAATATCCTATCTCGTGTGTTTTACACCCATCCGGTTCCATCTTTATTATTCTGTTGAACATCCTCGCTTGCGCGTGAATTTCACCTTAACACGTTCCGTTATTATTATTCTGCTGGAATAACTCGCTCTATGCGGCGTACCGCATGCATGGTGATTTCTTTTGTTATTCCATTCTTTATTATACCCAAATGGTTAAAACTTTGACTTCTATACTCCATGAAATTAGTAGAATATCCTCGATATTTGCGTTTCATCCAAGATCTTTTCATGGAAATATTCTTCCGATCATTCTTGAATTTTACTCTACGAAACAAAGATCACGTTGACAATTTGACGTTAATAATTCATGGATTAAATAATTCTTGAACTTGTTTTATTGAATTATTATGTCATTGTCATCATCCTCATGTTATATTATGTTATCTTCGCTTACGTGCATAGATGAACTTAGTATGATTATGACCTGTGGATTATCTTGTATAATAATCACGACTTGATATAAATGATGTGACAAAAGTCCTTAGTGGCCCGTAATGCAATGATGGATAGTTTTTGGTATGATTATGACCAGGGGTGATTCTAGTATAGTCATGACCATTGATAATTTGATGAAAATCCTCGACCGTGGTACGTGGATGATTAAATGTGGTGGTTTATTTATTAAAAAATCGAGTCTCGCGATAAAAATTGATGAAAACCTTTTTAAAACCTAAAAGATAGTAGACTTTATTCTCTACTTGACTCTTTTAATGGATTGCTTATTCAACTGCAGCTTAAACCGGTTGTCTATTGTATTTTATCGCTTTACACTCACCTGAAGGTTAATGATAATTTATTCTCGCATTATCTTAGTCATAATATTTCTTCTTTGGCTAGTTGAGCTCACCCTTTTTTTTTTCACCGTTTCTCTTGAAATGAGAACATAACTCGGGACGAGTCTCAGGGAACGAAGTAATGGTCCGTAGGATAAGCATTAGTAGTCCTCACTATTCGTGATATAGTGTGATAATAGTTGTAATGAGGACTCCTTTTGAGTTTGTATAATATCTAGTAGACAATATTTGTATTCAAACTCACAGCTTTATGTCGTATTGTACACGGCGCTTATATTAGTAAGTTGTATTTGAATTTATGTACCATGTAAGTGGCGACCCAAGATGGGTGACGTATACCTAATTTTGGGGGCGTCACAATAGTGACTTTGTTTAATTCCCTATAATCAATACAAAGACACATTGATCCATCCTTCTTCTTCACGAATAACATCAGCGCTCCCCACGGTGACACACTCGGCTGAATGTATTTATTGTCTAACAGTTCTTGCAGTTGTACCATTAGTTCCTTCATCTCTACCGGAGCCATTTTGTATGGGGCCTTCGATATCGGGGCTGTTCCCAGCACTAAGTCAATCACGAACTCAATCTCTCTGTCAGGCGGAAGTCCTGGCAAATCTTTTGAAAACACATCTATAAATTCCCTAACCATTGGTATCTCTTCCAGTTTCCCACCCTTCTTCTGAGTATCGACTATGTAAGCTAAATAACCCACACAACCTTGAATCAACAACTTCTTGGCCTGCATAATCATCAAACATCTCGCATGTCTAGGCGATTTGCTACCATAGAAAACTACCGTTGACAGAGTCATAAGGTTTACACATTTCTTTTGGCAATCAATTATCGCTCCATAATTGAACAGCCAATCCATTCCCAAAATAACATCAAATTCTCCAAGTTTAATCGGGATTAAATCTACCATCATGATATTCCCCTTAATATTCACCCTACAGTTCTTGTATACGAACCTAACATGAATTACTTCCTTATTCGCAATTTCTATGTTTAAAGGGAAATTCAATTCTTCACTAGGAAATCTTAACCTCTTAGCAAATTCATCAGATATAAATGAGCAAGTAGCACCCGAATCAAATAATACGTAAGCATCAATATCATTGATTGGGATAATACCTGACACAACATCCTTTGATTGCACAGCATCTTGCACAGTCATGTTGAAGGTTCTGGTTGTGGGTTTGTTTGATGCCGTTGGCCCAGCAATGGCCCATGTACCTCCACTGCTACCTCCCTTGCTTCCTGTTGCCTCTCCAGCCTTCTTCTTAGGGCACTCACGAGCAAAGTGATCATTGGACCCGCACGTGAAATAGACGTTCTTCTTGGGTTGATTGCAATTTGGGGCGAAGTGACCCTCCTGGCCATAGTTAAAGCATACTTGTTTCCCCATTAGGCACACACCCTTATGAAACTTCCCGCATGTAGCACATGCTTCGAACTTCTTATTCTGCTGGTTACCCTGCTGATTTCCAGCGCTCACATTTCCATTCCACTTTCTCTTCAGGTTATTGTTACCATTTCCACTACCACCACCTTTCTTAATCTCCACTTCATTCTTCTTCTTTTTCTGTTCTTGATTAAACTTCGTTACTGCCTCGCCTCCACCTTCAGCGAGAATTGCCTTCTCCATTACTACTGCGAATGTCTTCAACTGGAACAGGGAGACCCTACTGTACAACCAGGGTTTCAGTCCCTGTTCAAACTTCTTAGCCTTGCGCTCATCTGTGCTGACTTGATATGGAGCAAACCTCGCCAACTCGTTAAATTTTGTGGCATACTCTGATACCATCATTGATCCTTATTTTAGTTCTAAAAATTGCACCTCCAGCTGACTCTTCAAACTCTCTGGGAAATAAGTCTCAAAGAATATCTCCTTAAACCTATCCCAAGTCATAACCCCTTGTCCTCCTCAAGTTTTATTGGTCTGCCACCAATAACTAGCCTCTTCTTTCAACATAAATGTTGCAAAAGCCGTCTTCTGATTCTCCCCTACTCTCGCAACATCGAAAAATTCTCTATCTCCATGATCTAGGTCTGTGCCTCAACCGGATTCATGGACCCACGGAATTCTGGTTGTCCAACCGCCTTGAAATCCTTAAAAGTTGTACCTTGATTCTGCGGTTAATTCTGCAATGCACCCGTCAGTAACGTCACTAGCTGCTGAACTGGGTTAGCATCAACATTGTCATTATTGGTAGTTCCCTCAGTGGTTCTTTGTCGAGGTTGACGTCTTAGAGGCATTTTCTGTTAAAATATACTCATTAGATTATTACTCAATTCCTTTAAGTATTTTCTACTTAACTTGCACCCCATAAAAGAAATCATCACATAACACATAACACTTTGAATAAAATAAAATAATAACTTTTATTCATTCATAATCTTTTTGATAACATAAGAACAATAGCATCACTGCTATTTACATTACTTTCCTAAACTACTAAAGTTTCAGGATAACATCATCATCATATCCCATTGATTTCATATCACTAGGGACTTACATATTATTTAACATTTATTAATCGCATATCAGGTACATTCCCTACGATATCCTACTAAGATACTGCGTAGCCTTACGACGCTCTTCCTCCATAATCCGGAATATTGTTCTAGCGATCTAATATGTACGACGACATCGTCTCGAACTGGATTGAATAACCCATGACCCGATCTTGAGCTCGATTAATCACGATGTTGAATACGTTATTCATCTGCTCCATCTTCATCCTCTTTGCTTGTGCGTCTCTCTCTACTATCCCAGTTCGTTGATAAGCTTCCTCATACGCGTCTTCGGCTCTTGCCCTCTTAGTATATTCTTCTTTCAACTTGTTCTTCAACTCTGCAATCTCCTCTGTCAGTTGTTCATTCTCTTCTTCAGTGTGGATCATCTTCTCTTTGACATAATTTAGACGTTCCTCTCGATCTTAGATCTCGTCGTCCTTCTATGCCATCGAGGTCTTTTGTTCAGCTGCTATCTCTTCCAACTCCTCGACGGTATCCTGAAGTTCCACATTGCGGTCGTAAACTTCATCGTACATATGATCGGTGATCGAGTTCAGTGGAATCTCTTCCTCCTCGTCCTCGTCATCCTCATTCGACTGTGGCAGCTCAACGGGATCCTCCTCATCCGTTTCCACATCATCATCCTCATCAGGTAAACCCTCCTATTCGACCACTGTGACCATCGGGGCTGACTCTCGTGGAAGTATTTGTTCCCAAACCACCTGAATGTCACAGAGACTCATCCTCTATAGGCATCTGAGGTCCTTCCTCCCTAGCCTGACTGGATTCTCCTACATTAGTCATCCTAACAACAAAATTTTTTAAGTTTTAATTACTAATCATTATTACTCGACACTCACGAGCACATAAGTTGTAATCACATAAGCACATAAGTGTTTTATTACTTCTTCCTTAAAACTCGATAAGAGTTTATCAACACTATCTTTTCAAAGGTTACTTCCTAAGGCTTTACCCCACCTAAGGTTCATACCCTAAGGCTTTGATACTAACTTGTGACACCCCCAAATCCAAATACTTCATTACCTCAAGATTTGGTGTTCACTTGATAATAACATTCATATCTAACTACCCAATCATAATAAAATTAGATAATAAAACCTTCCCATTAAAGGATTACATTAATAAAATCTCCTAGGTTATCTAACCTTTAAATACAAATATTCATATGCAGAAAATTAAATAACTTCATTACATTAATAAAATAAAGTCTAACACAAAATGTTAACATAATTACAAGTCTTCAATACTTGTTCATCTTTCCCTTTCCTTTACTCGTGCTAGGTACATCAACCTTCTCAACTTTAGCTGTAATAGTTATATAAGCAAGAGTGAGCAAACAAAGCTCACTTAAAATGATAATGAATACAACTTTACAACAATTGCCAAATAATAGGCTCAATAGAACTGAACAATAGGTTCTATCAATGATAATCAAAATCTGAATCATATATCCGAGGGTCATAAGACCACGAACTATGTCCATAGTTATAAGTAATCTTTCAACTTAAACTTTAACAGTCATAAGACTATAGGGACTCCTCGTACTTAGGGGATCAAATTTCTTCGTATAATGTATTGTGCACAAACATTTTAACGCGCTTATGCGTAAATTATCCCCTAATAATAGGGTTATTCATCTCAAAGATTTAGAATACAAGTCCGCACCAAAAGTAAGTTTGGTTTGATACGCTTTCAAGGTAATTTAGAATTAAATCGGTCATCAACTAAGGATTAGTTGAATAAAAAGTTAATAACGTTATGCTATGGAATAATCATAACTGAATCGACATTGTAAATTAAGGTCATGCTTTAGGAATAATCTAATAGCATAAGTATTGAATAATATAACATACCTTGCTTGAACAATATTAAGCTAAGGTTAAAAATCTTATTTAAAATTTAGTATGGAGCATGCATAATAAATAGTAATTGAACGATAAAACGTGTTCAACGCTAGTCCATCAGAATTTAGAAATTTGCATGCTAAATAACAAGTTTAGGATAAGATACTTGCGTTCAATACACGAATTGAAAGAAGTTAAGAAACTTGCATAATTGTAATCAAACTAGAAACAATAAACTTGCTCAATATAAGAATAAGGTCTAGGAAACTTGCACAATGTAACAATAAAACTAGCTCAACGAAAGTGTATAGTTAGAAAACTTGCACAATAATAATCAAGGTAGAGTAAGAAACTTACCTTGAGTGTAGGCTAAACCGTAATAGTTTGATTCACAATATCCTAATCACATATCATTAGGATACAATTAGTCATTACAAATACTCTATAAGTATCTATCTCATTTTTGGTTTGATTGTTAACCACATAGTTAAATTTCATCAATACAATAATAATAAAACTCGTTAAGTATTAGTAATATGCTCATTCTCAGCACTCTAATACCACAATAATAAAATTATATTTTTAACAGTCATAGTATTGCATTATATCAACAATTACAGACTCTGTGCAAAACAAAAGTCATTTCTAGACATTTTGTTAACAAGTATTTCTTATTTCACAAATTTATCTTGTGGGTGGCGCCAAGAACGCTTGATGATAATGCTGCACATGAGGCCTAAGCCATGGGCTGGCGCTAGGGGTGATCAAAAAAATTTGATTTTTAGTTTTTATCGAACCCAGACTTAAGTGATCTTAGGTTTTTTGATTTCAGTGTTTTCGGTTTTGGTTTTTCAATTTTTTTATACTTTTCAGTATTGGTAGCGGTAATGAGAATTTTGAATTCGGTAAAAATCGAAAAACTGAAAAAAAAAATTGAATTCGGTAAAAATCGAAAAAAAACCCAAATAATTACTCCATGAAACTATTTTAAGAAGAACAAATAGCATGGTTATAGCAATAGCAATAGTATCATCTTCTTATGTTGCTATTCAACTTAACACATTAATTTTTGAATATAAATTGTTTCAAAAATGATGTCTTTGGGATGGGTTCTCACTTCTCACTACTAGTGAATGTATTAGTGCCAGGAGTCCAAAAGCTCTACCACGCATGCTTTAGAAAAGAAAGAGAGAGAGAAATAAGATAACACAACACAAGTCTATTGTCTACTGGCTGTCTATTGTCTAATAAACCAACAACAAGCCAATAGTACACAAGCTGTGACGCTCCCAAAATAGGTATACAACACCCATTCTGAGTCGCCAAATACATGGCGATACATGGTATAGAAAGCAAACTACAACTTCAATAATACAATAGTCGTGCAAAATACGACAACACATACTGTGAGTTTAAATACAAATATTGTCTTCTAGACAATAACCACACTCAAATAAGTCCTCATTACAATTATTCATACATTATTTTACAGAAATAGTGAGGACTGCTAAAATATCTTTCTAGAACCATCACTCCATACCCCGACTAGATCCTGCTATGTTTCTCACCTCCTGAGAAGAAAAATGGAACAAAAAGGAAAAGGGTGAGCTCAACTAGCCCAGTAAAGAATATTATGACTAAGATAATATACAACAAATTATCATTAGTCTTCAATGGGGAAAAATCTGATAAAATATAATAGACAACAAGTTTTAGATCAACAACTGCAGTGGAAACAACAATCCATTAGAAGAGTCACGTAGAGAATGAGTTCTACTATCCTCTAGGATTTTAAAAGTCCATCATCAATATTTTATCCTCGTAACAACAATCAATATACATCTTTAATCAAATATTCATCTTTGCACCACTGGTGCCAAAGATATTCATTTGTATCACCAATCAGTCGTGTTCATCTCAACACTGCTCATCTTTTGCACTACGGGCCAAAGATATTCATCGATTAATCATTCATCTTTGCACTACTGTGCCAAAGATATTCAAGAACATCATCATTTAAGACCGAGGATAATGAAAATATATTTTAAAAAAGAAAACGAATCCAAATGAGATAGAAGGACAAATAGTAGGGATTAAGTATAACGGTTTATCCATGATCAATAATACTTCATAATAACCAATTGTGAAGCGAAATTCAAAATAAAAGAGCAAAACATGGATATAATCAAAGATAGTAACCATAATAGACATCTTGGATAAAAGGAAAATTTTTTTTTTTTCTATGAATAGTCTTATTCGTGAATAGTGTTGTATACGTAAATAGTGTCGTATCGTGAATAATAACCCCAGCACACAAAAGTTCCAAATTTGATAAAAAATTCATACCAATATTTCAAGCATAATGATATTGAAAAGAAATAATATCATTTACGAAGAAAATAACATCCTTTACCTCAAAATAATCGTATTTACGATGAATTTTGGATATAGTCTTGATGTAAACATGCACTGAATAGCAACTCTCAAAGTATCAAAATACTCACAAAATACGCTCAATAATCTAGAGAGAAAGAAAACTTGTTTCTGGTGTGATTTTCAATTCTAACTTAAGCGCCTATTTATAGGAAAATGCTAGAACGCCAAAGGAGACTAAAATAATAAAAAAAAATTCTCAATTCTACGCACACTCACCAACCAAGATCAGCACCTCAATTTTGAAATATTTTGGCAGCCCACATGTTTAAAACAAAAGTGGTCCCACCAAATTTTAATAAAAATCATTTTATTTTCCGAAACTTCCGTAATTCATAGAAAATTATCCGTTTATAAGAAAAATACGAATTTTATGTCCATTCCACACGAAATCGAATTCTCTACAACTTTTTAGCTTTGAGTTTTTCCAAGTTCCAAACAAAAAATATCCGAAATCGACAAACGGATGATTTTTAATACCTCCATTCCGACAAAATACTGATAAAACACCTCAGCAATAATTCCTTCATTTATAACCACATAAAATAAATAAATCCATTATTTATATCCACATCAAATAAATATTTCCTTATCATATAAATCAATAATTAATTATTCACAAATAATATTACGTAATCACAATTATGACAACCCAGTAGTTCCCTCAGAAGGGGCTTTCCAATAAGGATTTCTCCTTATTGGCGCGCAATTAGTTGACCAAACCTCTTATTGACAAAACTTTCTAGACATTGCCAATAATGCTATCTAATAATATTATTCAAATAATATGAATTATTGATTTGATAATGAGAAATATTCATGTTGACAATTATTGAAACAACAATAATATAAAATATCAACGCAGAGAATTATTGAATCAATAAAATATAATATTGAATAGTAATTACTGTAACAATTATTGAGTAGTGCCTTCTTACATAAGAATCAATAATTCAACAATACTTGTGGAATCTGGTAATGCTCTTTAACCAACCCGTATTACTATATTTTAACCACCAGGTAATCCATCAATATTAACATGAACAATTACGCCGTTATTTATAAAAACTCAAACTTTATCATTTTCTTCATCTGACAGTTATTCCGTTATGGGGCCCACAAATGACTACGCCATCGTACGGATATTCCCAACAAAAAGAATATTCCACGACCAAACGAATATTCCACGACAATAATGATTATTTTTTAACCACTTGCTTATTTTGCAAAATTTGCACATTTCCCCCATAACCAAAGTATTATATCAAATTATCACCTTATTATTCACAATAATAAATAGAGGAAATTTGATTTTATTCATAATAAGTTGGGGTCTTACACAAGCCAAATACAAAACTTATATGATTTCAATTGATATAACAATAGACAGTAGACAATAGACTTCTATTCAAAAATCAACAACAATTTCAATTGATATAACAAACAAGCAGCCAACTACTGTGACGCCCCCAAAATAGGTATACAAAACCCATTCTGAGTCGCCAAATACATGGTACAAAAAGCAAACTACTACTTCAATAATATAATTATCGTGCAAAATAATAACAACACATAATGTGAGAGTTTAAATACAAATATTGTCTTCTAGACAATATCCACACTCAAATAAGTCCTCATTACAATTATTCAAACACTATTTTACAAAAATAGTGAGGACTGCTGAAACATCTTTCTAGAACCATCACTCCATACCCCGACTAGATCCTGCTATGTTCTCACCTCCTGAGAAGAAAATGGAACAAAAAGGAAAAGGGTGAGCTCAACTAGCCCAATAAAGAATATTATAACTAAGTTAATATACAACAAATTATCATTAGTTTTCAACAGGAAAAAATCTGATAAAATATAATAGACAACAAGTTTTAGATCAACAACTGCAGCGAAAACAACAATCCATTAGAAGAGTAAAGTAGAGAATGAGTTCTACTATCTTCTAAGATTTAAAAGTCCATTATCAATATTTTATTCCTGTAACATCAATCAATATACATCTTTAATCAAATATTCATCTTTGCACTACAGGCCAAAGATATTCATTGGTTTCACCAGTCGGTCATGTTCATCTCAACACCTGTTCATCTTTGCACTACGGGCCAAAGATATTTGTAACGCCCCCAAAATAGGTATACAACACCCATTCTGAGTTATCAAAATACATGGTACAAAAATAACAACAACTTTATTAATACAACATAAAAACTGTGAGTATAAATACAAATATTGTCATCTAGACAATATCTGTGACGCCCCCAAAATTAGGTATACATCACCCATCTTGAGTCGCCAGATACATGGTACAGAATTCAAATACAACTTAATAATACAATTGTCGTGTACAATACGACAAAATATAAACTATGAGTTTGAATACAAATATTGTCTACTAGAGAGTATACAAACTCAAAAGGAGTCCTCATTACAATTATTATCACACTATTTCACAGAATAGTGAGGACCATCACTCTGTTCCCCGACTAGTCCCAGCTACGTTCTTATTTCCTAAAGAGAACAGTGAAAGAAAGGGTGAGCTCAACTAGCCCAGTAAGAAATATTATGACTAAGATAATGCAGAATAAATTATCATTAGCCTTAAATAGTGTTAAACTGATACAATATAACAAACATCAAGTTTAATTGCAGGAGAACAAGTAATCCATTAAAAGAGTCAAGTAGAGAATAAAATTTACTATCTTTTATGATTTAAAAAGGTTTCTCATCACTTTTATCATTGGGACTCGACAATAATAAATAATCCATATCATCGAATCACCCTTCGCACTACTACCGAGGATATTCATTAAGATCACAACCACGAATTATCCATGCACTACTACTTAAAGATAATCATGTTTTCATCAACTATCCGATCATGCCATAAAACAATTCATCTTTGCACCCTTGGCAAGAGAATCCATAGCCATAATCATACTAAAAACTATCCATCAATGCACTACGGGCCAACGAGAGACTTTTTCCACATCGGTTGTAACATTACTTACATGATTACAATCAATAATCCTCGTTCATAATCATACCAAGTCCATCTATGCACTACTGTGCCACATATGACTTTCAAAAAATATAAACATAAGGATGATGACAATGATATAAGAATTCAATAAAACAAGTTCAAGAATTAATTTATCCAGAACCAATAACGTCTAAATCACGACATGATCTTGCTTTATAGAGTAAAATTCAAGAATGCTCGTAAGAATATTTCCAAGAAAAGATATCTGGATGAAAGCGCAAATATCAAGGATATTCCACTAATTTCATGGAGTATAAAGTCAAAGTTTTAACCAACCGAGTATAATAAAGAATGGAATAACAAAAGAAATCACCATGCATGCAATAGACAACACACAAAAGTTATTCCAATGTAATAATAAATAACGGAACCAGTCCCGATGTAAAACACACATGACGGTGATATTCCAACGTAATAATAAAGAATGGAACCAGTCCGCAGAAAACGCATGTATGTGATATTCCAATGTAATAATAAAGATCGGAACTGTGTCCCACGTAAAAACGCATGACGATGGATATTCCAATGTAATAATAAAGACCGTAATAATGTAAGAATTTCACCAAGTATAGGGTAGTTCAAGCGTATCTGAGTTATTCAACAGAATAATAAATAATGGAATAATGAAGTTCTCTTCATGAATACAAAAGAAATAACACCCCTTACATTAGTAGGAGATTGAATATCTACAAGAGTGTAGTAATGTAATACTCTTCTTCTTTCTCTCTTATTCTCTCTATACTTTCTCTCTCTATAGCTTGAATGAATTCGTGAAAAATAATGAAGAACTAGGCCACTATTTAAAGATTTCTAGCTTAACACTTGCAATGTGAAAAGGCAAGCGGCTTGACGACTGGTGATATGAAAAGAAAAGTGGTTTGACGCTTGTAATGTGAAACACCAAGTGGTTGGACGCCTGTAATGTGAAACGATAATTGGTTCGACGCCTGTAATGTGAAACGACAATTGGTTCAACGCCTGTAATGTGAAACGACAATTGGTTCGACGCCTGTAATGTGAAACGACAATTGGTTTGACGTCTGGTAAAGGTAATTACTATTGGCGAAAGAGACTCTTAGATGATGACATATGGGCCCCCATAGAATAACCAAATTTACCACAAACGTTTCATAATAAACTCTTTATATACATCAAAAATTGAATAAATATTACCACAAATCATTTTATTTTTAATCAACACATATTTAATCTTTCAACAATTATTAATCCTTAATATTATAACTTGTCGTCTCAATTATTGATTTAATAATATAACATATTATACGATGATATGATCTTGTGACAATAATTGAATCAATAATATAAGAGATATGATGCAATTCAATTATCAGAAAGTAATAATTGAGTATAATTGACTTCTCGTAAGCATCAATAATCAATCTGCCGTGCTACTTATACGACCTAATGCCAGACATCGCATTACTTTTACTACCGGGTAGTTCAACAGCTTTAACAGTAACACCTCCATAGTTATTTTTATAAAATATTTTTGTCATTTTCTCAATTCGACAATAATTAATTTGCCAGGTCCACTAATGATTGTACTCGTATGATATTCGATGTAAAAGTATATTCCCGACAAAAAGAATATTCCCCAACAAATCGAATATTATACAACAACTTGCATACTTTGCAAAATTTATAAATATTACCCACAACTATAACATTATATCAAATCCACACCATAATATTTAAAAAATATTTCGAGAAATTTAAATCTTTATTCATAAAATTTGGGGTCTCACAATCTCCCCTCCTTATGAAATTTCGCCCTCGAAATTTACGTACGTACCTGGTATGCCGAACAAGTGAGGATACCTTGACTTCACTTCAAATTCTAACTCTTGAGGTATAACCTTTGAGTGTCGAATATGATCCTTCTTATCCAAGATGTTAACATGTATCTCCTCATACGCTTAAATCTTCTGCTATCTCGTCCGGTTCTAAATTAATACTGTGGTTCAGGTCATCCACATATTTACGTAACATCGATACGAAAAAAAACGTTCTGAACACGCAAATACTTGGCGGTAAAACGAGTCTATAGGCCACAGTTCCTACTTCATCGAGGATTTCAAATGGGCCAATTAAATCGAGGGTTGAGATTTCCTCTCTTCGTCGAATCTTGCTTTTAGAATAACTCTCTCTTGAACCTTCTTCTTCACATTCATCAGCTCCGGGTGTGTAGCTTGAGCGACTTTAACTTTATCGATTAAAGTCGATTCTACTCGTATATTCGTTATCTTCACGTGGGTTCGTATATTCGCAATTGTAACCACATACGATCTTCTACTCAACGCGTTAGCTACCATGTTCGATTTTCCTACGATGATATTGCATGGTACGATCGTAATCTTCAACAGCTCGAGCCAACGTCTTTAGCGCATGTTACGTTCATTTTAGTTGAAGAAATATTTGAGGGTTTAAGAAATGGGTTTTGTACCGGGGTCAATACAAAATTTGATTTCATGCTCTAGGGGTAGGCTAAGAAGTCTTCAAGAATACGTCAGGAAATTTATTAACAATAGAAATATCATTCAAACGGTGACCCTCATCCAAGACTTGGATAGTACGTCACATTGATTCCTATCAACTTGCCATCGTCATTCACGACATCGCCTACAGAAAGTCTGGCTTCGGTGCATTCCACACAAGAAAGTCAACAACGAAAGGAGTGGGACTCTTTACTTATGGATTGATATGACAATGATTAACTTTAGTGGTTTAGTTTCTTGAATTTGCATAACAGGTTGGTTAGGAATATGAAAGCTAACAACCTTACGAAAAGCATGATGAGTAGTTAACCAATCGATTCCTAAAATCGCATCAAAGGCAAGTATTTTCAAAGAGACAAGATCAACACGTAACGTGAAAGTGTTGATTTGAACAAGATTTATAAATAATGGAGGTAACGAAGGTTTCTCCCAACAGATATATCAAAGTCTAACTTCTCCGGAGTTAACTTCAAACATTGAACACAACTAGGTAAAATAAAAGAGTAAGTAGAACCGGTATCTAACACGGTATAGACTTTGCAAGAGTTTATGATTAACATACCCGTGATAATTTTATTTAGGTTCCTCGTCACGAAGGGAAAAAAACGCTCTCTCTTAAACTACCGGCTTTGGCTTGTCTGGGACATCCTTTGGCATCACTATCCCAGCTGGAATTGACTTCACCATACGACAAAAATCGAGCTAGGTGACCTTCTCTTCCATAATTAAAACATGATTTGGATTGATCACGTCTGGTTTGGACGGATGTGTCCCTCCTGTCCGCATTTGAAACATACTACCGGTGGTCGTTCTTCTTCCTTATAGACGGGTGCTGGTGCCGACGTCTTCACGTCATTATTGAACCTTCTCTTCTTGAAATGTCCATTCTTATTGTTTTGACCATGATTACCACCGAAGTGGTTACCATTTCTGGCATGTTGATTCCCTCCATGCTTATTGTCACCGCTTTGATGACTGTTGTGATGCCCCCAAAATAGGTATACATCACCCATTCTGAGTTGTCAATACATGGTACAGAAACAACTACAACTTTATTATTACAATAGTAAAACGGTGAGTTTGAATACAAATATTATCTTCTAGACAATATCTATACCCAAATAAATCCTCATCACATTTATTGATACATTATTTTACAAAAATGGTGAGGACTACTAAACAACTCTCTCTAGAACCTTCATTCCATACCCCGAGGCTAAATACTTCGCTATATTCTCGCCTCCACGAGAAGAAAAATGGAACAAAAAGGAAAAGGGTGAGCTCAACTAGCCCGATAAAGAATATTATGACTAAGATAATATACAACAAATTATCATTAGTCTTCAACAGGAAAAATCTAATAGAATCTGATAGACAACAAGTTTTAAATCAATATTCGCAATGAAATAATAATTCATTAGAAGAGTTAAGTAGAGAATGCAAACTACTATCTTCTATGTATGAATTTAAAAGTTCATCGTCTATCTTTTATCCTGTAACATCAATCAATATATATCTGAATCAAATATTCATCTTTGCACTCTGAGGTAAAGATATTCATCGATTAGTCATGTTCATCTAAACACTGTTCATCTTTGCACTCACTGGCCGAAAGATATTCATCGAAATCATTCATCTTTGCCTTCTGAGCCAAAGATATTCAATAATATCATCATTTAAGATTGAGGATGATGAAAATATTTTTTTAAAGAAAAGAATCCGGTGAAATAAAATGACAAGGATTAAGGATTAAGGATTAGTACTTTGTTTTATCCATGTCCAAAAATACCTCAAAAATAATCATAGTGGTGTAAAATTCAAGAATAGATCAAAACATGGATACAATCAAAGCTAGTATCCACAATAGATATTTTTAGACGAAAAGGAAAATTTTCATTTTTCGATGAATAGTGCCGTGATTCGTGAATAATGTCGATATCGTGAATAGTCTTGGATTTACGTGAATAGTAACTCAGACACCAAAAGTTCCAAATTTGATAAAACTTTAGATCAATATTTGACATAATGATATTGAAGAAATAATATCATTACGAAAAAAAAATAATATCCCTTACCTCGGAAAGATCGATCTTTCTAACTTGAAATCGGATATATAAGTATAACTTGAACTTGCACCGTATAGCAATACTCAAAGTATACTCAAAATACTCACAAGAATACGCTCGATAATATAGAGAGAGAAAACTTCAATTTCTGGTGTGATTTTTAATTCTAACCTAAGCACCCTATTTATAGGAAAATGCTTAGAACACCAAAGTAGAAAATTTAATAAATTAATAATATATATATATTTTTCCAACGCACACTTTTAAGGATCTGAATTCAGCAAATTCCAATACATGCAAGACCCACAATAATGACAAAAAACATTTTTCATATTTAAAATATTTTAAACTTCTAAAAATTAATTATTTCGGAGCTTCAGAACTTCAATAATTCATAATAAATAGCCCTTTTGTCAGAAAATTCGAAACTCGAGACTTTTTATAGGAAATTCAATTCTCTACAACTTTATGGAAGAAAGTTTTTCCAAATTCCAAACAAAAATTGACCGAAATCCACAAACGGGCGATTTTACAGGCTATAATCAAATTTCAGTCATGAAATGGGGTCCACCGACACAATAAACATGCTTTAAATATTTTTGGTAACAAAAATACTCTTCCTCCACATATACTCATATATCCCACATTCATCGTAAAAATATCATCATTATTATATTATTAAAATATAATATATATTTAAATGAATTATTTTATCGAAAAAAGATAAAAATTCAATTTTCAACAATTGTCACATTAAAAATTTTCTCCATCTATATCCACATAAAATCAATATTTTCTCATCATATAAATCAATAATTAATTATTCACGAATAATATTACGAGAATCACAATCATGACAACCGAGGCGGTTCCCAGGAAGAGGGGCTTTCGAATTAGAATTTCTCCTTCTTGGTGCCATGATTAGGTGACCAAACCTCTCCTTAGATGAACTTTCTAGACATTGCCAATAATGTTATCTAATAATATTATTCGATAATATGAATTATTGTTTTGATAATGGAAAATAATGTGTAGTGACAATTATTGAAACAACAATAATATAAAATATCAACACAAAGAATTATTGAATCAATAAAATAAAATCTTTGACGATAATTCTCGTAACAATTATTGAGTAGTGCCTTCTTACGTAAGAATCAATAATTAGTGCAATCTGGTGTACTCTTGTGTTTTAACCACAGAGTATTTTAACAAGATTAATAGTAAATAACTTCTACGCCTTATATTTTTAAACAACTTATATTTCACGTTTTCTTCATCCAATCGCTTTTTTAGAGTTATGGGGCCCACAAAAAGATGCTTGCTACCGTCGTCACGAATATTCCCAAGCAAAGAAGAATATTCCACGACCAAACGAATATTCCCAGACAACAATGAATATTTTATAACCACTTGCTTATTTTAAAATATTTGCGTATTTTACCCATAACTATCCACATTAATCAAATCAACCCTTACTATTTCAAAATAGAGAAAATTAAATTTCATTAATAATAAGTTGGGGTCTTACAACCTCCCCTCCTTATGAGATTTCGTCCTCGAAATTGACGTACGTACCTGGTGTTTCGAAAAAGTGAGGATACCTTGCTTTTATTTCCGTTTCCAACTCCCAGGTCATTTCCTCTATAGCATGGTTCCTCCACAAAACTTTAACTTGTGGTATGACCTTCGTGAGTAGGACATGCTCCTTCCTATCCAAGATCTTGACATGTACCTCCTCATACGTTAAGTCTTCGGCTATCTCGTCTGGTTCTAACTCAATAACGTGGTTTGGATTTTTCACATATTTACGAAGTACAAATATGTGAAACACATTATGAACACGAGACATACTCGGAGGTAACTCGAGTCTATAGGCTACATTTCCTACTCGGTCAAGAATTTGAAATGGACCAATAAATCGTGGATTGAGCTTTCCTCTCTTCCCAAATCTTGTAACTCCCTTCCATGGAGCAACTTCATGACAATACATGATCCCCTATACTAAATTCCACGTCCTTTCGATGAAGATCCGCATAACTCTTTTGTCGATCTTGTCTGGTTTGTATACGTTGTCGAATCATTTGGATCTTTTCGGTGATCATACGTACTAACTTCGGGTCCCAACAATGTTGCTTCACCCACCTCATCCCAACATATTGGAGAGCGACACTTTTTCATCCATATAATGCTTGAATGGAGCCACACCTATATGCACGATAAGCTGTTGTTGTAGGAGAATTCCACCAATGGTAAATACTTATCCCAACTGCCCTTGAAGTCTAGGACACAGAGTCTTAATAAATCTTCAAGAGTTTGAATAGTCCTCTCTGATTGTCCGTCCGTTTGAGGATGGTATGCCGAACTGAATCGTAAATCCGTACCCATAGCTTTTTGCAAGCTAACCCAAAATCTTGAAGTGAATCTTGGGTCACGATCTGAAACTATGGATACTGGCATGCCATGCAATCTCACAATCTCATTTACGTACATTTGAGCAAGACGTTCAAGGGAATAAGTCTCCCGTATCGGCAAGAAATGAGCAGACTTGGTTAATCTATCAACAATACCCCAAATAACATTGATGCCTTGAGAAACCGTAGGAAGACCCGTAACGAAATCCATGGTAATGTGTTCCCACTTCCATTTGGAATCTCAAGTGGTTGCAACGGACCCTTAGGTACTAGATGCTACGCCTTTACACGTTGACAAGTTAAACACGTTGAGATAAACTTTGCAATCTCTCTCTTCATATTGTTCCACCAAAATGTATGTCGAAGATCACGATACATTTGGTACTTCGAGATGGATTACAAATGGTGTATTGTGTGCCTCCATCATGATCTTGTACTTCAATTCAGTCGTTAGGAACACAAAGTGCAGAGTGGACTCAAGTATTCCTTCATCATCGATCCTCGCTTAGGAATAACACATTCTTGTACTTTCTTCTTCATACGCATCATTTCAAGATTGGGGTGGCTTGAGCAACCTTAACTTTTTCTATTAAAGTTGGCTTTATCGTATACTTGACATCATCGCACTCATTCCTGCATATGATCTTCTACTCAACGCGTCGGCTACCACGTTAAACTTTTCGGGATGGTATTGAATAGTGTGGTCGTAATCTTTCAACAACTCGAGCCAACGTCGTTGCCATGCTGAGTTCCTTTTAAGTGAAGAAAAATATTTGAGGCTTTTATGGTGCGAATATATCTCCACTTTCTCCCCATATAGATAGTGCCTCCGGATCTTTAAGCGAAAATGATCTGCTTTGCCAACTCTAGATCATGAGTAGGATAATTCCTCTCATATTCTTTAAGTTATCGCGAGGCATAGGCTATGACTTTCCCACGTTGCATGAGAACACATCCTAACCCTTTGCCCGAAGCATCGCTGTAGATAACAATTCCATCCGTACGGGATGGTATTGTTAAAACAGTCTTAGAAATGAGTCTCCTCTTGAGCTCTTGGAAACTCTTCTCGCATTCCTCGCTCCATACTGAATTTTATATCTTTCCGAGTCAATTTGAGTTAATGGAGTAGCGATTAGAAAAATCCTTCCACGAATCTCCAATAATAACCAACTAAGCCCGAAAGCTACGTACTTGATCCACCGACTTCGGTTGCTCCCAACTTTGTATTGCTTCAATCTTCGCCGGATCAACGGATACTCCATGTTTTGACACCACGTGCCCAAGAAATGCTACTTCCTCAAACCAGAACTCGCATTTCTTCAATTTGGCATATAGTTTGTTTTCACGAAGCCTTTGGAGTACCAGCTTCAAATGGTGCTCATGATCTTCACGACTTTTGGAATATATGAGGATGTCATCAATAAAGACAATAACAAATTGATCCAAATATTCTTTGAATACTCGATTCATCATATCCATGAAAGCGAGGAGCATTAGTCGGTCCGAAAGACATGACTAAGAATTCATAATGCCCATCTGAGGATTACGAAGGCGGTTTTTGAATATCCTCGATTCTAATCTTGGTTTGATGATATCGAGCGAAGATCGATCTTTGAAAAGAATTGTGCTTCTTGCAATTGGTCAAACAGGTCATCAATACGAGGTAGAGGATACCTATTCTTGATGGTGACATGGTTCAATTCCGATAGTCGTACTGAAATCGCATACTCCCGTCTTTCTTCTTTACAATAAAACAGGAGCACCCCAAGGAGATGTACTAGGGCCGAATGAAACCGATGTCCAACAATTCTCAGTAGTTGGACCTTTAACTCTGAAGTTCAATAGGAGTCATTCGATATTGGATTTTAGAAATGGGCTTTATACGGTTCAAGGTCGATAAAAATTCAACTTCACGTTACGGGGTAGGCCAAGGAAGTTCTTGAAAATGTCGAAAAAGTCAATAACAACGAGAATATTATTCAAATTTGGCGTGTCTTTATTCAAATCCATAACATGGGCTAAGAAAGCTTGACATCCATTTTTCAATAAGCGAATAGCTTTATGATTAGATATGACGGTGATTGATTTTAATGGTTTAGTTGCTTGAATTAAATACAACGGGTTGGTTAGGAATATGAAAACTAACAACCTTACGAAAACAATCAATTTTGGCATGATGAGTAGTTAACCAATCAATCCCTAAAATCACATCAAAAGCAAGTATCTTTAAAGAGATAAGGTCAACGGGTAAGGTGATGGTGCCAACTTGAATCAAACAAGATTTATAAGCGATGGATGTGATGAAAGTTTCTCCTAACGGAGTTTCCACAGATAGGTCAAAGTCTAATTTCTCCGGAGTCAAGTTTAAGCGTTGAGCACAAGCGGGAGAGATAAATGAATGGGTAGCACCGGTATCAAGTAAGGTATAAACTTCGCAAGAATTTATAAATAGCTTACCGTGATCATCACCTCGTTTGGGTTCCTCGCATTTTGACCGATCACAACAAACGCTCTTCCGGAACTGTTGACTTTGACTTTTACGGGACGATCTTTTGAGTCACCGTCCCATTGAACTAGGGTTTATTCTGTATAATCTCGAAGCGATATGTCCTTCCTTTCTACAATTATAGCATACCTTGAACTGTTGTGGGCCGGTTTGGGTGATATGTCCCTCTTTCCCGCATTTATAGCATATAATGGGTGGTCGTTCTCCTCCCTTAGAACCGATTCTTCTTAAAACCTTGTCGTCTTCTTCACATAGTCGTTGTTAAATCTCCTCTTTTAAAATCTCTCCTCTGACTTCGCTTCTTCTATTTTCATGGCCATGATTACCACCAGAGTGGTTACCATTTTTTTCCGTCTTTTTTCTTTCTCATTGGTTATCATTAATTTGTTGATTTGCTATCTCGGTATGATCTGATTGTGGTCCCTCGGTTGACCGTACTCGTTATCTCGCTCTAATAATTGAGCCACATTTAACAACATCTGAATAGAGAAAATTTATGAAATGAGATACTAACGTATCTTGGGTTTCAAACCTCTAAGAAACATCCGCGTCATCGTTCCTCATTCTCCACCAAATGAGGTGCAAACACGGATAACTCTGTAAACTTTGCCTCGTCTTTGAGACACCGTCGTGTTGTTTTGCTCTAATCGATGAACTCCACTTCCTTCATATAGCCAGAACACTTTCGGGAAAGTATTTGTCATTAAATAGTTCTGAAATGTCTCCCAAGACATGTTGAGTCTTAATGGATGGAGTGCGCTTCACGAGACTCCCACCGATGTCTGCCTACCATACACGGAACAAAAAGGTGGCGAATGGAACCTTCTGTTCCTCCGTGCATCCCAAGACATCGAATATCTTGGTAATTTGCTTGACCCATGTTTCCGCCATGATCGGATCTGGCTTTCCCTTAAATTCTAGTGGTCCCAACTCTTTGAACTGCTTGGTTTGTGATAACCCGTGAATTGCTATCATTTCTCCTCAGTATTTTGAACACGAGTCTCCTCAAATGCGATTTTGCATGAATCGCAAAAAGCTTCTAAACATCCCTCGTTCATCATCTGCTCGGTGGTGTTGTTCACAGGGAGGAACATTGCCACTGTTGCGTTCTCCTCGTTGGTGAGTACAGAGGCGTCTCCACGGTCTCATTTCCACTTATTAATATTCTCGATTCGACATTCTCAAATCTTTATCATAAAACAAGGGTTAATTAAGGAAATCAATATATCACATAATATCCCTATATCTTGACCAACTAACAAATAAGCTTAGGTAGGACACACTAGCGAAGGATTTACTCGTCTCTCCCTCATAGTTCTATTCCCGATCTCCGCCAGGAGATCATATCCTAAGCTCGATACCAATTTGTGGCGCCCCCAAAATAGGTATACATCACCCATTCTAAGTTGTCAATACATGGTACGAAATAACTACAACTTTATTATTACAATAGTAAAAGCGTGAGTTTGAATACAAATATTATCTTCTAGACAATATCTATACCCAAATAAATCTTCATCACATTTATTGATACATTATTTTACAAAAATGGTGAGGACTACTAAACAACTCTCTCTAGAACCTTCATTCAATACCCAGGCTAAATACTCGCTATATTCTACGCCTCCACGAGAAGAAAAATGGAACAAAAAGGAAAAGGGTGAGCTCAACTAACCCAATAAAGAATATTATGACTAAGATAATATACAACAAATTATCATTAGTCTTCAACGGGGAAAAAATCTAATAGAATACAATAGACAACAAGTTTTAAATCAATATTTGCGTGAAATAATAATTCATTAGAAGAGTTAAGTAGAGAATGAAAACTACTATCTTCTATGTATGAATTTAAAAGTTCATCGTCTATCTTTTATCTCCTGTAACATCAATCGATATATATCCGGAATCAAATATTCATCTTTTTGCACTACGAGCCGAAGATATTCATCGATTAATCGTGTTCATCTAAACACACATTCATCATCTTTGCACTACTGGCCAAAGATATTCATTAGAAATCATTCATCTTTTACTCTGGGCCAAAGATATTCAATAATATCATCATTTAAGGCCGAGGATGATGAAAATATTTTAAAAAACGAATCCGATTGAAACAAAATGATAAGGATTAAGGATTAAGGATTAAGTAATTTGTTTTATCCATGTCCAAAAATACCTCAAAAATAATCATAGTGGTGTAAAATTCAAGAATGATCAAAACATGGATATAATCAAAGCTAGTATCCACAATAGATATTTTAGACGAAAAGGAAAATTTTCATTTTTAGATGAATAGTGCGCGTTAAATGAATAATGTGTCGATATCGTGAATAATTATGTATATCGTGAATAGTAACTCAGACACCAAAAGTTCCAAATTTGATAAAAACTTTAGATCAATATTTCAAAGATAATGATATTGAAGAAATAATATCATTCTGAAAAAAAAATATCCCTTACCTCGAAAAAGACAAGTACTTAACCGGAATCATCGATATAAAGGCTATAACTTGAACTTGCCACCGTATAGCAATACTCAAAGTATACTCAAAATACTCACAAGAATAAACTCGATAATATAGAGAGAAAACTTCAATTTACGGTGTGATTTTCAATTCTAACCTAAGCACCTATTTATAGGAAAATGCTTAGAACACCAAAGTAGAAAATTTAATAAATTAATAATATATATATATATTTTTCCAACGCACACTTTTAAGGATATGAATTCAATAAATTCCAACACATGCAAGACCCACAATAATGACAAAAAACGTTTTTCATATTTAAAATATTTTAAACTTCCAAAATTAATTATTTGAACTTGAAAACTTCATAATTCATAATAAATAGCCCTTTTATCGAAAAATTCAAAACTCACACTTTTTATAGAAAATTCAATTCTCTACAACTTTCTGAAAGAATGTTTTTCCAAATTCTAAAAAAGAAATTGAAAAAATCCACAAGCGAAGCGATTTTACAAAGTATAATCAAATTTCGATCAAGAAATGGGGTCCACATGAAACACAATAAACATGCTTTAAATATTTTTGGTAACAAAAATACTCCTCCTCCACATATACTCATATATCCCACATTCATCGTAAAAATATCATCATTATTATAGTATTTAAATATAATAATATATTTAAATGAATTATTTTATCGAAAAAGATAAAATTTCAATTTTCAACAATTGTCACATTAAAATTTTCTCCATCTATATCCACATAAAATCAATATTTTCCTCATCATATAAATCAATAATTAATTATTCACGAATAATATTACGAAATCACAATATTGACAACCAGGCGGTTCCTGGAAAGAAGGGGCTTTCCATAAGAATTTCTCTCATCTTGGCGGCGCAATTAGGTGACCAAACCTCTCCTTAGATGAGAACTTTCTAGACATTGCCAATAATGTTATCTAATAATATTATTTAGATAATATGAATTATTGCTTTGATAATGGAAAATATTGTGTAGTAATGACAATTATTGAAACAACGATAATATAAAATATCAACGCAACAATTATTGAATCAATAAAATAAAATACTAAGCGATAATTCACGTAACAATTATTGAGTAGTGCCTTCTTACGTAAGAATCAATAATTGGTGCAATACCGTAATATCTTCTTGTGTTTTAACCACCGAGTATTTTAACGATATTAATGATAACAACTTCTGTAGTTATTTTTAAACAACTTATATTTGTCGTTTTCTTCATCCAATCGCTTTTAGTTATGGGACCCACAAAAGATTGCGCTTAGTAAATGCGAATATTCCCCACAACAAGAATATTCCACGACCAAATGAATATTCTCAAACAACAATGAATATTTTATAACCACTTGCTTATTTTGAAATATTTGTGTATTTTACCCATAACTATCCACATTAATCAAATCAACCCTTACTATTTCAAAATAGAAAATTAAATTTCATTAATAATAAGTTGGGGTCTTACAAAACTTGTTATCATCGGTATTATCATTTTACCGCCACTCTTTTTGTTATGCGTTGACTCGTTATCGCGCTCCCATTAATCGAGCCCTATTTACAACATCCGAATACAAACACAGTTTATGATAAATAAGATATTGATGTATCTCCGGCTTCAAACCTCTTAAAAACATCCGCATCATTCTCTCTTCATTATCAACCAAGTGGGACGCAAATCGGGATAACTCGGCAAACTTGGCTTCAGTCTTTGCGATACGGTCATGTTGTTTTGCTCCAACTTGATAAATTCCACCTCCTTCATGTGGCGAATGCTTTCGGGAAAGTACTTGTCATTGAACAACTCTTGGAACTTGTGACGAACGAGATTTTGTAAATTAATTTTTAATATTTATTGAATTAAATAAATATTTTTCGATGATTTAATTATTAGATTAAATAATTAATTGATGCAATTGTGGTAGATTAATTTAATTATATGTGTTACATTTATTAAATTAATGTAGAGAATAATTATTATTCAAATATGTAATTATGTGAGCTTATTGTATTAAAAGAAATATTTAATTAAGCATGATGTTATTTAATTAATTTAATTATTAATTAGAGAGTTAATAATTTGACATTATTTATTAATGAGAAAATTATTTATGTGACTATGTGGATTTATGAGAAATTATTATATTTTATTTAAAATATATTAAATAAAATATTGGAGTTATTTTATAAGGAGTGTGACATTAATTAAACTATAGTATAAGAAGTTTATCAAATTAAATGAGAATGAATTATATTGAATAGCCAAACAAGGCCTTAGTAGTGGTTGAGGCGATTAACCACGAATTGGTTAATCGACCACAACTAACGTCGGTTTTAATTATTATATCTGACGTCTTCTTCTTCATTCATTCCATTATTGCTAAGTCTGAGAATTATCACGAGAGAGAGAGAATTAAGAAATTGAGAGAATTGTGAGTTGTTTGATTGATTGAGAAAGTTTAATCCCTCCTATCAACACTAATCATGAGTAATTCTCTCCAACCCAAATTCTACTTTTACGTCGTTTAGTTTTTTATGAAAATGGCTTTCAATCAAGTTCTATGGAATTTACGTAAATTGGGAAATTGAGTTAGGAATATATGTAATAATTGAGTAGCATAACATGTTTTATATATATTTTATATGATTCCATATCATAAGTTTCATAAATGATGACTTGCTATTTCAAAAATTCTGAGTTTGGGTTTTGGCCATATGGCCTTATCGTGATATTTCATGTATTGAGCGTATATTATCCCTAAATTTTACATTAAGTATGTTGTTATGCATGTTGATCTGAAGAGACCAAAGTTTAAATAAGCGGATTCGGTGTTATAACGAATCCGTGGTGATAATTTTCATGTTTTATTTTCAAAACCTTGAGAACATCAAGAACGATTGGAAGTAAATGTGTTGATTTTGCAAATTATGTATTGTAACTTGTTAAAAATCATGCTAGATGGGTTAAGTAATGATTATATATGTATTACAATGATTGGGTAAGTCTAAATTCGTGTAAAAATAACTAATTGGAAGTTATGGCCATATTCATGTATAATTTTACATGTGATTGATTTTTGGCCTAATTTGGCCTTATTATGTTCATGAATCGCGAATCTATGAAACTAGAAAATGAGCACAGGTAACCCCTTCTTCGTAGTTGCTACTAAACTAAATTACCACATACCACTAGTCGAAAAAAATAAATAAATAATAATAATAATAATAATAATAATAATAATAAAATAAATATTTGATGAAAATTATTATTAAAATATTTATAAAATAAATTAAATATTTTAATTGAGATATTTATAGAATAAAATAAATAATTGATGAAAAATATTTATAAAATATTTATAAATTTAAATATTTTAATTGAGATATTTATGGAATAAAATAAATATTCGATGAAAATTATTATTAATTAAAATATTTATAAAATAAATTAAATATTTTAATTGAGATATTATGGAATAAAATAAATATTCGATGAAAATTATTATTAAAATATTTATAAAATAAATTAAATATTTTAATTGAGATATTTATGGAATAAAATAAATATTATGAAAATTATTATTAAAATATTTATAAAATAAATTAAATATTTTAATTGAGATATTTATGGAATAAATTAAATATTTGATGAAAATTATTATTAAAATATTTATAAAATAAATTAAATATTTTAATTGAGATATTATGAAATAAAATAAATATTCGATGAAAATTATTATTAAAATATTTATAAAATAAATTAAATATTTTAATTGAGATATTTATGGAATAAAATAAATATTCGATGAAAATTATTATTAAAATATTTATAAAATAAAGTAAATATTTTAATTGAGATATTTATGGAATAAAATAAATATTCGATGGAAATTATTATGAAATAATTTATTAAAAGTGTAATAATAGTAAAAGAATGAAAATATTCTAATTTAATTAAGTAATTAAATTAGAAGGGTAATGATTTGTTAAATAAAGTGGAGTTTATATTAAATAATTAAGTGAAAATGTAACTAATAAATGTCTTGAATACATATGGTATGTGTGTAGGATTTGTGGTGAACGAAAGTAGTAATCGTTTAGCTTACACACGAGGCAAGTTTCCTAACCCTACTTGTCATTATTGTTCAAGTTTTTAGTTACCTCGAGTAAATTATCGTTACTATTATTCAAGTTCAATTGTTATATTAACGATTTATTATCTTTTCAAAGCATGATTCAGTTATACAATAATTGTTCTATTGTATACTTCTTGAGATTATTATTCAAATCGAATATCATTATTGTTGAACCTTATTAGACTAGTGAACTTTATTGATTCAACTAGTCCTTAGTTGATGAACGTTCTAAATTTCAGAACCTTTATTGAATTATCCAAACCAAACTTCCTTTGGTGCGGACTCGAATGTCAAACTGAGATGAACAACCCTGCAAAGGGATTTACTTATGCGTTAGCGTTAAGATATTGTGCACAGTATGGTACTAAGGGCTGATCCCCCTAAGTATGAGAAAAAAGGTCCATAGTCTTATGACTATTAAAGGTTTCAAGTATAACCCTTGATAACCTAGGACATAGTTTAAGGTCTTATGACCCTCAGAATTCTTTTGATTCTTGTTATTCATTCTTGATTCAAAAGTTGAGCTTTCATTCGATGTTTTTGATTTACTCGCATGTTATTATCTTTGTTATTTCATTATTATACTTGTGGGCAATAGTGCTCTCTCTTGCTTAATAATAACATTGCGATTAAGAACGAAAAAACAGATGAACCTTCCACTAAAAAGCGAAGGGCAAAGTTAGCAAGTGATGAAGACTTGTTATTTTTATTAGATGATGTATTTATGTTTAAGACTTGAGTTAATGATGTTATTTAAGACTTATTTGTTTATGATTCCGACAGGATGTTTAAGGTTAGTTTAACTTTGGGATTGTATTATTATTATTTGGATGTTGTAACCCTTAAGGGAAGATTTTTATTCTATCTATTGCATGGTTTGCATTTATTATGGGTAGATAGATAGATGATATTTATCTGATGAACACCGGATCCCGTGTGGAATCGAAGTACTTTTGGATTTGGGGTGTCACAAGTTGGTATCAAAGCTAGGGTTATGAACCTTAGGTGGGGAACAACCTTAGGTAGTAGCCTTATAGAAAGAAGATAGTGATGGAAAACTCTTATCGAGTTATAAGAAATGAATTTATGTAATTCATTGAAGATAATAAAAGACCTTATGTGTTTATGTGTTAAAGTATCGTTAAATGATACGACTTAGTAACTAAAACTTAAAATTTTGTTGTCGGGATGTCGAATGTTGGAGAAGCTAGTCAAGTTGGGGAGGAAGAACCCGTATACCTATAAATGCAACAGAGGAGGAGCCAGAGACATTCATGTCGTTAGGGAAGCGGTGATCTGAGAGGAGTCATCTCCATTGATCACCGTTGTTGGTCGGGAGCATGAGCAGAGGCCGATCTGAGGAGGATCCCGAGGAGGAATTTGTTGAGGAAGAGGAAGAGGAAGAAGAGGAGTTACCACGGTACACCATTGATCTTTGAGATGTATGACCGTTATCTGACCAGTAATGTGGAGTTACTGAGACGAGGTCCGAGTTTTTGGTGAAAGCGGCGGTTATTCAACATATTACTCTAGAAGCGAAGGAGAGGAGATTTCGACTCTTCACTCTCGGTGCAAATGTAGAATGGGATTTGGTCCATGAGAAGGGTCAAACCGAAGATAAGACCAGGAGATAGAGCGAAGAAGAAGGAATCAAGGAAACCTCCGAAAGGTTTGAACATAGCGAGAGGAAAATGGGTAAGAGAATCGCGTCGAAATGATCGTGCGAGAGGATGATAGTCGTGCAAAGAAAGCGAAGATTGGGGAAACGTACTCTACACTTAACAAGACAATGAATGAGACCCAAGATCGAGTTTTGAGGTACCCAATCCGATTCGAAGGACTACCATTATACATGATGGATCGCGAGGACGATGCATCGCATCTTAGAAGAGGAGCGTAGCAAGGCTAATCGATTACCTTGATCGACGGTGATATGATTTATTTAATTATGTGAAGAACTTAATTAGTTTTAGATGTAAATTCGGCGTGTTTATGAGCGAAAGAATATTTGAATGTTTTAAATCACATGATTCTTTATTCCGGGATAATTGATGTAAATAGCGGTTATCTTATCGTTTAATGTTAAAACTTTGATTTGAATGCAAATATATCAAGTTATTTGAGATGATGTGTTAAGTGATATGTTAAATTGTTGAGTAATGCCTTAACTATTTAGAGAAATAAATAAAGTTCTAATAAAGCGTTTATTTAACGAAAAAATGCCACCAGGAGAAAGACAACAACGTCAACCTAGGCTCAAGAAAAGTCAACCAATAATAACAATAATGCCAATGCAAATCCTGTTCAACAGTTAGTTAACTTCTTGACCAAGCGATGAACAATCAACCTCAAGCTCCACCAAACACAACGTTTAAAGACTTGGCGGTGGGACCTCCAGAGTTCAAAGGTACCATGAACCCAATCGAGGCTCAAACTTGGGTTATGGAAATGGAGAAGGTTTTCAACGTTGCTAGGGTTAGAAAGACCAAAAGACCGCTTTTGCAACATTTATCTGCCAAGTCCGAGGCTAGCTCTTGGTGGCAAGCAAAAAAAGTGCGAGGAGGTGAAGGTGTAATTACGTGGGAGAGATTTAAAGAGATGTTCTTGAGATGTACTTCCCAACTAGTTCGCGAGAATCGGATGGAAGTTCAATTTACGGGCTGAAGCGAGGAAACATGAGCGTGCGACTACGTGGCTAAATTCAACGAGTTAGCGAGGTTAGCCCGTGTCAAGTACACTGACGAAAAAAGAAAAGCTAGAAGATTGACGAGGACTAAAGCCTTGGGTGTATGAGCAAGGTATCAATGTTTCAACTAAACACGTTTCTTTGAGTCTTGGAAAAGGCCATCCTCATTTGAAGGAGGAAGCGATCACGATGACCAAGTATAATCAAGATCGAGAGAAGAAGAAGAGTGAAGGTGAAATTAATAACAAGGCCGATGGAAGTAGCACGAGGAGGTGGAATTTCAATCGGAAAGAAAAGGTGGAACGACAACTCATCATCGGGAAATCAACAAGGTAATCAGAAGAAACGAATTGAAGCATGCCCGACCTACGGGAAAGCTCATCTAGGAGTATGTATGAAAGGGAAGCGAGTGTGCTACAATTGTGGTCAGGAAGGCCACATAGCACCAAACTGTCTAAACCCAAAAAAGGGTGCTTGTTTCAACTGTGGTTCGAATGATCATCTAGCAAGAGACTGCCCTAAGAAGGGATCAGGGGGAGTAGTACCAGGAGGTAACCGTGGAAATAACAGTGGAAATGCCTTAACCATCACCGGACCAGATGCAACAAAAAGCGTAATAGCCGCCTGAAACTTTTAATATGACGATGCGAGGATGCAATCCGATCTCGTGATGTGGTGTCGGTATCATTCAATCAATGAAATTAATGCTTATGTTTTATTTGATTCGGGTGCTACTTGTTCCTTTATATCAGAAGACTTTGCTAATAGTTTAGATTTGCTTATGGATGAGTTGGAATATCCCATGAATATTGAAATTACGAATAGAGATAATTCTGTTAAATGCGTGTTTAAGAATTGTAGAGTGGATATTAAGGGTAATATCATGAGCGTAGATCTTATCCTATTCAACTTGGGGAATTTGACATTATTTTGGGAATGGATGGTTTATTCAATTACGAACATAATTGATTGCCAAAAGAAGCGTATTAACCTTATGACTCAAATCGAAAGGTTGTATTTTATAGTAGAAGTCGCCTGAGACAAACGAGCGAGTTGTCGATGATGATGCGAGCCGAAGTTGTTGAGACAAGGTGTGTAGGATACTTAGCTTACATAGTCGATAGTCGAAAAGAGAATCAGAAGGTAGAAGAAATACTGGATTGTGAGGACTTCATCGACGTATTTCGAGACGATTTACGGGACTTCCACGGATAGAGAGTAGATTTTGTAATCGATTTGGCGCGGAGCTGCTCCAATATCGAAGGCACCATACCAAATGGCACCAGATGAGAGATGAAGGAATTAATGGTATAACTACAAGAATTGTTGGACAAGAAGTACATTCAACCGAAGCGTGTCGCGTGGGGAGCGTCGGTGTTGTTTGTGAAAAAGAAGGATGGATCGATCGACTCTGCATTGATTACTGAAGAACCGAATAAGGTCACGATTAAGAACATATATCCATTACCGATGATCGATGACTGTTTGATCAATTGAAGGGCGAGAGATACTTTTCAAGATAGACTTGAGAAGCGGTTATCATCAATGAAGGTGATGCGGAGGATGTCTGAAGACTGACGTTTAGAGCAGCGATATGGTCACTCTGAATTTTTAGTAATGTCGTTTGGTCTTACGAATGCTCCTGCGGACATTTATGGGACTAATGAATGGTGTGTTCAAGTCGTTTTTGGATAAGTTCATAGTGGTATTTATAGATGACATTTTGGTACATTCAAAAACCAAGGAAGAACATGAAGAGCATTTGAGATTAACATTGGAAGTATTGAGAAGGGAAAAGTTGTATGCGAGTTTTTGAAATGCGAATTTTGGATTGAGCGAGTGCAATTTCTTGGGCACGTGATCGATAAAAATGGAATTTTGGTAGATCCATCCAAAGTCGAAGCCGTGATAATCGGGATCAGTAGGGGCGCCATCGAAAGTACTGAAGTTTTCTTGGATTAGCGGGGATATTATAGAAGATTCATTCAAGATTTTTCCAAGATCGCAACTCTCATTAACGAATTTAACTCGAAAAAGCTGTGAAATTTGTTTGGATGGATAAGTGTGAGAAAGCTTTCAAGAATTGAAGAAGAGGTTGAGTCTGACCCCTGTGTTATCTCTTAGGATGATCTGAAAATTTTATTATTTATAGTGATGCGTCGCATAAAGGACTTGGATGTGTCTTGATGCAAAAATGGCAAAGTCATTGTGTATGCATCACGACAATTGAAGGATTACGAGAAGGATACCCTACCCACGATTTGGAGTTAAATTGCAATTGTTTTTGCTTTAAAAATTTGGAGGCACTATCTCTACGGGGAGAAGTGTGAAATATATCTGGACCATAAGAGTCTAAAATATATTTTCACGCAGTAAGGACTTGAATATCGTCGAAAGAAGGTGGTTGGAGTTAATTAAGGACTACGATTGTGAGATTTTATACCATCCGGGTAGCGAATGTCGTTCTTAGATGCCTTAAGTAGAAAGAGTCGGGGAGAAAGTTGATGATGTTGACTGCTCAGGACGAGCTAATTGCAAAAATGGAGAAACTGGAATTGGAAGTGAAGTATCCTATGGAGATTGATGAGAAAATATTTCAGATGCAATCTGGTATAACCCTACTGGATAAAGTTAAGGAGGCTCAGCTTGAGGACGAAGAATGTAAAAAGGTGACAAAGAAGATATCTGAAGGAACCAAACCAAGATTTAAGATGGATAAGGAAGGAATCTTTGAGATTTGAGAGTAGAATTTGGGTACTGCTTGATTCAAGAGATTAAGGAAGATATTTTAAGCGAGGCTCATAGTTCACGATATTTGATTCACCTGGTAGTACCAAGATGTACCAAGATCTTAGACAACATTTACGGTGGCTAAATTTGAAGTGTGATGTTGCGAAATGTGTTGCCAAGTGTCGACATGTCGAGAAGTGAAAGCGGAACATCGAGAGACGAGTGGATTACTACAACCGTTAGAGATCCCGGAGTGGAAATGGGAACATATTACAATGGACTTCGTGGTTGGCCTTAGACGACTCGTAAAGGCTACGACGCAGTATGGGTTATCGTTAATGGATCGACGAAATCGCTACACTTCCTTCCGATCAAAATAAGATTCAACTTAGATCAGTTGGTGAGGCTATACGTAAAAGAAATTGTTTCGAGGCACGGAGTTTCGGTATCAATTGTTTCAGATAGGGATCCGCGCTTCACATCAAATTTCTAGAAGCGTCTTGAGAATGCATGGATGCACAATTGCGAATGAGTCTGACTTACCACCCTCAAACAGACCAGACGAGTGAGAGAACGATTCGAGACATTAGAAGATATGCTAAGAGCCTTATGTGATGGACTTTAAAGGAAATTGGGATGATCACCTACCATTAGTAGAGTTAATTCTACAACAACGATTACCACTTAGCTAGTATAGGCATCTTAGCCTTACGAAGCGTTATCTGGTAGAAAGTCTGAGAACTCAACTTTCTTAGGATGAAGTTGGTGAAAGACAATTCTTAGGGCGAATTGGTACAACACCTGGCGAAATAGTCAAAGTGATCCGAAACACGACTGGTAGCGGCTCAAGATCGACAGAAGAAATACGCTGATCCACATTGTAAAATTATCGAGTTTGAATCAGGTAGTTATGTTTTCTTGAAGGTCTCTCCCTGGAAAGGGAAGATCAGGTTCGAAAAGAAAGGGAAATTGAGCCCAAGATTCATTGGACCCTTTGAAGTACTGAGAAGAATCGGAGAAGTTGCGTACGAGGTAGCCTTACCTCCAGCACTCGAGAATGTCCACAACATCTTCCATATTTCTGTATTACGACCATACAAAGCTGATTACAAGCATGTAATTGAATACGAACCCCTGCATTTTGAGAAAGACTTATCTTATAAAGAAATTCCTGTCCAAATTGTCGACCAAAAAGAACAAGTTCTCAGAAATAAAGTTATACCTTACATTAAGGTAATTTGGAGGAACCACAATATTTGAAGAAGCTACGTGGGAACTCGAAGAGAATATGATGAAGAATTACCCTCATTTATTTACTTAATTATTTTTATGGCGATTAGGGGGATGAGAATCTTTGTAAGGAGGGAAATGTAATGTGGTCGAATTTATTGAGTCGTGATTACGGGGACATAATCCTTTTAAGGGGGAAAGATGTGATGAAACGAGATTTTGTAAATTAATTTTTAATATTTATTGAATTAAATAAATATTTTTGATGATTTAATTATTAGATTAAATAATTAATTGATGCATTGTGGTAGATTAATTTAATTATATGTGTTACATTTATTAAATTAATGTGAGAAATAATTATTATTCAAATATGTAATTATGTGAGCTTATTGTATTAAAAGAAATATTTAATTAAGCATGATGTTATTTAATTAATTTAATTATTAATTAGAGAGTTAATAATTTGACATTATTTATTAATGAGAAAATTATTTATGTGACTATGTGGATTTATGAGAAATTATTATATTTTATTTAAAATATATTAAATAAAATATTGGAGTTATTTTATAAGGAGTGTGACATTAATTAAACTATAGTATAAGAAGTTTATCAAATTAAATGAGAATGAATTATATTGAATAGCCAAACAAGGCCTTAGTAGTGGTTGAGGGCAGTTAACCACGAATTGGTTAACTGACCACAACTACGTCAGTTTAATTATTATATGCGACGTCTTCTTCTTCATTCATTCCATTATTGCTAAAGTAAAGAATTATCACGAGAGAGAGAGAATTAAGAAATTGAGAGAATTGTGAGTTGTTTGATTGATTGAGAAAGTTTAATCTGTAAGACCCCAACTTATTATTAATGAAATTTAATTTTCTCTATTTATTATTTTGAAATAGTAAGGGTTGATTTGATTAATGTGGATAGTTATGGGTAAAATCATGAATATTTCAAAATAAGCAAGTGGTTATAAAATATTCATTGTTGTCGGGGAATATTAGTTTGGTCGTGGAATATTAAATGCTTGTCGGGAATATTAAATGCGACAAGTAGCGACCTTGTGTGGGCCCCCCATAACTTGAAAAGCGATTGGATGAAGAAAACGACAAATATAAGTTGTTTAAAAATAATGGGCGTAGTTATTCTGCAGTTAACACTATTAAAATACCGGTGGTTAAAACAAAGTAATACGGCGTTGTTGCACGATTATTGATTCTTACGTGAAAGGCACTACTCAATAATGGTTACGATAATTCTTTATTCGATATTTTATTTTATTGATTTAATAATTCTTTGCGTTGATATTTTATATTCTTTGTTGTTTGATAATTGTCATTACACGGTATTTTTCATTATCGAAGCAATAATTCATATTATCTGAATAATATTATTAGATAACATTATTGGCAATGTCTAGAAAGTTACATGCAAGGAGAGGTTTGGTCACCTAATTGCGCGCCAAAGATGAAGAAGAAATTCTTATTGAAAGCCCCTCTTTCTGGGAACTACACAGTTTGTTAATATTGTGATTACGTAATATTATTTGTGAATAATTAATTATTGATTCATATGATGAGGAAAATATTGATTTTATGTGGATATAGATGGAGAAAATTTTAATGTGACAATTGTTGAAAATTGAAATTTTATCTTTTTACGATAAAATAATTCATTTAAATATATTATTATATTTTAATAATATAATAATGGTGATATTTTTACAACAAATGTGGGATATATGAGTATACGAGGAGGAAGAGTATTTTTGTTGCAATAAATGTTTAAAACATGTTAAACATGTCGGTGGACCCCATTTATTGGTGAAATTTGATTATAGCACATAAAAATCGACCGTTTGTGGATTTTGGTCAATTTCTGTTTGGAATTTGGAAAACCTTTCTTCTGCAAAGTTGTAGAAATTGAATTTCCTATAAAAACTTCATGAGATTTGAATTTTTATGATGAAAGGGCTATTTATTAGGAATTATTGAAGTTCAAGCTCAAAATAATTGATTTTTGGAAGTTTAAAATATTTAAAATTAGAAAAACGTTTTTCTTATTTTTTTCTAGAATGTGGCATGTGTTTGATGGCTGAAATCAGATTCTAGACATGTGTAAGAAATTTATATAATTATATTATTAATTTATTAAATTTTACTTTTGGTGTTCTAAGCAATTTCCTATAAATAGGTGCTTAGGTTAGAATTGAAAATCACACCGAAATCTGAAGTTTTCTCTCTCTATATTATCGGCGTATTCTTGTGAGTATTTTGAGTATACTTTGAGTATTGCTTATACGGTGCAAGTTCCTTCATAGCTTTATATCCTGTTTTTAATTAGAAGTCTTGATCTTTCGAGGTAAGGGATGTTATTTTTTCTCAAATGATATTATTTCTTCAATATCATTATGTTTGAAATATTGATCTGAACTTTTATCAAATTTGGAACTTTTTTATGTCGGAGTTACTATTCACGTTCTTATTCACGAGTTACTATTCATGAGTTACTATTCATGAGTTACTATTCACGAGTACTATTAAGTAAGCGTGAAGATGTTTTTGTGGAATTTATATCTTTTGGTGTCGAAGTTACTATTCACGATTATCGACTTATTCATATCTGACACTATTCATGAAAAATAAAATTTCTTCTTTTTGTCCAAAATATCTATTCTGGATACTAGCTTTGATTGTATCCATGTTTTGATCATTCTTGAATTTTACACCACTATGATTATTTTTGAGGTATTTTTTAACATGGATAAAACAAAGTACGAATCCTTAATCCTTAATCCTTGTCATTTTGTTTCACTGGATTCGTTTCTTTAAAAATATTTTTCATCATCCTTAGTCTTAAATGATGATATTATTGAATATCTTTGGCCTGTAGTGCAAAGATGAATGATTTCTGAAGAATATCTTTGGCCGTAGTGCAAAGATGAACAGGTGTTTAGATGAACATGACCAACTGATGAATATCTTTGGCTGTAGTAGTGCAAGATGAATATTTGATTCGGATGTATATTGATTGATGTTACTGGGGATAAAAGATAGAGCGATGAACTTTTAAATTCATACATAGAAGATAGTAGTTTGCATTCTCTACTTAACTCTTCTAATGAATTATTATTTCATTGCGAATATTGATTTAAAATTTGTTGTCTATTGTATTCTATTATATTTTTCCTGTTGAAGACTAACGATAATTTGTTGTATATTATCTTAGTCATAATATTCTTTCTTGAGCTAGTTGAGCTCACCCTTTTCCTTTTGTTCCATTTTTTCTTCTCAGGCGAGAATATAGCGAGTGCAGTGTCGGGTATGGAATGAAGGTTCTAGAGAGAGTTGTTTAGTAGTCCTCACCATTTTTGTAAAATAATGTATCAATAAATGTGATGAGGATTTATTTGAGTATAGATATTGTCTAGAAGATAATATTTGTATTTAAACTCACGATTTTATTGTTGTAATAATAAAGTTGTAGTTGTTTACGTACCATGTATTGACAACTCGGAATGGGTGATGTATACCTACCTATTTTGGGGCGTCGCGGTTGGTATCGAGCTTAGGGATATGATCTCTGGCGAAGATCGGGAATAGAACTAGGAGGGGAGGCAGAGTAAATCCTTCGCTAGTGTGTCCTACCTAAGCTTATTTGTTAGTTGGTCGATATATAGGGATATTATGTGATATATTGATTTCCTTAATTAACCCTTGTTTTATGGCGATGTTTGAGAATGTCGATGAGAATATTAACAATGGAAATGAGGCCGTGGAGAGGCCTTTGTACTCACCAACGAGGAGAAGCGTCTGCAAATTTGCAATGTTCCTCCTGTGAACAACACCATTGAAGCGAGATGATGAGCGAGGAGATGTTTAGAAGTTTTTGCGGTTCATGCAAAAAATCGAGACGAGGAGACTCGTGTTCAAAATACTGAGGAGAAATGATAGTAATTCACGTGTTGTCCGACCAAGCGATTCAAAGAGTTAGGACCACGAATTTAAGGGAAAGCGAGATCCGATCATGGGCGGAAACATGGGTCAAGCAAATTACCAAGATATTCGATGTCTTGGGATGCGGAGAACGAAGGTTCCATTCGCCACCTTTATGTTCCGTGGCGAGGTAGACTCTTGGTGGGAGTGCATGAAGCGTACCCATCGGCCCTTTTCGGCATGTCTTGGGAGAGCGTTTGAAGCTATTTAATGACAAATACTTTCACGAAAGTGTTAAATCGTATGAAGGAAGTGGAGTTCATCGATTGGAACAAAACAACATGGCGGTGTCTCGATGCGAGGCAAAGTTTGCGAGTTATCCGGTTTGCACCTCATTTGGTGGAGAATGAGGAGCGTATGTACGCGGATGTTTCTTAGAGGTTTGAAACCGGCATACGTCGATATCTCATTTCTCATAAATTTTCTCTTTATTAGGATGTTGTAAGCAGGGCTCAATTATTAGAGCGAGATAACGAGTATGCATTCACCGAGGACCACAACGAGGATTGTACCGAGATAGCGGTCAATGAGAATAATGATAACCGGTGGAGAAAGAAAGCAGACGGACAAAAATGGTTACCACTCTGGTGGTAATCATGGTCATGAAAATAAAAGAAGCGAGTCGGAGAGAGATTTTAAAAAGAGAGATTTAACAACGACCGTGTGAAGACGAAGGCGATCTTAGGCTGAAGAGCTGGTTCTAAGGGAGGAGAACAACCACCACCGGTCGTATACTATAAATCTTGGAAAAGAGGACATATCGGTCAAAGCGTCCACAACAGTTCAAGGTATGCTATAATTGTGGAAAGAAAGGACATATCGCTCGAGATTATGCGATGGCGAAACCTAGTTCAATGAGACGGTGACTCAAAAGATATCCCCGGAAAAGTCAAAGTCAACGATTAGGGAAGAAGCGTTTGTTGTGACTAGTCATAATCACGAGGAACCCAAACGAGGTGATCACGGGTAAGCTATTTATAAATTCTTGCGAAGTTTATACCTTACTTGATCTGGGTGCTACCCATTCATTTATCTCTCCTGCATGTGCTCAACGTTTAAACTTGACTCAGGAGAAATTAGACTTTGACCTATCTGTGGAAACTCAGTTAGGAGAAACTTTCATCACATCCAATTTTTTATAAATCTTGTTTGATTCAAGTTGGCACCATCACCTTACCTTTGACCTTATCTCTTTAAAGATACTTGCTTTTGATGTGATTTTAGGGATTGATTGGTTAACTACTCATCATGCCAAAATTAATTGTTTTAAATAAGGTTGTTAGTTTTCATATTCCTAACCAACTTTTTTATGCGAATTCAAGCAACTAAACCATTAAAATCAATCACCATGTCATATCTAATCATAAAGTTATTAGTTTATTGAAAAATGGATGTCAAAACTTTCTTAGCCCATGTTATGGATTTGAATAAAGACACGTCAAATTTGAATAATATTCCTGTTGTTATTGACTTTCGACATATTTCTGAAGAACTTCCGGTCTACCCCTAAGCGTGAAGTTGAATTCTTTATTGACCTTGAACACGGTACAAAGCCCATTTCTAAAATCCAATATCGAATGGCTCTTATTGAACTTCGGGAGTTAAAGGTCCAACTTCTGAGGAATTGTTGGACATCGGTTTCATTCGTCTAGTACATCTCCTTGGGGTGCTCTGTTTTATTAAGTAAGAAGAAAGAAGCGGGGAGTATCGCGACTTTATATTAACTATCGGAATTGAACCATGTCACCATCAAGAATAGGTATCCTCTACCTCGTATTGATGACTTGTTTGACCAGATTCAAGGAGCACAATTCTTTTCAAAGATCGATCTTAGATTACGGATATCATCAATTGAAGATTAGAACGAGGATATTCAAAAGATCCCTTGAGAACTTCGGTATGGGCATTATGAATTCTTAGTCATGTCTTTGGACTAACTAATGCTCCTGCGACTTTCATGGATATGATGAACCGAGTATTCAAGGAATATTTGGATCGGTTTGTTGTTGTCTTTATTGATGACATCCTTATATATTCCAAAAGTCGTGAAGATCATGAGCACCATTTGAAGTTTGGTACTCCAAAGGCTTTGTGAAAACAAACTATATGCCAAATTGAAGAAATGCGAGTTACGGCGAGGAAGTAGCATTCCTTGGGCGTGGTGTCGAAACATGGAGTATCCGTGGACCCGGCAAAGATTGAATCAATACAAAGTTGGGAGCAACCAAAGTCGATTGGCCGAGAAATCGTAACTTTACGGGCTTAAATTTGGTTATTATCGGAGATTAGTGGAAGGGTTTTCTCGAATCGCTACTCCATTAACTTCAACTAACTTCGGAAGGATACAAAATTCGTTTGGAGCGAAGAATGCGAGAAAAGTTTCCAAGAGCTTAAGAGGAGACTTATTTGGCTTTGTTTCTAACAATACCATCTGGTTCGGATGGATTTGTTATCTCTGATGATGCTTGAGCAAAGGGTTAGGATGTGTTCTCATGCAGCGTGGGAAAGTCATAGCCTATGCCTCGCGACACTTACAAAAGAGTATGAGAGGAATTATCCTACTCATGATCTAGAGTTAGGCGGCCGATCGTTTTATTAAAAGATATGGAGGCACTATCTATATGGGGAGAAAGTGGAGATATATTCGGACCATAAAAAGCCTTAAATATTTCTTCACTCAAAAAAAGAACTCGACATCTTGGCAATGCGACGTTGGCTCGAACTATTGAAAGACTACGACCACACTATTCAATACCATCCCGGAAAAACGAGCGTGGTAGGCGGCGCGATGAGTAGAAGATCATATCTTGAGGAACAAGTGCGATGATGTCAAGTATACGCGTAGAGCCAACTTTAATAGAAAAAGTTAAGGTTGCTCGAGCCACCGAGGCCGGAGCTTATGCGTATGAAGAAGAAAGTACAAGAAGGAGCTATTAGGAGCGAGAATTGATGAAGAAGGAATACTTGAGTCCACTCTGAGACTTTGTGTTCCTAACGACTACGATTTGAAGTACAAGATTATGATGGAGGCACACACATACACCATTTGCAATCCATCCTGGAAGTACTAAAATGTATCGTGATCTTGACATACATTTGGTGGAACAATATGAAGAGAGATTGCAAAGTTTATCTCGATGTGTTTAACTTGTCGGCGTGTAAAGCGGAGCATCTAGTACCTAAGGGTCCGTTGCAACCACTTGAGATTCCGAATGGAAGTGGGAACACATTACCATGGATTTAATTCTGGGTCTTCCTACGGTTTCTCAAGGCATCAATGCTATTTGGGTTATTGTTGATAGATTAACCAAGTCTGCTCATTTCTTGCCGATCACGGAGACTTATTCCTTGAGCGTCTTGCTAGTATGTACGTGAATGAAATTGTGAGGTTGCATGGCATGCTAGTATCCATAGTTTGGATCGTGACCCAAGATTCACTTCAAGATTTTGGGTTAGCTTGCAAAAAGCTATGAGCGCGGTTTGCGATTTAGTTCGTCATACCATCCTCAAAGCAGATGAGACAATCGAGAAAGGACTATTCAAACTCTTGAAGATTTATTAAGACTCTGTGTCCTAGACTTCAAGGGCAGTTGGGATAAGTATTTACCATTGGTGGAATTCTCCTACAACAATAGTTATCAGGCAAGTATAGGTGTAGCTCCATTTGAAGCATTATATGGGCGAAAAGTGTCGCTCTCCGATATATGTTGGGATGAGGTGGGTGAAGCAACATTTGTTGGGACCCGAGTTGAGTGCGTGTATGACTACGGAAAAGATCCAAATGATTCGACAAGCGATATACAAAGCGGCACAAGATCGACAAAAGAGTTATGCGGATCTTCATCGAAAGGGCGTGGAATTTAGTGTAGGGGATCATGTATTATTGCGAGTTGCTCCATGGAAGGGAGTTACAAGATTTGGGAAGAGAGAAAGCTCAATCCACGATTTATTGGTCCATTTCAAATTCTTGACCGAATAGGAAATGTAGCCTATAGACTTGCGTTACCTCCGAGTATGTCTCGTGTTCATAATGTGTTTCACATATCATGTACTTAAAAATATGTGAAAGACCCGAACCACGTTATAGAGTTAGAACCAGGACGAGATAGCAGAAGACTTAACGTGTGAGGAGGTACTGTCAAGATTTTTGGATAGGAAGGAGCATGTCCTACTACGCTAAAAAGGTCATACCACAAGTTAAAGTTTTGTGGAGGAATCATGCTATATAGAGGAAATGACACAGGGAATTGGAAGCGGAAATGAAAGCGAGGTATCCTCACCTTTTGAAACACACGAGTCGTCGTCAATTTCGAGGATGAAATTTCTTAAGGAGGGAGTTTGTAAGACCCCAACTTATTATTAATGAAATTTAATTTTCTCTATTTATTATTTTGAAATAGTAAGGGTTGATTTGATTAATGTGGATAGTTAGGGGTTAAATACATAAATATTTCAAAATAAGCAAGTGGTTATAAAATATTCATTGTTGTCGGGGAATATTCGTTTGGTCGTGGAATATTAAATCTTTGTCGGAGAATATTAAATGCGACGACATGTAGCGACCGTGTATTGGCCCCATAACGAGCGATTGGATGAAGAAAAACGACAAATATAAGTTGTTTAAAAATAACGCAGCGTAGTTATTCTGATTAACACTTATTGGAATACCCGGTTGGTTAAAACAAAAGTAATACGCGTTGTTGCAAGAAGATACTTGCACAATTATTGCACCAATTATTGAAGGCACTACTCAATAATGGTTACGATAATTATTGTTCGATATTTTATTTTATTGAGTTAATAATTCTTTAGCGTTGATATTTTATATTCTTTGTTGTTTCATAATTGTCATTACTGCATATTTTTCATTATCGAAAGCAATAATTCATATTATCTGAATAATATTATTAGATAACATTATTGGCAATGTCTAGAAAGTTACATCTAAGGAGAGGTTTGGTCACCTAATTGCGGCGCCCGATGAGAGAAATTCTTATTGAAAGCCCCTCTTTCACAGGAGCTGCACAGGTTGTCGATATTGTGATTACATAATATTATTTGTATAATAATTAATTATTGATTCATATGATGAGGAAAATATTGATTTTATGTGGATATAGATGGAGAAAATTTTTAATGTGACAATTGTTGAAAATTGAAATTTTATCTCTTTTTGATAAAATAATTCATTTAAATATATTATTATATTTTAATAATATAATAATGGTGATATTTTTACAACGAATGTGGGATATATGAGTATCTGAGGAGGAAGAGTATTTTTTTGTTGCAATAAATGTTTAAAACATGTTAAACATGTAAATTGGACCCCATTTATTGGTTGAAATTTGATTATAGCACAATAAAATCGACCGTTTGTGGATTTCGGTCAATTTCTATTTGAAATTTGGAAAAACTTTCTTACTGTAAAGTTGTAGAAATTGAATTTCCTATAAAAAACTCATGAGATTCAATTTTCTGATGAAAGGGCTATTTATTAGGAATTATTGAAGTTAGAAATTCAAAATAATTGATTTTGGAAGTTTAAAATATTTAAAATTAGAAAACGTTTTTCTTATTTTTTTCTAGAAGGTGGCATGTGTTTGATGGCTGAAATCAGATTCTAGACATGTGTAAGAAATTTATATAATTATATTATTAATTTATTAAATTTTACGCTTTGGTGTTCTAAGCGATTTCTATAAATAGGGTCTTGGGTTAGAATTGAAAATCACACGAAATGAAGTTTTCTCTCTCTATATTATCGGCGTATTCTTGTGAGTATTTTGAGTATAGTTTGAGTATTGCTATACTGATTGCAAGTTCAAGTCATAACCTATATCCAGGTGTTTTGATTAGAAATCTTGATCTTTTCGAGGTAAGGGATGTTATTTTTTTTCTCAAATGATATTATTTCTTCAATATCATTATCTTTGAAATATTGGTTGGAACTTTTTATCAAATTTGGAACTTTTTATATGCCGGGGTTACTATTCATGAGTTACTATTCACGATTCTTACTATTCATGAGTTATTATTCACGAGTTCTTATTCACGAGTACTATTAAGCTGAAGCGTGAAGATGTTTTTGTGGAATTTTTATATTTTGGTGTAGGAGTTACTATTCACGTATCGGCACTATTCACGATATCTGACACTATTCACCAAAATAAAATTTTCTTCTTTTGTCCAAAATATCTATTCGGATACTAGCTTTGATTGTATCTATGTTTTGATCATTCTTGAATTTTACACCACTATGATTATTTTTGAGGTATTTTTTTTTAACATGGATAAAACAAAATACTGAATCCTTAATCCTTAATCCTTGTCATTTTGTTTCAACTTTGGATTCGTTTCTTTAAAAATATTTTTCATCATCCTCGGTCTTAAATGATGATATTATTGAATATCTTTGGCTTTGTAGTGCAAAGATGAATGATTTCGAAGAATATCTTTGGTAAGTAGTGCAAAGATGAGCAGTGTTTAAATGAACATGACCAAGCGATGAATATCTTTGGCACATGGTGTGCAAGATGAATATCGATTCGGATGTATATTGATTGATGTTCTGAGGATAAAAGATGAGCGATGAACTTTTAAATTCATACATAGAAGATAGTAGTTTGCATTCTCTAATTAACTCTTCTAATGAATTATTATTTCATTGCGAATATTGATTTAAAATTTGTTGTCTATTGTATTCTATTATATTTTTCCTGTTGAAGACTAACGATAATTTGTTGTATATTATCTTAGTCATAATATTCTTTCTTGAGCTAGATTGAGCTCACCCTTTTCCTTTTTGTTCCATTTTTCTCGGGGGCGAGAATATAAGCGAAATGCAGTCGGGGTATGGAATGAAGGTTCTAGAGAGAGTTGTTTAGTAGTCCTCACCATTTTGTAAAATAATGTATCAATAAATGTGATGAGGATTTATTTGAGTATAGATATTATGCAGAAGATAATATTTGTATTTAAACTCACAGTTTTATTGTTGTAATAATAAAGTTGTAGTTGTTTACGTACCATGTATTGACAACTCGAATGGGTGATGTATACCTATTTTGGGAGCGTCACATAATCCCTCCTATCAACACTAATCATGAGTAATTCTCTCCACCCAAATTCTACTTTTATGTCATTTAGTTTTTTATGAAAATGGCTTTCAATCAAGTTACATGGAATTTACGTAAATTGGGAAATTGAGTTAGGAATATATGTAATAATTAGAGTAGCATAACATGTTTTATATATATTTTATATGATTCCATATCATAAGTTTCATAAATGATGACTTCTTTATTTCAAAATTTCTGAGTTTGGGTTTTGGCCATATGGCCTTATCGTGATATTTTCATGTATTGAACGTATATTATCCCTAAATTTTACATTAGTATATGTTGTTATGCATGTTGATCTGAAGAGACCAAAGTTTAAATAAGCGGATTCGGTGTTATAACTTGATCCGTAGTGACAATTTTCATGTTTTATTTTCAAAACCTTCAAGAACATCAAGAGCGATGGAAGTAAATGTGTTGATTTTGCAAATTATGTATTGTAACTTGTTAAAAATCATGCTAGATGGGTTAAGTAATGATTATATATGTATTACAATGATTGGATAAGTCTAAATTAGTTGTAAAAATAACTAATTGGAAGTTATGGCCATATTAATATATAATTTTACGTGATTGATTTTTTGGCCTAATTTGGCCTTGTTATGTTCATGACTCTGTAGAATCTATGACTACAGAGACAATGAGCTGACAGGTAACTTAGCCTTCGGTGGTGTTACCAAACTAAATTACCACCATGACGGTCCTTAATAATAAATAAATTAAAAAAATAATAATAATAATAAAATAAAAATAAAATAAAATAAATATTTGATGAAAATTATTATTAAAGTATTTATAAAATAAATTAAATATTTTAATTGAGATATTTATGGAATAAAATTAATATTTGATGAAAATTATTATTAAAATATTTATAAAATAAATTAAATATTTTAATTGAGATATTTATGGAATAAAATAAATATTAGATGAAAATTATTATTAAAATATTTATAAAATAAATTAAATATTTTAATTGAGATATTATGGAATAAAGTAAATATTCGATGAAAATTATTATTAAAATATTTATAAAATAAATTAAATATTTTAATTGAGATATTTATGGAATAAAATAAATATTCGATGAAAATTATTATTAAAATATTTATAAAATAAAGTAAATATTTTAATTGAGATATTTATGGAAAAAATAATTATTTGATGGAAATTATTATGAAATAATTTATTAGAGTGTAATAATAATAGTAAGAGATGAAAATATTCTAATTTAATTAAGTAATTAAATTAGAAGGGTAATATTTGTTAAATAAAGTGGAGTTTTATTAAATAATTAAGTGAAAATGTAACTAATGAATGTCGTGAATACATATGGTATATGTGTAGGATTTGTGGTGAAACGAAAGTAGTAATCGTTTAGCTTACGACGAAAGCAAAGTTTCCTAACCCTACTTGTCATTATTGTTCAAGTTATTAGTTACCTCGAGTAAATTATCGTTACTATTATTCAAGTTCAATTGTTATATTAAAGATTTATTATCTTTTCAAAGCATGATTCGATTATACAATAATTGTTCTATTGTATACTTCTTGAGATTATTATTTAAATCGAATATCATTATTGTTGAACCTTATTAGACTAGTGAACTTTATTGATTCGACTAGCCCTTAGTTGATAAACGTTCTAAATTTCAGAACCCTTATTGAATTATCCAAACCAAACTTCCTTTAGTGCGGACTCGAATGTCAAATCGAGATGAACAACCTGCAAAGGGATTTACTTATCGTTAGCATTAAGATATTATTACTGCGATGGTACTAAGGGCTGATCCCCCAAAATGCGAGAAGAAAGGTCCATAGTCTTATAAGCATTAAAGGTTTCAAGTATAACCCTTGATAACCTAGGACATAGTTCGAGTCTTATGACCCTCGAAATTCTTTTGATTCTTGTTATTCATTATTGATTCAAAAGTTGAGCTTTCATTCGGATATTTTGATTTACTCGCATGTTATTATCTTTGTTATTTCATTATTATACTTGTGGGCAATAGTGCTCACACTCTTACTTAAGAATAACATTGCGATTAAGAACGAAAGAACAGATGAACCTTCCACTAGTAATGATGAGGAAAAAGTTAGCAAGTGATGAAGACTTGTTATTTTATTAGATGATGTATTTATGTTTAAGACTTGAGTTAATGATGTTATTTAAGACTTATTTGTTTATGATTCCACTTACGGATGTTTAAGGTTAGTTTAACTTTTGGGATTGTATTATTATTATTTGGATGTTGTAACCCTTAAGGGGAAGATTTTTATTCTATCTATTGCATGGTTTGCATTTATTATGGGTAGATAGATAGATGATATTTATACAGTGAACACCAAATCCCGTGGAATCAAAGTACCCGGATTTGGGGGTGTCACAGAACTTCTCCCAAGACATCTTAAGTGCGTCAGGTTGGGTACGTTTTGTCAGGAATAAGCATGTGAATGCTATTCCTATTTATATATGATTTGATTATGATATATATGTATATGGATGAATAATATGCAAGTATGCTTGCATTAAGAAAAGATGTAAAGTCCTTTGATAGATAATAGAAATATATGTACAAGAACTTAGGATGAATTGATCAAATATGTTAGGTTGATCCTACATGAGCAAAACAGCTTTGTAAAGTCCTTAAAAAGAAATGATGTACAAGGACTATAAATATAGAAAGATCAAGCTTGTTAGGTTGATCTTATGATGTAATAGATAGGCTAGTCTGATCGTCGAGCACTACACCAGAAGTCGTAGTCTGCCAGGTGAGTCAAGGTTAACTCGGGAGCCATCGAGGCAGAATAGGAGTATGCAAGATAGTAGATCTCGGAGTTCATAGACTGCCAGGGGAAACGAAGAAGGATCGTAGTCTATCGAGAAGAGCTTCCTCAGGATCGTAGTGTCTTTGAGGAAGTCGTGTTCGTAATCGTAGAGCGACTGCTTAAGAGCCGAACGATCATCTGCCAAAGCCAAGTCCGAAACGTAGACTACACTTAGAGTCGTAGAGCCTAGTAATGCCAAAGCCAAGTCAAGGATCGTAGACTACACTCTGAGTTCGTAGAGTCCATTGAGTGCATACATAGATCGTAGTCGGACAAGATCAGATGAAGACAACAAGCACAAGGCAGAAATCGTAGAGTGTCAAGGTCTGATCTTAGGATCGTAGTGTCTGCCTTGCACGAACCAAAGTGAATCATAGAGTGCAGAACTACGACTCCAATAGAAGTGCTCACAATGCCAAGTCAGAATCGTAGAGCAGATACGGTTCTCAAAGAATGAGCACTCCCAGAATATCCAAAGGTACAAAGCCTCTGGTTGGCACTGCAAAGATGCAATCCACGATAAGGGAACGAGAGCACACTCAACGAATGGCATGCGATCTAGCGGAAGAACTAAGCACCAATCCAATCGACGCCAAGATTGAGTTGAAAGGCCATTCGTGATGAAGTCTTCCACAAGATGATTTAAAGAAGACTTCAAAGAATGTGACTAAGGAAAAGTCGGCTAATCACGATTCTTTGTTTAGAGAGAAACGAAGACAACGATCTTGGAAGCAACCGGGATCGTAGTGTTTAGCAGACAAAGAAAGAAGCGATGGAAGGTGAACCAAGATCTTTGGTCGACCAAGAAGAGCAAGGCTAAACCGATTAAGTCTGAAGTCGATTCATTCATGATAAGTGAGCGAAAGATCACCGGAGAAAGCAAGCTAGACGCCCACAAATCAAAGTGTCTTGATATTGAAGGGGACGAGAGCGCAAGGAATTATGCCATCGATGTCGAGAACGATCAAAGCAAGCGAAGTATTGAAGCCTTTGCACAATACAAGGAAGAGGTGTTCTACATTAAAGATCCAATCAACACTCTTCAGGATCGTAGTGTTAACTCAACTATGTCAACGAGCAACACTCAGCAATACACTACGATCAGGTCCTTGAAGACGTGCATCAGAATCGTAGAGTTCGGTTACCTGAAGACTAAAGCATTGGCAACGGTTCAAACTGCAGGGTAATATTCGGACAAGTGCTTATTGAGAGCATCGATGCAAAAGGACAACCTCTGATCAAGATATCAGAAGAAATAAAGTCTTCAACCTGCCCAAGATAGTAAAGTGATACATCGGCGAGGTGTAGAAGTGAAGCGATGGCTAGAAGTCAAAAATATATGACATGTCACATCAAGCAGTCTACCTCAAACTCGAGATCTGTGAAGACATTTGAATAGCTTCTAACGGCTACTTTCCAACAGAAGGATTGGGAAGATGTATAAATGTAGAAGAGCTTCAAAGATCAAAGGCTGCTGGAGTTATGTATTCTTGGAGAAAAGGTGGACTGATCCAATCGAGTAATAGTGAGTCCGAAGGCTCACTCTACGATCCACCAAGAACACTCAGAAGTTAGATCAAGAAGGAAGTAGAAGTGTGAGTTCTACTATGTAGAAGTGAGAGTTTTACTACATGAAGAGTGTTCTGAACTGCCGAGAGAAAGAAGAGCATAATGTCATCTGGATTTCCATTATGGGAAGACTCTAAGTACAATAGAGAAGAGCTTACGGTCATCTTAGCAAGTCCATCATGGGAAGGCATCGAGTAGCAAGGGGAGATCACAAAAGCCATCTTGGTGTCAAGCGTGAAAGCTTCTAAATACCTTACAGAAGAGCTTACGATCGTCTTTAAGCCTCTCGTATGCGACCATCAAGTATCAAGGAGAATGATCTTCAAGCGGGTTCATCGAGGATCATCCGGAGTAGTTGAGCAACCTAAGAAGGTGAGCATCATGCAATACTCAATGCGCCTCAAGGATGATCAAGCCAAGTACTAAGGATAAAAGATATTCGAGCGTGAAGACATCTTAGCATTTCAAAGACCGACTCCAATAACAACAAAAAATAACTCAATGAAGCGAAGGCCTAAGGGTCCTATGCAAAGGGACTAAATGAAGCGAGCCAAGGGTCCTTGTCGGAGGGACTAAATAAAGCGAGGGCCAAAGGGTCCTTGTCGGAGGGACTAAACGAAGTTCCAAGCCTTCTTTGGGCTTGAAGAGTTCGAAGGAACTAGAAGAGTCCCAAAGGTCAGCGGCCTTGAAGAGTTCTTAGTGAATCAAAGTTCCAAGGTGCGGCCTTGAAGGAATCGTAGAGATTCGAGGTGTTGCCTTCCTTGGTGGAAATCCTTAGTTGAAAGCGGAAGAGTGGATTAGGAACTTGAGTCTCGAACCACTTAAAACCTCTTGTGTCTTTTACATTATGTCATTTACATTATATCTATAAGCTTATAAGCTGCTATATGTGTTTTAGCGCTTACAACTAAACTAACTCAACGAACAATATACGTATGATTATGAATATATCAATGAAGGGAATCTTTTACTTATTCTGGCACATGCGTGCTTGAAAAGATTCTTATGTTTGTCATATACTCTAATATGAATAATACATCATAAAACCGTAAAAGTATTTGAAATAAAAAGATCTATTCAACCCCCCCCCTACAGATCTATTATGCCTCTCAGGAACTAACACGTTTCTGATTCCCACCGGTGATCCGCCTCTTCACGCAACATAAAGGTGGCAAAGAACCTTTTGCTCCTTGGAGCATCCCAAGACATCAAATATCTTGGTGATACGCTTTAACCACGTCTCTCTTATAAGTGGTTACGGCTTTCCTAAAAACTCCGTTGGTCTAGCTCCTTGAATTGCTTAGCGGTGACCAACCATGGGTTGCCATTGTTTCCACCGCATTATGAGCAGGAGCATATACTTTGATGTTGCATGAATTCTAAAAACTCTTAAGCGTCTGGTCGTTCATCAATTGATCGGTGTTATTATTTACGGGAGGATTATCGCCATCTGTTGCACATTATCTGATTATTGATCTATGGAGAATCAGCAGTCTCACATGCTCCATTGCTTATCTCCACATTTTCGGATGCCATTTTCAAATCTCGCCACAAAACAAGGGTTAATTAACATATCACATATTATCTCTATACTCGTAGAGCCAATTAAATACCAAATAAACTTAGGTAGGTCATACTAGCAAAAAATTCCCGTCTCTCCCTCCTAGTTCTATTCTCACATCTTAGCCAGGATCATATCCTAAGCTTTGATACCAACCGTGGCGCCCCAAAATTAAGTATACATCACCCATCTTGAGTGCATGGAATCGTATGTGCAATTGAAATACAACTTAATAATACAAGCGTGCGTGTATAATGTCGACAAAACATAAACTATGAGTTTGAATACAAATATTGTCTACTAGAGAGTATACAAACTCAAAAGTAGTCCTCATTACAATTATTATCACACTATTTCACGAATAGTGAGGACTACTAATGCACCGTCTAGGACCATCACTCCATTCCCAGACTAGTCCCATCTATCTCATTTCACGAGAGAACAATGAAAGAAAGGGTGAGCTCAACTAGCCCGATGAAAAATATTATGATTAAGATAATGCGAGAATAAATTATCATTAGCCTTAAATAGTGTTAAACGATACAATATAACAAATATCAAGTTTAAGCTGCGGTGAACAAGCAATCCATTAAAAGAGAGTCAGTAGAGAATAAAATCTTCTATTTTTTATGATTTAAAAGGTTTTTCATCACTTTTATCGTTGGGACTCGACAATAAATAATCCACATCATCGAATCACCCCGCACTCTGGCAAGGATATTCTTTAAGATCACGACCACGAATTATCCACGCACTTCTGGCTAAAGATAATCATGTTTTCATCAACGGTCCCCGATCATGCCATAAAATAATTCATCTTTTGCACCCTTGGTCAAGAGAATCCATAGCCATAATCATACCAAAAAGCGTCCCATCAATGCACTACGGGCCAATGAGGACTTTTTCCACATCGGTTGTAACATTACGGTCGTGATTACATCAATAATCCTCGGTCATAATCATACCAAGTCCATCTATGCACTACGGGCCACGTATGACTTTCAAAAAAAATATAAACATGAGGATGATGACAATGATATAAGAATTCAATAAAACAAGTTCAAGAATTAATTTATCCAGAACCAATAACGTCCAAATCATCAACACGATCTTCGCTTTGTAGAGTAAAATTCAAGAATGCTCGGAAGAATATTTCCATGAAAAGATCTTTGGATGAAGCGCAAATATCAAGGATATTCCACTAATTTCATGGAGTATAGAAGTCAAAGTTTTAACCAATTTGAGTATAATAAAGAATGGAATAACAAAAGAAATCACCATGCATGCGATAGACGCAAGACAGAGCGAGTTATTCCAGAGAATAATAAATAACGGAACCAGTCCCACAGTAAAACACACGCGATGGATATTCCAATGAATAATAAAGAATGGAACCCGAGTCCCACGTAAAGCGCATGAACAAGATATTCAAATGTAATAATAAAGATCGGAACCCGGTCCCAAGCGTAAAAGCATACAGTGGATATTCCAACGTAATAATAAAAATTGGGAATAACGAAGAATTTCACCAAGTATAGGGTAGGCAGCGTATCTGAGTTATTTCAATGAATAATAAATAATGGAATAACGAAGTTCTCTTCATGAATACAAAAGAAATAACACCCTTACATTAGTAGGAGATTGAATCTGCGAGAGTGTAGTAACGTAATACTCTTCTTCTTTCTCTCTTATTCTCTCTATACTTTCTCTCTCTATAAATTGAATGAATTAAGTGAAAATAATGAAGAACTAGGCCCTTTATTTAAAGATTTCTAGCTTAGCACTTGCAATGTGAAAAGGCAAGCGGCTTGACGACTAGTGATATGAAAAGAAGAGTGGTTTGACGCCTGTAATGTGAAACACCAAGTAGTTGGACGCCTGTAATGTGAAACGACAATTGGTTCGATGCCTGTAATGTGAAACGACAATTGGTTTGACGTCTGGTAAAGGTAATTACTATTGGCGAAAGAGACTCTTAGATGATGACATATGAGCCCCCATAGAATAACCAAATTTACCACAAACGTCTCATAATAGACTCTTTATATACATCAAGGATTGAATAAATATTACCACAAATCATTTTATTTTAATCAACACATATTTAATCTTTCAACAATTATTAATCCTTAATATTATAACTTGTCGTCTCAATTATTGATTTAATAATATAACATATAATATGTATGATCTGTGACAATAATTGAATCAATAATATAAGAGATATGATCGTGATTCTTCGTAGCAATAATTGAGTGACTTCTCGCGTAAGCATCAATAATCAATACCGCTAATATGCTTCTTATGCGACCACATCGTATTCTTGTACTTTTACTACGAGGTAGTTCAATGGTTTAATCTTGTAACACCTCCGCCAAGTTATTTTTATAAAAATATTTTGTCGTTTTCTCGATCCGAAATAATAATTACATTGTGGGTCCACTAATGATCTGTACGTGCGGATATTCCCAAACAAAAAGAATAATCCCCGACCAATCGAATATTATACAACAACTTGCATACTTTGAAAATTTATAAATATTACCCACAACTATAACAATACATCAAATTCACACCATAATATTTAAAAATATTTAGAAAATTAAATCTTTATTCATAAAATTTGGGGTCTCACAATATCCACACTCAAATAAGTCCTCATTACAATTATTGATACATTATTTTACAAAATGGTGAGGACTACTAAAGCGACTTTCTAGAACCTTCATTCCATACCCCGACTAGTACTACGCTACATTTTAGCCTCCTAAGAAGAAAAATGGAACAAAAAGAAAAGGGTGAGCTCAACTAGCCCGATAAAGAATATTATGACTAAGATAACATAAAACAAATTATCGTTAGTCTTCAACAGGAAAAATCGATAAAATACAATGACAACAAGTTTCGGATCAATATTATGCAGAAACAATAATTCATAGAAGAGTTATGTAGAGAATGAAATCTACTATCATCTACTTAATTTAAAAGTCTATCATCGATATTTTATCCTCGTAACATCAATCAATATACATCTTGAATCAAATAGTCATCTTTGCACTGAGGCCAAAGATATTCATCGATCGGTCATGTTCATCTCAACACCTGCTTCATCTTTTTTCACTACGGGCCAAAGATATTCATCAAGAAATCATTCATCTTTTTGCACTCTGAGGCCAAAGATATTCGGTTATATCATCATTTAGGATGAGGATGATGAAAATATATTTTAAAGAAAAGCGAATCCGATGAGACAAAAGAACAAATAGTAAGGATTAGACTTGGTTTATCTATGTTCAAAATACTCTATAATAAACTATTGTGGAGCGTAATTCAAAAATAAAGATCAAAACATAGATCCAATCAAAGATAGAAACCATAACAGATAATCTTAGACACATAAAAGAAAATTTAATTTTTACGTGAATAGTGTCGATATAAGTGAATAATTAATAGTATCACGCGAATAATGCCAGATACGTGAATAAGTAACTCAGGCACTAAAAGGTAGAAATTCCACAAGAAAATCATCATGCTTCGTGAATAGTACTAAGTAAATAAGTAACTCGTGAATAGTAACTTCGTGAATAGTAACTCATAAATAGTAACTTCGTGAATAGTAACTCTAACATTAAAGACCGTAATTTCACAAGAAAAATCTTACCAATATTCCTAATGAGAATGATATTGAAAGAAATAATATCATTTTAAAAAATAATATCCTTACCTCGAAAACAGATTGCTTACATTTGAAATCTTGGATATAGTCTTTGAAGGAAACTTTCATAGTATAACAACACTCAAAGTATTAAATTACTCACAAGAATACGCTTTCGATAATATAGAGAGAGAAAGAGAGAGTAAACTTGTTTCTGGTGTGATTTTCAATTCTAACCTAAGCACCCTATTTATAGAAAAATGCTTAGAACACCAAAGCAGAAAATTTAATATAATATTAATATATTATATATGAATTCCTATGCACACATTCTAAGATCAGAATTCAACCACCTTGCACATGTTAATGATGCCCACAAAATATAAAAAATGTTTTTATTAATAAAAATAAATAAAACTTCCAAAAATCAATTATTTCGGAACTTCAGAACTTCAATAATTCATAATAAATAGCCCTTTTGTCAGAAAAATTTGAACCACATGTCTTTTTCATAGGAAGTTTCATTATCTACAACTTTGCAGAAGAAAGTTTTTCTAAATTCCAAACAGAAATTGACCGAAATCCACAAACGGGCGATTTTACAGCCTATAATCAAATTTCAGTCAAGAAATGGGCCCACAGACATGTTTAACATAGAACAAATTATCGTTAGTCTTCAACTGGGAAAAATCTAATAAAATACAATAGACAACAAGTTTCAGATCAATATTCGCAGCGGAAACAATAATTCATAGAAGAGTTATGTAGAGAATATAATCTACTATCATCTTTGAATTTAAAAGTCCATCATCGATATTTTATCCCTGTAACATCAATCAATATACATCTTGAATCAAATAGTCATCTTTGCACTACAGGCCAAAGATATTCATCAGTCGATCATGTTCATCTCAACACCTGTTCATCTTTGCACTACGGGCCAAAGACATTCATCAAGAAATCATTCATCTTTTTGCACTCATGTGCCAAAGATATTCGATTATATCATCATTTAGGACCGAGGATGATGAAAAATATATTTTAAAGAAAAACGAATCCAAAGGAGACAAAAGAACAAATAGTAAGGATTAAGTATTTCTATTTATCAATGTTTAAAATACTCCATAATAAACTATTGTGGAGCGCGAATTCAAAATAAAGATCAAAACATAGATCCAATCAAAGATAGAAACCATAACAGATAATCTTACACATAAAAGAAATTTAATTTTTCTGTGAATAGTGTCGTATTCGTGAATAGTGTCGTATACGTGAATAGTAACTCCGACACTAAAAAATAGAAATTCCATAAGAAAATCATCATGCTTCGTGAATAGTACTCGTGAATAGTAACTCATGAATAGTAACTCTAACATAAAAAGACCAGAATTTCACAAGAAAAATCTTACCAATATTCCGGCAGAATAATATTGAAAGAAATAATATCATTTTAAAAAAATAATATCCTTTACCTCGAAAAAACAATGATTGATTTGAATCTTTGGATATCTGAAGGAAACTTTCACTGTATAACAACACTCAAAGTATTAAATTACTCATAAGAATACGCTCGATAATATAGAGAGAGAAAGAGAGAGAAAACTTATTTCTAGTGTGATTTTTAATTCTAACCTAAGCACCCTATTTATAGGAAAATGCTTAGAACACCAAAGTAGAAAATTTAATATAATATTAATATATTATATATAAATTCCTATGCACACATTCTAAGATCTGAATTCAGCCACCTTGCACATGTTAATGATGCCCACAAAATATAAAAAACGTTTTTAATAATAAAAATAAATAAAACTTCCAAAAATCAATTATTTCGGAACTTCAGAACTTTAATAATTCATAATAAATAGCCCTTTTGTCAGAAAAAATCGACCCACATGTCTTTACCATAGGAAATTTCATTATCTACAACTTTGCATAAGAAAGTTTTTCCAAATTCCAAACAGAAATTGACCGAAATCCACAAACGAACGATTTTACAGCCTATAATCAAATTTCAGTCAAGAAATGGGCCCACAGACATGTTTAACATGTTTTAAACAACTTTTGTAACAAAAATACTCTTCCTCCTCATATACTCATATATCCCACATTCATTGTAAAAAAATATCATCATTATTATATTATAATAATATAATAAAATATTATTTTATCAGAAAAGATAAAATATTGATTTTCAACAATTGTCACTTTAAAAATTCTCTCCATCTATATCCACATAAAATGAATATTTTCCTCATCATATAAATTAATAATTAATTATTCACAAATAATATTATTAGAATCACAATCATCGACAACCAGGCGGCCTCCTGGAAAGAGGAGGCTTTCCAATAAGGATTTCTCCTTATCATAGCGCAATTAGGTGACCAAACCTCTCCTTAGACAAAACTTTCTAGACATTGCCAATAATGTTATCTAATAATATTATTCGGATAATATAAATTATTGCTTCGATAATGGAAAATACGTAAAGTGACAATTATTGAAACAACAAGTAATATAAAATATCAATGCAACAATTATTGAATTAATAAAATAAAATATCGAGCGAGAAAATCTTGTAACAATTATTGAGTAAAGTGCCTTCTTACGTAAAAATCAATAATTGGTACAATACTGATAATCTTCTTGTCGACAACGGCGTATTCTTGTGTTTTAACCAAGGGTATTCCAACGATAATACTTGAATAACTACTGACTGTTATTTATAAACAACTTATATTTGTGGTTTTCTTCATCCAATCGCTTTCCGTTATGGGGCCCACACAAGGTCAAGCGTCGTCGTCATTACGATATTCCCAACAAAGAAGAATATTCCACGACCAAACGAATATTCTCCGATAAAATGAATATTTTATAACCACTTGCTTATTTAAAATATTTAAGCATTTTACCCATAACTAACCACATTAATCAAATCAACCCTTACTATTTCAAAATAATAAATAGAGGAAATTTAATTTTATTTATAATAAGTTGGGGTCTTACAATATTCATCAGTTAATCATTCATATTTGCACTATAGGCCAAAGATATTCAGTAATATCTTCATTTAGGACTGAGGATGATAAAAAATATTTTAAAGAAAATGAATCCAGTGAGATAAAAGAACAAATATTAGGGATTCGTATTACAGTTTATCCAAGTTCAATAATACTCCATAATAACCAATTGTGAAGCAGAATTCAAAAATAAAGATTAAAATATGGATACAATCAAAGATAGTAACCATAATAGACATCTTGGACAAAAAGGAAAAAATTCATTTTTTGATGAATAGTGCCGTATACGTGAATAGTAACTCCGACACAAAAAGTTCCAAATTTGATAAAAAAAATCAGACCAATATTTCGGCATAATGATATTGAAAGAAATAATATCATTTACTTAAGAAAATAACATCCCTTACCTCAAAGAAACAAAGATTTTGAAATGAAATGCCTGATATGATGCTTAAATGAAACTTGTCTTGAATAGAAACTCTCAAAGTATCTAAATACTCACAAAATATGCTTTCGATAATATAGAGAGAAGAGAAAAGCTTATGTTTCGTGTGTGATTTTCTATTCTAACTTAGCCCTCTATTTATAGGAAAATGTTAAAGACGCCAAAGGCGGAGACTTGACCTGCAACCTGATGGCTTTACCTGCTACTATTCCCACCCACCACATTTGAATAAAAATTCCAACACATTTCTCACCAACTAAAAGTGGGGCCCACCAATTCTAGAATTTTCCACCAAAATGATAAATTCCAAAACTTCAACAATTTCTGAACCAGTCATCTCTTAAAATTCATAACAAATCATACGTTTAATTTTAACGGTTCAAAATTTGTGGACATATACTCAACTTATATATGTATAACATATCCAAAAATCACAACGATTCAACGGTCGGATTAAAAATTATAACTCACGCAATATATCTCAAAAACACTGGTTTAATTTTTAATACCTCCATTCCGACAAAAATACTGATAAAACACCTCAACATTAACTCCTTCATTTTTAACCACAATAAATATATCCAACATTTATATCCACATAAAATAAATATTTCCTTATCATATGAATCAATAATTAATTATTCATAAATAATATTACAGAATTACATTTATGACAACCAGTAGCTCCTGTGAAAGAGGGGCTTTCCGATAAGGATTTCTCTCATCAAGGCGCAAGATTAGGTGACCAAACCTCTCCTTGATGTAACTTTCTAGACATTATCAATAATGCTATCTAATAATATTATTCAAATAATATGAATTATTGATCCGATAATGGGAAATACTGTGTAAATGACAATTATTGAAACAACAATAATATAAACTATCAACGCAATATTATTGAATCAATAAAATAAAATATTAAATAGTAACTACTGTAACAATTATTGAGTAGTGCCTTACGTAAGGATCAATAATTCAACATACTATGCAATACCATGTGCTACTGTGCAACCACACGTATTACTATATTTTAACCACCAGGTATTCCAACAGTGTTAATGGTAACAATTACGCCGTTATTTATAAAAACTCATACTTTGTCGTTTTCCTTCATCCAACTATTTTCCGTTATGGGCCCACAAATGGCTGCGCCGTCGTACGAATATTCCCCGACAAAAAGAATATTCCACGACCAAACGAATATTCTCCAACAAAAATGAATATTTTACAACCACTTGCTTATTTTGTAAAATTTTCACATTTCACCCATAACCAAAGCATTATATCAAATTAACACCTTATTAATTTAGAAAAGTGAATAGAGGAAAATTCATTTTTATTATAATAAGTTGGGGTCTTACAACCTCCCCTCCTTATAAAATTTCGTCCTCGAAATTGACGTACATACCTGGTGTTTCGAACAGGTGAGGGTACCTCGCTTTCATTTTCGATTCCAACTCCTAGGTCATTTCCTCAATAGCATGGTTCCTCCACAAAACCTTAACTTGTGGTATAACCTTGGTGTGTAGGACATGCTTTTTCCTATCCAAGATCTTAACAGGTACCTCCTCGTACGTTAAATCTTCGGCTATCTCCTTTGGTTCTAACTCAATAATGTGGTTCGGGTCTTTCACATATTTACGAAGCATAGATATGTGAAAAACATTATGAACACGAGACATGCTTGGAGATAATGCGAGTCTATGGGCCACATTTCCTATTCGGTCAAGAATCTCAAATGGACCAACAAATCTTGGATTGAGCTTTCCTCTCTTCCCAAATCTTGTGACTCCCTTCCATGGCGCGATACGTAACAATACATGATCCCCAATATTAAATTCCACGTCCTTTCGATGAAGATCCGCATAACTCTTTTGTCAATCCTGTGCCGTTTATATACGTTGTCGGATCATTTGGGTCTTCTCTATAGTTATGCGTACCAATTCTGGTCCCAACAATGTTGTTTCACCCACCTCGTCCCAGCATACTGGAGAGCGACATTTTCTTCCGTACAATGCCTCGAATGGAGCCATGCCTATACTTGCTTGATAACTATTGTTGTAGGAGAATTCCACCAATGGTAGGTACTTATCTCAACTCCCTTTGAAATCTAGGACACAGAGTCTTAATATATCTTCAAGAGTTTGAATAGTCCTTTCTGATTGCCCGTCCGTTTGAGGATGGTATGCTGAACTGAATCGTAAATCTGCAAGCTAACCTAAAATCTTGAAGTGAATCTTGGGTCACGATCCAAAACTATGGATACTGGCATGCCATGCAATCTCACAATATCATTCACGTACATACGAGCAAGACGTTCAAGGGAATAAGTCTCACGTATCGGCAAGAAATGAGCAGACTTGGTTAATCTATCAACAATAATCCAAATCGCATATATGCCTTGAGAAACTTTGGGAAGACCTGTAACGAAATCCATGGTAATGTATTCACACTTCCATTCCGGAATCTCAAGTGGTTGCAATGGACCTTTTGGCACTTGATGCTCCGCCTTTACTCATTAACAAGTTAAACACCTCGAGATAAACTCTGCGATCTCTCTCTTCATATTGTTCCACTAAAATGTATGTCGAAGATCATGATACATTTTGGTACTCCCAGGATGGATTGCAAACGGGGTGTTGTGTGCCTCCATCATGATTCTATGCTTCAAGTCAGAATCGTTAGGAACGCAAAGTCTAGAGTTGACTCGAAGTATTCCTTCTTCATCGATTCTTGCTTCCGGAATAGCACCTTCTTGCACTTTCTTCTTCATACGCATCATCCCCAGGTCCGTAGCTTGAGCAGCTTTAACTTTATCGATTAAAGTCGGTTCTACTCGTATATTCGCCAGCATCACGTGGGTCCCTGAAGTCTTTAACTCAATCTCCATCCTTTGTAAATCGTACAAAATGGGTCTTTGTGTTAACAACATCGCACTCGTACCCGCATACGATCTTCTACTCAATGTGTCAGCTACTACGTTCATTTTTTTTAGGATGGTATTGAATAGTGTGGTCGTAATCTTTCAACAGCTACTTCCTTTAGGGTGAACAAATATTTGAGACTTTTATGATCTGTATAGATCTCCACTTTCTCCCCATACAGGTAGTGTCTCCAGATCTTCAACGCTTGAAAACGACTCGCCGCTAACTCTAGATCATGAGTAGGATAATTCCTCTCATATTCTTTGAGTTAATCGTGAGGCATAGGCTATGACTTTCTCATGTTGCATGAGAACACATCCTAACCCTTTGCCCAAAGCATCATCAGATATAACAAATCCATCCGAACCAGATGGTATTTCCAGAACAAGTGCCGAAATGAGTCTCCACTTGAGCTCTTGGAAACTCTTCTCGCATTCCTCGCTCCATACAAATTTTGTATCCTTTCGAGTCAACTAGGTTAACGGAGTAGCGATTCAAGAAAATCCTTCCACAAATCTCCGATAATAACCAGCTAAGCCCAAAAAGCTACGCACTTAGGTCACCGACTTCGGTTGCTCCCAACTTTGTATTGCTTCAATCTTCGTCGGGTCAACAGATACTCCATATTTTGACACCACGTGCCCAAGGAATGCTACTTCCTCAAGCCAGAACTCGCATTTCTTTAGCTTAGCATATAGCTTATTTTCACGAAGCCTTTCAAGTATCAGCTTCAAATGGTGTTCATGATCTTCACGGCTTTTGGAATAGATGAGGATGTCATCAATAAAGACAACAACGAACTTATCCAAATATTCCTTGAATACACGGTTCATCATATCCATGAAAGCAGCAGGAGCATTAGTCAATCCAAAAGACATGACTAAGAATTCATAATGCCCGTCTCGAAGTTCAAGGCGCCTTGAAATATCCTCGCTTTTAATCTTCAAATTGATGATATCCGAACGTAAGATCGATCTTTGAAAAGAATTGTGCTCCTTGCAGAATCGGTCAAACAGTCATCAATGCGAGGTAATGGATACCTATTCTTGATGGTGACATGGTTTAATTCTCAGTAGTCAATACAAAAGTCGCATACTCCGCGCTTTCTTCTTTACTTAATAAAACAGAGCACCCCAAGGAGATGTACTAAGACGGATGAAACCGATGTCTAATAACTCTGTAGTTGGACTTTTAACTCCTGAAGTTCAATAGGAGCCATTCGATATGGGGATTTAGAAATGGGCTTTGTACCCGGTTCAAGATCAATAAAGAATTCAACATCACATTCTGGGGGTAGACCGGGAAGTTCTACAGGAAATACATCAGGAAATTCTATAACAATAGAAATATTATTCAAATCTAACTTGTCTTTGTTCAAATCCATAACATGGGCTAAGAAAGCTTGACATCCAATGAATAGCTTTATGGCTTGATATGACAGTAACTGATTTTAGTGGTTCAGTTGTTTGAATTCGTATAATAGGTTGGTTAGGAATATGAAAACTAACAACCTTACGAAAACAATCAATTTTGGCATGATGAGTGGTTAACCAATCAATTCTTAAAATCACATCAAAAGCAAGTATCTTTAAAGAGATAAGATCAACAGGTAATGTGATAGTGCCAACTTGGATTAAGCAAGATTTATAAACAGTGGATGTAACGAAAGTTTCACCCAACGAAGTCTTCACTGATAAATCAAAGTCTAATTTCTTTGGAGTCAAGTTTAAACGTTGAGCACAAGCAGGAGAGATAAATGAATGGGTAGAACCGGTATCTAGTAAGGTATAAACTTTGCAAGAATTCAAGATTAGCTTACTCGTGATCACCTCGTTCGGGTTTCTTGTATTTTGGCCAGTCACGACAAACGCTCTTCCAGGAACCGCTGATTTTGACTTATCCGGGACAGCCTTTGGAGTCACCATCCCCGTTGAACTTGGTTTTGTAACTAGACAATCTCTAGCTATATGACCTTCCTTTCCACAGTTATAACACACCTTGGATTGTTGTGGGCAGTTTGGGCTGATGTGTCCCTCTTTCCCGCATTTGTAACAAACGATAATATTTGTGCTGACGTCTTCACGTTATCATTGTTGTACCTTCTCTTTTTGAAATCTCCTCCCGACTCGCTCCTTCTATTATCACGGCCACGATTACCACCAGAGTGGTTACCGCTTTTCCGAATGTTTTCCTCCATGTCGTTTTTCATTGCTCGGTGATCACCGCCACCCAGATGACCTCGGTTTTGTTCCCTTGATTGAACATACTCATTATCTCGCTCTAATAATTGAGCCTCGCTTACAACATCCGAATATAAAGAAAATTTATGAGAGATAAGATATCGACGAATCTCGGGTTTTAGACCTCTCGAAACATCCTTGTCATTCGCTCCTCATTCTCTACCAAATGAGGTGCAAACTCGATAACTCAAATGAACTTTGCCTCGCATCGGACACCGCCATGTTGTTTTGTTCCAATCTAATAAACTCTACCTCCTTCATACGATTTAATACTTTCGTGAAAGTACTTGCCATTGAATAGTTTCTCAAACGCTTCCCAAGACATGTTGAGTGTGGCAGTCAAGTACGCTTCACGACTCCCACCAAGAGTGAGTCGCCTCACCAAGGAACATAAAGGTGGCGAATGGAACCTTTTGTTCTCCGCATCCCAAGACATCGAATATCTTGGTAATTTGCTTGACCCACGCTTTCGCCTTTTAATCGAATCCGGCTTTCCAATAAATTCTCGTGGTCCCAACTCCTTGAATCGCTTAGTTGGATGTATCACAAGCAGCGTTGCTATCACTTCCACCCGTATTTTGTACACGAGTCTCCTTCGTCTTATTTTGCATGAACTGCAAAAAGCTCCTAAACATTCCATCATTCATCGTTTGCTCGGTAGTTTGTTTATAGGAGGAATATTACCTTCCTGTTGCACTTTCTCCTGGTTCGTGACTAAAGGTTGTTCCACAGTCTCATACACTCCATTGTTAACATTCTCAAAGACCATTCTTAACATCGCCATAAAACAAGGGTTAATTAAACAAATTAACATATCACATAATATTCTTTTATTATGACCGACCAACAAATAAGCTTAGATAGGACACACTAGTGAAGAATTTACTCATCTCTCCCCTCCTAGTTCTATTCCCCGATCTTCGCCAAAGACCATATCCCTAAGCTTTGATACCAACTGTGACGCCCCCAAAATAGGTATACAACACCCATTCTGAGTCGCCAAATACATTGTACAAAAAGCAAACTACAACTTCAATAATACAATTGTCGTGCAAATACGACAACACATACTGTGAGTTTAAATACAAATATTGTCTTCTAGACAATATCTACACTCAAATAAATCTTCATTACAATTATTCAAACACTATTTTACAAAAATAGCGAGGACTGCTAAAACATCTTTCTAGAACCATCACTTCATACTCCGACTAAATAATATTATGACTAAGATAATATACAACAAATTATCATTAGTTTTCAACAGGAAAAAATCGATAAAATATAATAGACAACAAGTTTTAGATCAACAACCGCAAATAAAATAAAGAATCCACTGAAGAGTCAAGTAGAAATGAGTTCTACTATCTTCTAAGATTTAAAAGTCCATCATCAATATTTTATCCTCAGAACATCAATCAATATACATCTTTAATCAAATATTCATCTTTGCACTACAGTGCCAAAGATATTCATTTGTATCACCAAATTACCATGCTCATCTCAACACTGCTTATCTTTACACTACTGGGCCAAAGATATTCATCGATTAATCATTAATCTTTTGCACTACAGAGCCAAAGATATTCAAAGAATATCATCATTTAGGGTACCGAGGATGATGAAAAATAATTTAAAGAAAACGAATCCAAAGTGAGATAAAAGAACAAATTTTAGGGACTCAGACACGGTTTATCCAAGTTCAATAATACTCCATAATAACCAATTGTGAAGCAGAATTCAAAAATAAAGATCAAAACATGGATACAATCAAAGATAGTAACCATAATAGACATCTTGGACAAAAAGGGAAAAAAATTCATTTTTTGATGAATAGTACGAGATTCATGAATAATGTCAGATATCGTGAATAGTGTCGTATACGTGAATAGTAACCCCGACACAAAAAGTTCCAAATTTGATAAAAGAATCAGACAAATATTTCGACATAATGATATTGAAAGAAATAATATCATTTACGAAGAAAGTAACATCCCTTACCTCAAAGAAAGCGATTACTTGGAAAGAAATTTCTGGATATGATGCTAAATGAAACTTGTAATTTAATAGCAACTCTCAAAGTATCTAAATACTCACAAAATACGCCGATAATATAGAGAGAAAGCTTATGTTTCTGTGTGATTTTCAATTCTAACTTAGCCTCTATTTATAGAAAAAATGTTAGCACGTCAAAGCAGCACTTGACTTAACCTGATGGCTTTTTACCTACTACTATTCCCACCCACCACATTTGAATAAAAATTCCAAAGACATTTCTCACCAACCAAAAGTGGGGCCCACCAATTTAGAATTTTCCACCAAAATGATAAATTTCAAACTTCAACAATTTCTCGAACCACCATCTCTTAAAATTCATAACAAATCATACGCTTAATTTTAAACGGTTCAAAATTTGTGGACATATACTCAACTTATATATGTATAACATATCCAAAAATCACAACGATCCAACTACGATTAAAAATTATAACTCACGCAATATATCTCAAAATAATACGATTTAATTTTTCATACCTCCATTCCGACAAAAAATACCGATAAAACACCTCAACATTAACTCCTTCATTTTTAACCACAATAAATATATCCAAAATTTATATCCACATAAAATAAATATTTCCTTATCATATGAATCAATAATTAATTATTCACAAATAATATTACGAATCATATTTATGATAATCAAAGCCGCTCCTGTGAAAGTGGGGCTTTGATAAGAATTTTTCCTCATCAAGCAATTAGGTGACCAAACCTCTCCTCGATGAACTTTCTAGACATTGTCAATAATGCTATCTAATAATATTATTCAAATAATATGAATTATCGATCCGATAATGGGAAATCTCAGTAAATGACAATTATCAAACAACAATAATATAAACTATCAACGCAAAGAATTATTGAATCAATAAAATAAAATATTGAATAGTAAATACTCGTAATAATTATCGAGTAGTGCCTTCTTTACGTAAGGATCAATAATTCAAGATAATCGTGCAATACCGGTGTGCTATCGCAACCTACGCCAGACATATTCGTATTTTAACCACCGTGTATTTCAACAAAGGTTAATCTGTAATAATTACGCCAATTATTTATAAAAACTCATACTTTGTTGTTTTCCTTCATCCAACTGTTTTCCGTTATGGGGCCCACAAATGGCTGCGCTGTCGTTCGAATATTCTCCGACAAAAAGAATATTCCATGACCAAATGAATATTCCCCGACAAAAATGAATATTTTACAACCACTTGCTTATTTTTTAAAATTTTCACATTTCACCCATAATCAAAGCATTATATCAAATTAACACCTTATTAATTTAGAAAAATAAATAGAGGAAAATTTAATTTTATTATAATAAGTTGGGGTCTTACAACTACAGTCTACAACAATAATTGATATATAATTGTATATGATATCTTTTTCTTAGTTTTAAATTTTTTTGTTAATATATTAAAAAAAATTATTTAATTATTATTATTTATTAATAATTATATATATCACCATGCATGCGGTATAACCGAAAAACATACTGAAAAAACTGGTACCGATTTTGTACCGAACTGGTACCGAAACCGGTAATTCGGTACCAGTTTTGGTTCTTATTTTTTTGGTAATTTCATATCGCATTCTGGTTCGGTTTTTTCTATGTCGGTTCGGTTTTTACCGATGAGCACCTTAGTCGGCATCAAACATGAAAGTGGCGCCGTTAGACTTCTACTTTACGCCAGAGCGCAAAACTTCCGAAATGGGGCACTAATTTTGGCGTTGAGGCTCCGAAACTTACAGAACCGAGCACAAAGAACAAAACACAACTAATTTATGTCTATTTAGCAGCTAAATTAACACACGTATAACTTATGTAAATTACACATAAACATTACCAAGCATACATATACTAATTTAAAACAACTAAACAACAATTTTTGAAAACTTAAATCCTTGAAAGCCATATTCTAAACCAACAAACTCCAATTTTGATATTTCTTGACACAGTGAACACGGTAACCATAGTTATACACCAAATTGATTCCTTTGAACTACGTTCTCTTTAATTCTTATTCAATTAACATATACAAGGTTCAATTTCACAATTGGCTCACAATAAAATACTAATTTTGGTACTGATGAGTGCATATTATTCATTTATTTTGATTCCATTATATTTAGTTTTATTGCACGTTTCATGTGTATATGAGCTTATTAAGGTGTTTAATGATTTCAGGAAGAATTGAAGCTGAAATGAGGAAAAAGAGAAAATTGCAGGGGTTTTAGCATTAAGTTGGATGCATGGTCTAGGCTTGGGACTTGAATTTTATTGTAGATCTCTTCTTTAGCTTTTCGGAAGATTTTGAACCGTCCCAATCGAAGTTCATATGAAAAAGTTATGATCTTTTTACTAAACGGACGTTGAACCTCAAAGTTTGGAAGTTGCAATTTACAAAGCAGTCACTTGGAGCCTAATTTAGACCTTGATTCAGCCTGAATCTGTCAATTCTCAAAGAATGAAAGTTATAGATCTCGTCGATATCTTCGTTTTGATAGGTAGCAGGCCCCAGAACTCCTCCAGGATCAAAAGTTATGCTTATTTTACCAAAGGACGTCATGAAGAAATGAAAATTCGCCCCAAATGAATTTGAGCGGAAAAATTGGGAAATCTTGGATTTTTGGAATGTTTCTAAATGCAGATTTTGGCAGACTTCTACATGGAATTGGATTAATATTTCTATTAGCTTTAGGATTTCCTTTAGACTAAGATTTATTTCCAAATTAGATTCTATTTCTTTATGGAAACTAGTTATGATTTGTAATTCCTTTTAGGATTTGGATTTCTACTTCCTATAGGATTTAAGACTTTGTCTAGCACTATAAATAGAGGATACTAGTCAGGGTTTTATTCATTCAATCATCTACTACATTCTCGCATCTACAACATTGGAGGATTGAAGACATGAGCTAAGTTCTTTTTATTCAGTTCTAAGGGATGTTGAACCTTATTTATAATTAATGGTTAATTGAGTATTCATTATTTTTTCCTTCTCACATGAAATTCATTCTTGATAATCTGATTTAATTTCTGAATGCTATTTGGCTTAACTAATTTGATTTCTGCAGGATTGAGTTGGTTAACGAATATCATATACTAGATCAAGGAATAATATTACGTGTAATTGATATTGTTCCTAATCATAAGTAGTAATTAGTAATACATGATTGTGGACAAGCTTTTTAGTATTGCTATGATTATCAGAAGACAAGTTAAACAATCTGAGCTTATGTGTTTGTTGCTTGGAATAGTCTAATTTCCTAGTTCTTAATGCTGCTATTGTATTAAATCTAGAGAGCTTGTTCTAGGTTATATAATTGTTTGAATCTTGTGAAAAGCTTATTTCATTGAGTGACAATCTAGGGAGTTTTGTAGCGTGAGAGCTTGTTGTTACCTAGAAATATTAGTTTCATCAAGGATAAATAATGTTACACTTTATTAATCTATTATTGTAAAAAGGTGATACTGAACTGCAGAACTGGAGCTTTTTATTCATTGTTTATTCTTATTAGTTTATTCTTGTTAATTTAATTAATTAATTCAAAATCCCCTTTTCATTAGAAATCATAGGATAAATATAAAACAAATCACTCTCTATGGGGATCGATCCTTACTTACTACTGTGCTAATTGTTTGAATTTGTAAAGTGAAAGTGAGGTTAATTTAGGAGTGTAAACAACAGCTCCCAAATTTTGGCGCTGATTACCGGGGAGTGTTATTTGTTTTGCTTATTCTTTGTTTTCGTTTATTTTTATTATTTTGTTTTTGTTTTATGACTCAATCCTCTAACTTTATTGACTTAAATTTTGATCAAGAGATAGAGAAAACTGCAAATATAAAAGAAGCTCTTGTTCTATCATTTGAAGTGGAAGAGATGGCGGTGCCACAAAATAACAGATCTTTGAAAGAACTGGCTACTCCTGATCTGACTCAACCATCTTTTTGTATTGAGTATCCGACTTTTGATGTTGTGTTGGGAGAATGCATATTTTGATTTGATGTTTTAAATGTAAATACTCATGATTATTTGTAAAGTCTTTCAAGGAATATATGTACAAGGACTTAGTGATAGATCAAATTGTTAGGTTGATCTAAGCTCTTAATGTGTATCATTTTGTAAATGAATTTATAGATAGAAAGATCAAAGCTGTTAGGTTGATCTTGAGATGTAATAGATAGGCTTCGAAGAATTCGTAGTGCATCAATTTGATCAATATTGTAGAAGTTAAGGCAGAAACATAGAGCTTCAAGGATCGTAGTATGCCTTGCTTGAAGGGCCTCTTCGAAAATCGTAGAGTGGTCCCAACGTTTGCCGAGCCAACTCAGAGATCGTAGTGTGCTCTCGGAAACGTAGAGTTTATAATTTAAGCAAGCGAATATCGCAGTGTGCAAGTATTTAAGAGAAATCGTAGTGCTCTCTGATGATAGCATCAGACCAAGCACCAAGGCGACAAGTCACCACGATCTGAGAAAAAAGAAAAGCTTGCTCAGCTACTCAGTTCATCCGAACAAGTGCTTAAACAGTAACTGAGTAGCAACCATCAAGAACTCAACAACTACCAATCAACTGAAGAAAGAGTTTCAAGTCAGAAGGACTTAAAGAGTTCTAAGTGAACTGTGAAGAGCCAAGTCTGCTGGACTTGAAGAGTTCAAGAGTGAACTAAGATGTTCTGAAGCTATCTGTTGGGTCTGTAAGGAATCACAGTGATTCAGAAAGTGTAAAAGACATCCTTAGTGGATTTCCTACTCGAGGAGTAGAAGAGTGAACTAGGAGCTTTAAGTGCTCTGAACCACTTAAAACGAATGTGTCTCTTACATTCTTGCTATAACTACTATATCTGCTATAACTGATATATCTGCCTCACTCTCATAAACTCACTATCTTAAGGGAGATTAAAATTAATATTAATTCCACTAAAGTTTTAATCATTATCTACTAACAAGTTAAAACGAAAAGATTTTTTAAATATCTATTCAACCCCCCCTTCTAGATAACTATTGTGCCTCCGTGAACTAACAATTGGTATCGAAAGAAGTTCTATTATACGACTTCTTACAAGCTTTAGTAGATCCAATGGCACACTTACCAAGCGAATCAAGGACTGGAGGAGGCAGCAAGCCACCAATGTGCAACAAGGATAAATTTGAAAACTGGAAAGTCAGGATGCAATCATACATGGACTCAATAGATGAAGATCTATTTGAGACCGCTTTCGAAATGGGCCCTATGTTCCAACAAAGCTTGCACCAACCACAGACGATCCAAACAGAATACAAATCAAAGTCAAAGAGGAGTGGACAGACAACGAGAAGAGAGCTGTCCAACTCGACAAAAAGGCCAAGAACATTTTGTTTCAATCCTTATAAGACGATTTGTTCGAAAACGTTGTCAACAGCAAAACAGCAAAGGAGGTTTGGGAAGCACTACTCATCATGCACAAAGGAACGGAAGAAGTAAGAGAAAACAAACAATCACTCCTCTAGGCTCACATTAATATGCTTGAACATATATATAATGTATCCTAACCCTTCTATCAAGAGATTCATTGATTAGAATCCCTGATCACAAATAGTTAGGACCTCCTCGCCACTAGATAGAGATCTACGGCTCTCTAAGCTGATCGGCACCGATCGAAATTACCGTATAATTCAATCCTTCCACCATACAATGTCCCAATTAAATATAAGACATGGAATTATCATCAAGTCTTATTTTATTTAATTATATGTATTTCGATCCTTAAATGCATGACTCAAATAATACAAATTAAAACTCCTTTCTAATTTCATTCTCGCATTTTGTCAATGACTCTTTGGGTTGTCATTTATCGAATCACATAGGACATTTCTCTTCTTTTATTAGAAGTGGTAGATTCTTTATTGATCATACATTATCTCCATGTACAACTTATTATACCCAAGCATACCCTTTGATATACCCTAAGGGTCTTAAGGAATAAGTCAAAGTATAACTCATCATACACAAGATACTATGATAATCTTAAGTCCAAGGATTACTTGTACTACTATCACTACAAGAATTCCTATTGACAGGCAAATAAAACTCCATTAGGTATTCCTTAGCGAGCCACGCTCAGTGAACTTATTCTCTAATAAGCACCTACATACTTGCTTTAGTGTCTCCACACAAATGATCATGAGATCAATCATCCTCATCCAATGAAAGAAGCAACGATATACCAATCTATCCTGATTCACTAATCCCCAATTTAGTAATCCAATGATTGGGAACTATTTTAGTTTTAAGCTTTCTAAGAATTTAGATCTCATTAGAATGATCATCATCATTATTCTAAAAGCATTGCTTAAAACTATGGGTTTATCACATATTATAAAACAAAGATCATGTAGATAATTAAAGCCTTTAATAAATTAATACTTTTTATTAATAAATGAATAAGATTGTTACAAAGTATATGCTTTATCATCAAACATGATCGGGCTTGTGTGCATACTACTTTCAATCTCCCACTGCACTAAAGTCAATCGTCATGGTATCTTATACTCTTCTTCTAAGTGACGATTATCCCGCTATCGGATAAGCTTTAGTTAATGGATATGTAATGTTGTTCATGAGAGTCCACTATCTCTATAGTGATTTCCCATCTTCAATGATTCTAATAATCAATTGAAAGTGCCACAACACATGTTTAGATCCAAGATGAGACTTAGGAACTATTCCTAGTTCTCAAATGAACTATTAATCCAAACAATCAACTTGCGGCTTTCATTTATAGCTATATACTTTGTCTTTATCACTAAACCAAAGAACTCTTTCTTTGCTTTGGAACCTTTCTAATTTATCGCACCACTTGTTCAAGGTAACCTTTACCTTAAAGTGGATTTTTTGTCGTCTTGTGCATCTCGAAAAACTTGAGTCATAAGCCCTCTAGTTTTAATTTAGACCCACCATGAATATGATCACATCCTTAGTGCTTGGTTAAGCTTTAAGATGTTTTTCACTCGACTTCATAGTGAACTTCTCCAAAATATGATCGATCAACATCGTGTCTCGTACATTTCATTGCATGCATGATTGTCACTCATGCGACCTCTCTTTTTCGTGAGTCCGTGGGGACTATTAAGAGATACACTCCATAGCTCATCGACATGAGACATCTCTTGAGTTTGCCATGCTAAACAACTTTAGCATCAAATGAATATACGCTCCTCGGGTTAAGTCGAGCATCCTTTTAAATCTATCTATATAGATTTTATCCCTAATTAAGATACTCTTCCCAAATCATTCATGGAGGAATGTTTAGACAACTTTATCTTTACCGATTGTAGCATTGGTATGTCATTCCTTATCCGTAGTATATCAACATATAGTACTAGGAATGTCACGATGCTCTCAATCGACCCTTTGTACACACTAGGTTCATTCTTATTTTTGATAAAATCAAACTCTTTTGATTGCCTCATCAAAACGAATGTTCCATATTTGAGAAACTTGCTTGAATCCATTTCTCCGAGTGTCTACAACACTTACCTCATCAGATGTAATCGGATCATCATCTTCTATGATGTGTACCTCATCATCATCATCATCATCTATGATGAATCCATACCTCCTAGGTATCTTCAAGACTATTCCGTATTTATTTATTCTGGTTGTGAGTACAATAGGTCTATCTCATCGGTTCCTCTTATTTGACTTATAGTATTTTGTGGTTCTTGAACTTTTCAAGATCTATTATCCTCCCACTAGCCCTTCAATAATAAACACATTTATCTTAGAAGGCGTGTTTCAGTAACAAACACCTTTTGCTAAGTAGAATTATAGAACATATACCCTAAACTTACTTTAGGATGTCCCACAAATCAGTACATGTCAAATCTTGTCCCAAACTTATCCTTCAAACCTTTTCACATAAATTGGACAACCCCTTATCTTAACATACTTAAGATTAGAATCCTCCCCGTCCATAACTTTTATGGAGTCTTGGGGCTGGATTTGAGGTTACCTTTTCGTAGATATCGTACCATTTCTAGGACATGATCCTAGAAGGATACTTTGGAATGTCGGTAAAATCATTATGGACCGCACCACGTCCAACAAGGTATGATTTTCATTCGGATACATCAATCAATTATTGCATATCGGGATGTGTCCATTATGAGAAAACCATTTGAGATGATCCGAAACTTATTGCACAAGTATTTATTCCTTGATCTAATCAAAGAATCTTAATACATTGCCAATTTGTTTCACTTCAATTCTTTTCACCTTTCAAATAATTCACAATTGTATTTCAACAAATACACACATTCAACTCTTTGAATGATCATCTCCTTTTCTTATACTAATTTGTTCAATATGCAAAATTATTTTCATGTAAGTCAAGTATACAAAATTTATTAAGTAATATTCCATTCTATACAAAACATTATTATTATAAATAGAACAACAATTGTTCTTAATTATAATACCAAAGATTTCATTGTCCAACAATAAAATGGAAATAATATTTTTACAAGAACTGGAATACAATAACAACTTATCGACTTAATAGATTTGCCTGTAGCATTGCTAAACTATAAGTTTCTATAGCTAATGCAACAACCTTTGCTTCATTTTCCACATATAGGATTACTTATCTTTGTTTAACTTTCTACTGCTTTGGTCCCTTCATAAATCTATATTTATGATAACCAAAGTCGGTATCCAATACCCAAGTAGAACCTCGACTTAAAGAAAAATCTATTTCAATCATGAACAAAAATCGTATTATAACCAAACTTCACTAAGCTTCTTTGGTTAGCCTCTGCAAGATGCTTCTCGCAGCTTTCTTTCTAGTGTCCATGCTATCGCATGTGGAAGCAAACCCTTTGCTATCCGTATCGCTTTTGTTCTTATTATCCTTTGTTTTTGCCTTTCTATTTACCTTCTTTGAATCTTTCTTCTTTTCGAAGATCCTTTGGCCCCTACCAGTGAAGACTTGGTCTTTTCTTGGTTGAAAGTGACTCTCAACATTTTTCAACATATTAGCCAAATCAACGAGGCCGATATCTAGCTTGTTCATATGAAAAATTCACAACAATTGTGAAAGGAGTCCGGAGTGAGGGCAAGATCAAATCTTGGCTCAACTCTCCATCCATGACAAAACCAATGTCTAATTGATCAATCGAATTGATTATGTTAAGGACTTTTATCTGTACTGTTAGTGTCATTGGCCATTCTAGATCGGAAGAGCTCCTTAGATATCTGATATCTATCAGTCATACTTTCCTCACCATCAACTACTTGATGTGCAGGAATATAGTAAAAGCATCCATAGTTTCAAGCTGACGCTGAAGCTCGTTACTCATGGATGCGAGCATGATGCATTGAGCCAACTGTGCATCATCTTGCCACTTTCTAAAAGTAGCAATGTCTTCCTCAGAGGCATTGTTTGCAACCATTGCAGGGATAGGCGTAATAAGGACATAAGATAGCTTTTCAGCTATGAGAACTATTCTCAAATTCCTTAACCAATCCGAGTAATTCTTGGTTTGATTAATTTAGCATCTAATATGCTTCGCAAATGATAGTAATTTTAGACATTGTAAAATTCTCAGAAATGAATTTGTAATTAACAACATTTTAACATACATTCTTTTATTAATTACCAAAATAATTTAGGTCTTTGTTTTAAATTGGTATCTCCCACTATTTTCTTCAAACTATATTACCTCACTTATATAGTTCTAAGAAAATCTAATTAAAGATTTGCTAGTGAGAATAAGGATCCCATTTCAAATGTATATAGCCTTGTGGTGACACAACAAACTATATATAAATAAATAGGTAGACAACTTTTGTCAATTACATCAACTATGCAACTCCTTTTTTTTTTGCCTCTTAGATTATTTTGATCAAGTGGTGGCACATCCGAATCAAAATTATCCAAGTTAAGTCCGACCTAGCACTCCATATATTCAAAAAGAAAAATATCATCCTTGTGGTGACACAACAAAACAATATTGTTCAATTTTCTTTATAAGTATCAAATGTGATAAATTAACATCTTAAATATTTAATACTTGCCTTGTGGTGACACAAACAAACTCATATTAAATATTTAATACTCTATTAATTTTATCATGCTAGAAGGCTACGTTCGATATTCCAAATATCTTTGAACGCTGGGGACTTAATATAAAAAAAATTGAGGGTTTGTTATTAATTTGTCTCATCTTGTTTAAATACAAGTATTTATATATATATATATATAAAAATACGCATTATATTAATGAACATGCCGAAGCATGTTTGCATAATATATAATATATATAGTATAAGCATGCACATATAGAATACTATATTCTACCCGGATTGATTATGGACTTTTATTCTAGTTTGGTTCACTAGAGCCACTAAGTGAACTAAAAGGTCAAACCCTTGGGGTGCAAGAAATAATATTTAAATATAACTATTACATTTAAACCCATTTACATTACAAACGGGTCTTTCGCTCCTTCGCTCCTTGATCTCCAATTTTTCAAAATTAAATCTAACTATTCCTATTACAAAACTATTTAAAATAAATAGAAACCTTGATCAGCAGTGCAGTCAAGGGGAAGTACATAGGAGAGAGATAGAATTTACATTAAGAAAAAATTAGAGAAGGCGAGGTACGCAGCACCCCATTTAATAAAACCCATACATTCACGCATCCAACTAAAATAAAATCCAATCATATTGGTCAATAGTCCATAATCAATCCCATTTATTATCATACACATCACCATATGCATCAATAAATAACATTCATCTCATGAATAATAAACATTTAATATATATATGATATCATTTAATGGGCAAATTTAGTTAGTATAAAATCTATTTTTGAATCAAAATAAACTCCTTTATTTTAATCCAAATTTAAATTAAAATAAAACTATTTTATTTTAATTTATCCAATTTTGAATAAAATAAACTATTTTATTTTAATCAAAATTTTAATCAAAATAAACTCCTTTATTTTAATTAATTATGGAATCCAATTCCATGTAAAAAAAAATCTTTAATTAAAATAAACTCTTTTATTTTAATTAATTATGGAATCCAATTCCATGTAAAAAAAATATTAAAGGAAACACTTGATTATCTTTTCCTATTCACAAATAAACTCCTTTATTTTGAATAATATGAAATCTTATTTCATATTTAAATAAACTCTTTATTTAAGGAAATTAGGATTCTCTTTCCTAACAAATAAACTTTTTATTTTGAATAATATGAAATCTTATTTCATATCTAAATAAACTCCTTTATTTAAGGAAAGATGGATTTATTTTCCTATTCACAAATAAAACTTTTATTTTTTGAATAATATGAACTCTTATTTCATATCTAAACAAACTCCTTTATTTAAGGAAAGATGGATTTACTTCCTTATTCACAAATAAACTCCTTTATTTTAGGAAAATAAAATCAAATTTCAACTCCAATTAGTTATTATGGAATCCAATTCCAACTCTAATTAGTTAGCATGAAATTTAATTTTAAAATTAAAATAAACCCTTTTATTTTAAGATTAAAATAAACCTTTTATTTTAAAATTAAAATAAATATTATTTTAATTATAAAATTATTAAGAATAATATATTATATAATATATTATAAAATAACATCGCCTTGGCTTTTATATAAATATAATATATCCGTACTCTATATATATATATAGTTAACTTATTATACTATATATGTATATATCCGTAAGTTCCTTTTAGGCTTTAACTTGATTTCCGTGCAAAAAATAGTTCACGTTTTTTTTTTATTTTATTTTATAAATGCTTTTCAGATTTTTTTTTTTTTTTTTTTTTTATTTAAATTTTATACAATAAAATTATGCCCAATTAAATTGTTCTAAACACATATCAATATACATATCAAATCAACAATTAATAATTAGCATAAAGGTTTGGCTCGATACCAATCATTAGGTTTGTAATATTCATGTGCAAAATCAAATTGCAAAATAATGCTAAGCGTGTAAAAATCGAGTTTAAAAATTTACAAACCATATCTTGGATCACCTTTATGCATAATTATTAATTAAACAAAAAGATAAAGAATAAAATCATACCTCGAAGATCGAGCTTCGTGTGCAAGTTCACCTCCAAATCCTTTCGCTCAACTTGAATCCACCGGTTTGGTTCCTTCCTTTCGATCAACGTTAGCCACCCAAGTGTTTGGCCTCTAAAGGTGATCCACCAAGGAAAAATAAAGATTCAAGAAGAAGAGTGGTTGGCTAAACCCTAGTTTTTCTATCTCTATAGAAAGGTTGTAGATTCCCAACAATTGGAATTATGTCAGATGTTGAAAAGTCAACAACCCCCCCCCCCCACCCATAATAAGACTCATCTCTTATTTATAGATGTGGGCAACCCACCTAACAATTAAGGAATTGGGTTTTATTTAATATATTAAATTCTTTTAATTAATTAAGCTCCCTAATCTTATTAGGGATAATTAATTAAACTCCTTTAACTAATTTTCCTCCTAATCCTATTAGGAATAAATGAGAGTACTTATATTAAATTAATTCCTAAACTCTTTTAGAAATTAAAATAATAATAATTGTAATAATATTAATAAGACTCTCTTATTAATTCATATTTAATATTTCTAAAATATTAAATAATAAATATTAAGTTATTTAATTTATTCTATCACCATAGATTAAATTAAATATACTTAACATACTTATTACGACTTATGCCATTAACTTCTTAAATAATTATTCTTCCTTTTATGGTGTGACCCTTTAGGTTCTCCATATTAAACCGATTGTGAATAAATCAATTGTAATAATTCTAATCTTATTTAAATAAATAAATTAAACAATTAATTTATTTAAATAATATTTATTCTACAATAGGGATAAGCCTCCTTAGCGATCAACGACTTTCCGAGATAATATAGATTTCAACATTAATCATTAAAGAACCTTTGAGTAAATAGTTCTTACCGCATTTCAATCCTTCCACCATCTAATGTCCCAATTAAATATAAGGCATATGGAATTACTGTCAAGTCTTATTTTATTTAATTATATGTATTTCGATCCTTAAATGCACAACTCCCAAATAATGCAAATTAGAAACTCCTTTCTAATTTCATTCTGTCTTAATCAATGACTCTTGGGTTGTCATTTATCGAATCACATAGACATTTCTTCTTTTATTAGAAGTGGTAGATTCTTTATCGATCATACATTATCTCCACGTACAACTTATTATACCCAAGCATACCCTTTGATATACCCTAAGGGTCTTAAGGAATAAGTCAAAGTATAACTCATCATACACAAGATACTATGATAATCTCAAGTCCAAGGATTACTTGTAGTCTATCACTACAGTGAATTCCTATCGACAAAAATAAAACTCCATTAGGTATTCCTTAGCGAGCCACGCTCAAAGGAACTTATTCTCTAATAAGCACCTACATACTTGCTTTTAGTGTCTCCACACAAATGATCATGAGATCAATCATCCTCATCCAATGAGCAAGTGAACGTATATACCAATCTATCCGGATTCACTAATCCCCAATTTAGTAATCCAATGATTGGGAACTATTTTAGTTTTAAGCTTTCTAAGAATTTAGATCTCATTAGAATGATCATCATCATTATTCTAAAAAGCATTGCTTAAAACTACGGGTTTATCACATATTATAAAACAAAGATCACGTAGATAATTAAAAGCCTTTAATAAATTAATACTTTTTATTAATAAATGAATAAGATTGTTACAAAGTATATGCTTTATCATCAAACATGATCAAGCTTTGTGTGCATACTACTTTCAATTATTAGTATTATTAGTATTATTAGTATTATTATTATTATTATTATTATTATTATTATTACTATTATTATTACTATTATTATTATTATTATTATTATTATTATTATTATTATTGTTGTTGTTGTTGTTGTTGTTGTTGTTGTTGTTATTATTATTTTATTATTATTATTAGTACTATTATTATTATTATTATTATTATTTTTATTAGTAATAGTAGTAGTAGTAGTAGTATTATTATTATTATTATTATTATTATTATTATTATTATTATTATTATTATTATTATTATTATTATTATTATTATTATTATTATTGTTATTATTTATTATATTATTATTATTATATTATTATATTATTATTATTATATTATTATTATTATATTATTATTATTATTGTTATTATTATTATTATTATTATTATTATTATTATTATTGTTGTTGTTGTTGTTGTTGTTGTTATTATTATTATTATTATTATTATTATTAGTAGTACTATTATTATATGTATTAGTACTATTATTATTATTATTATTATTATTATTATTATTATTATTATCTGTTTTATTTTAATTTGGGGATCTAATTTGTTAGTTATAAATATTAATCCTTGTAAAATCTAAACGATTTTGTTTTGTAGCTCAGTTGGTTATTGGGCCAAATTTCCAAGCTTGAGGTTCCAAGTTCAAATCTTTCCAACTACATGTTTTTTGGAAAAATTTCAAAAATGTCCACGTCATAGTTGCCATGTGTAAATTAAAATTAAAAATATCCACATCATTGTTGCCACAATCGTAGTACAAGTGATCCTTGGACTTGAGATCATCATAGTATCTTGTGTATGATGAGTTATACTTTGACTTATTCCTTAAGACCCTTAGGGTATATTAAAGGGTATGCTTGGGTATAATAAGTTGTATATGGAGATAATGTATGATCAATAAAGAATCTACCACTTCTAATAAAAGAAGAGAAATGTCCTATGTGATTCGATAAATGACAACCCTAGTCCTTGGCAAGCGAAATGAAATTAGAAAAAGTTTCTAATTTGCATTATTTGAGTTATGCATTTAAGAGTCGAAATACATATAATTAAATAAAATAAGACTTGACAAAGAATTCCATGTCTTATATTTAATTGGGACATTGTATGGTGGAAGGATTGAATTGTCTGAGAACTATTTACTCAAAGGTTCTTTAATGATTAATGTTGAAATCTATATTATCCGGAAAGTCGCCGATCGCTAGGGAGGCTTATCCCTATTGTAGAATAAATATTATTTATTTAAATAAATTAATTATTTAATTTATTTATTTAAATAAGATTAGAATTGTTCTAATTGATTTATTTACAACCTGCTTTTAATATGGAGAACCTAAAGGGTCACACCATAAAAGGAAGAATAATTATTTAAGAAGTTAATGGCATAATCGTAATAATATAGTTAAGTATATTTAATTTAATCTATGGTGATAGAATAAATTAAATAGCTTAATATTTATTATTTAATATTTTAGAAATATTAAATATAAATTAATAAGAGGAGTCTTATTAATATTATTACAATTATTATTATTTTAATTTCTAAAGAGTTTAGAAATTAATTTAATATAAGTACTCTCATTTATTCCTAATAGGATTAGGAGGAAAATTAGTTAAAGGAGTTTAATTAATTATCCCTAATAAGATTAGGGAGCCCATTTTAATTAAAAGAGTTTAATTAAATAATACCTTATTTTTTAGGGTTACTTGATATCTTTATAAGAGGAGTCTTATATCGGATATTAAGATACGACATAATTCCAATTTGTTGGAGAAAGACGCCTTTTCTATAGAGATAGAAAAGCTAGGGTTTAGCCAACCACCATCTTCTTGAATCTTTATTTTTCCTTGGTGGATCACCTTTAGAGGCCAAACATTTGGGTGGCTAATGTTGATCAAAAGAAGGAACCAAACCCTAGATTCAAGTTGAACGCGAAAAGGATTGAGGTGAACTTGTACCGAGGAAGCTTCGGATCTTCAAGGGTATGATTCTTGTCCTTCATATTTTCGTTTAATTAATAATTGTGCATAAAGGGTGATCCGGGTATATGGTTTGTAAAATTTTTAAACTCTGATTTTTACACGTTTTCGCATTATTTTTGCAATTTGATTGCGTTCTTGAATATTACAAACCTAACAGCACCTACATGGCAGCTGTGACGTAGATATTTTTAATTTTATTTTACACATGGCAGCTATGACGTGGACATTTTTGAATTTTTTTCATAAAACATGTAGCTACAAAGATTTGAACTTGGAACTTCAAGTTTGAAAATTTAGCCCAATAACTAACTAAGCTACACAACCAAGTTGTTATGATTTTGCAAGAATTAATATTTATAACTAAACAATTAGATCCCCAAGTTATTATTATTATTATTATTATTATTATTATTATTATTATTATTATTATTATTATTATTATTATTATTATTATTATTATTATTATTATTATTATTAGTATTATTATTATTATTATTATTATTATTATTATTATTATTATTATTATTATTATTATTATTATTATTATTATTATTATTATTATTATTATTATTATTATTATTATTATTATTATTATTATTATTATTATTATTGTTGTTATTGTTGTTGTTATTATTATTATTATTTTATTATTATTATTATCATTATTATTATTATTATTATTATTATTATTATTATTATTATTATTATTATTATTATTATTATTATTATTATTATTATTATTATTATTATTATTATTATTATTATTATTCTTGTTATTAATTATTATTATTATTATTATTATTATTATTATTATTATTATTATTATTATTATTATTATTATTATTATTATTATTATTATTATTATTATTATTATTATTATTATTATTATTATTATTATTGTTATTGTTATTATTATTATTATTATTATTATTATTATTATTATTAGTATTATTATTATTATTATTATTATTATTATTATTATTATTATTATTATTATTATTATTATTATTATTATTATTATTATTATTATTATTATTATTATTATTATTATTATTATTATTATTATTATTATTATTATTATTATTATTATTATTATTATTAGTAGTAGTAGTAGTAGTAGTTATTATTATTATTATTATTATTATTATTATTATTATTATTATTATTATTATTATTATTATTATTATTATTATTATTATTATATTATTATTATTATTATATTATTATTATTATTATTATTATTATTATTATTATTATTATTATTATTAGTATTATTATTATTATTATTATTATTATTATTGTTGTTGTTGTTGTTATTATTATTATTATTATTATTATTATTATTATTATTATTATTATTATTATTATTATTATATTATTATTATTATTATTATTATTATTATTATTATTATTATTATTATTATTATTATTATTATCCTGCTTTTATTTTAATTTGGGGATCTAATTTGTTAGTTATAAATATTAATCCTTGTAAAATCTAAACAATTTTGTTTTGTAGCTCAGTTGGTTATTGGGCCAAATTTCCAAGCTTGAGGTTCCAAGTTCAAATCTTTCCAACTACATGTTTTTTGGAAAAATTTCAAAAATGTCCACGTCATAGTTGCCATGTGTAAATTAAAATTAAAAATATCCACATCATTGTTGCCACGTGGGCGGTCAAATAATCTAACATGTGCCATACTCAAAAAATCTAAATTTTTTAATAAAAATGGCTCAATTTATACTGACAAAAAAAAGGGTTCAATACCCAAAAACCTCTAAAGTTCAGTGGTCGACTTTGCATTTTATCCCAAATCTATGTTATATCACTCTATATGGATGAGATCTACTATATAAGTGATGAAAACATGAACTCAAAGATGGTATAATAATGTCAAACCCGAGCCTTTCTCACTCTAGATCCACTTTCTCTCTCTAACTTTCTCATTGTGGGCCCTGCCGTCTTAAAATTCGTTCTTTTAGTCATTAATTCGCGAAAAGTTAAGGTCAATACCCAAATATCCCAGAAAGGCTACGAAATGAGGTCGAGTCTGACTGATTCTGAGTCCAGGTCGATGATACTCAATTGGCTCGTCTTGGGTAGTTCGGAGATTGTTGTGGTGGCTTCTAATGATCTCACCCTCAGCTTTGCATTTCTCGTTCGAACCACGTTGTGTTTGGGCGACGTTGCACTTCGATTTTTTCACAGTGTTGTCTTCGGGGTGAAATTATGTTTTTGCCCTATCGCAAGGTTGTTTTCAGGGTGAAATTATATTTTTACCCTATGTAAGATTAATAAAAAAAATGAAATTTCAAGTGTCTACAAATACCTCTATTTGTCATGTTTATACAATACAATAGAATAAACACAATAAAAATACTTTTTTTTTAAAACTTCTACATTTAAACGTATTTTAATTAACCGCACCGCACAACTACATTTACAATCCTGGAGTGGCATACCTTCCCAAGAAATATTCTAATTCTCAAACGATGGGAATATGCTGATGCCTGACATAAAGGGCTGTTTGTGATAAGAGTTAGTAGCCACTTTAACAGCAATAATTCTAGAGGGACATTTTTTTTTGCTGATATTTTAGTGACATTATTTTTTTTTATTTTTTTTTGGGTTTTTTTTTGTAGTACCTCTCAAAAAATGTATAGTATTTATTCCAACTGAAATTTTTATAAAAAACAGTGTTTTAAGTGTAATTTGGATACATACAAGAAACATGGTCTGTACAGTCTGTACAACCATGTTTTTTGTATGTATCCAAATTACACCTAAAATACTGTTTTTTACAAAAAATTTGGTTGTAATAAATATTATACATTTTTTGAGTAGTACTACAAAAAAAAATTAAAAAAATAATATCACTAGAATGTCAGCAAAAAAATATCCTCCTAGAAGGACTCCTTTAACAGAAGTCTACTTTACTATATGGCCACCAAGGGGAATCTGGAAGAGTACATTTTTATTAGTCCAATATATCTTTGATTTATTCCCTTTTTTTTCACTTTACAAAAATAATAGTCATCTGTTTCATCATTACTTATTTTTTTTAGTTAATTTAAATATTTTTAAATTTAAAACTAAAATAATATTTCTTAATTTTAATCAATACATAATTACAAACCATCTAAAAAATACTACTCTCTCCGTCCCAGGATAAAAGTCTTTATTACTATTTTAGGTTGTCCCATGTTAAATGTCCTCTTTCTTTTAATAACCAAACTTTTACACATTTTTTCCTATTATGCCCGTAACATTAAATATCTCATGCTTTTCTTATTCTAATTCTCTCCTCATATTTAATGACATTATTGTGAACAATTTTGTCATTTTATTCCCCTTCTTAATATGCGTGAAAAGTCCACCAGAATTTTTATCCTGGAACGGAGAAAATACTTATAAGATTTATTTTTTCATAACCATAAATAAAATGTAACAAATTGATTTTTAAAAGACCATAATGATCTTAGAACAGACAAATATCATTTACAAATAACAAAGTATTCACTTGCAACTTATATTCTCTGGTTTACCAAAGTAACATTTCAAAATTTGTTTTATAAATTTTTTGAATTATAATCACAAAATCACCACTTCATTGATTTGTTCAAGAGAGATGAGAAGAGAAGGAATACTTCAATTTTTGCTCGAGAAAGAGCAAGTTTTTAAATGTTATCAGCAGGTTCCTTTCAAACATAAATGTAAAGAATAAACTGTTGCTTTTACAATGAGCTTTTCCATTTCCACAACAACAAAAGCTATTGTGCATATACAAAAATGCTTTAAACAATAGTTCTTCAATTTTGTTTTGCTCTTTTTTCTTCCAAAAATAAGATTTCCAAATTATAGGGCTTCGGTTTCATTCTTTTCTCGACATTTTCCTTTGATCTTTAAATTTCAAGATAAAAAAATTGTAGACTAAACCAATTGAAAGCGGAATCAACGAGAATTTTTCCTTGACAAGTAATCTCCAACAGTCAAGAAAACATGCTCTCCCAATACCACATCAGCTGCAGGTTGATCTACAATGCAGTAGACCTTAATCTGCAAATGCATGGGGGTGAAAAAACAAACAAAAGAAATTAGTTACCCATCACTTATCCATCTAACTTGAATGTCTACCAAAGTACGTGAAGGGGAAAAAGAAGTGATACAAACCTTTCCGTTTCCTAATTGAAACTCCAACTTCAAATTGTAATGATCTCTTGATAACAAATATGTCTGCAAATCTTGTGAGAATTTTTTATTTCCTGCAACCATGGGAAAAAGCTTGTAAGAGAAATAGAAGAATATTAAAAAAAACAAAATTAAACACCAAAAACTGCCTGAAGGGTGAACCTGCGTATAATGCCACAATAGCATCTGTATTAAACACCAACACTGGTCTCACTAAAGTGATAGCAAACTTCAGGTTCGAAATGCCATCAAAGTTCTCCTCGGTAATAACCACCTGCAATAGCATATGAATAAGAAAGATGCAAATACAATAACCTCAAAGAAGAAATCTCCATGCAAGAGTCAAAGCTACGTCTTGAAAGAATTGGAAAACATCATTTTCCATTTTTTGTTGTTAAAACTTTCATTTCTTCCTATTTTTCTTGATAAAGTTGCATATGAAATGTATACCATCAAGCTAATTCACCATTCCACTTCAATCCTATCCACATGGCAGGTAATAATGGAAAAACGTTACCAGAGTTTAAAACATTTTCCCAACATAAACCATTGATCACATGATAACCTAAAAGATTATAATGTCCAACTTATCACCCATCAAAATGAACCATTATATGCCAAATGTCATATCAAAGTATAGGGTTTAACTACCACAATAAAAAGGTCTTTCGCAATGCACGAGACAATGATTCTCTACACCGTATCCCACAATTCAGTTACAATTCTTACGAAACGAGACAATGCACGATACTTTTTAAAGTTAGCAATCGACTTGAAAAAGTTTTTATGTAAAACCAAAAGAGTAAAAACAAAATTTTGAAGTCTTCCACCATTTCAAATGAAGAGATTTTTTTAGCATAAACATATTCTATATCGCTTGATGAGTCTTTAATCACTTTTTAGAGTTTTATATCTTCTTTAGAATGTCACTCTATTTCTCTCACGTCACTTTCTATAAACAGATACATAAATATCCGCTTGTTAATTTGAATTCTTCTCTTTTGTTTTATAGATAAAAGGTGAATCTGAATTTTCGTTTTCTCTTGTTACTCTAGAAAGATTACTAAAATAATATCTAATAAATCAATTTAGAGTATTTTGTCTATTATCTAAATGTAAAATTTATTTTTAGTCTATAATAATATTTACTTCACTACTTTTATATATATTCAAGCTAATATGCTTGATTGTCCAATAAATTGTGTGTTTTATATGTCTAAATATATATTACCACATTTTTCATTTCATTTCCGTATCGTACTATACATGAAACATGATATGGGGGTCTTCGATATATGTTGCAATTCACGAATCATGAATCACGATTTGACAACTATGCATAGAAGTAATTTCTAGACTAGATATACAAGACATATTTTGGGTTCTGCCTAACATTTCCAGATTGCGTGCAACAACAAATGAAGATGAACGTCAATTATCAGCCAAATTCCTCCAAATATCATTGAAAATCAAAGACCAAAAGATGAGCCTGGCAGCACTGCCAACATGTAATTAATTAAGATCAGCAGGCTGATGTCTGAAGTGCCACCCAGACTCTTTCACTGGGGACTGGATGTGTTGATTGCAAATATGTCCCAGTGCAAAATTTTGGAAGTGATTACAATATTAACGTTTTCCAAAACTAAATGATGGAGAATAGTAGAATAGTATTAAGATAAATAAATTAAAACCATTCCTTGGTGATTTTCCATTCCCACAGGAGAACGAAATGTCTGTAGTTCAAAGAAGTAATTAGGAAAGAAATATATGATAACCAAAATTAACTTGTAAGTTGTAAGAGTCTCGATGGCAACGTACCGCATGCTGTGGAATCATGCTAGAAGGAAGCAAAGATGAACCAAGTGCACTCCTGATGTATGATTCCTGCACACAATGAATAACAAGCATTTCCATTTCCTTTAATAATTTAGCACATTTTTTCCCAGCGAGGAAAAGGTCTAATCTAAGATTATAAACAAAACTACCATTTTCCCAAATGAGTATCGTGTTTCAAACAATGTACATTGTACAAATTATAAAACGTGTCAATGGCACATTTAAATACTATGTTTCTTCTTAGTTTTCAGAAAATTTTGGATCTATACCCAAAAAGTTTCAAAATTAGAACAAAATATCAATAATATAATAATTCTACAACTAGACCTGTGTAACTAGGGGTGTGCATAATATCCGGTTTTCCGGACCGAACCGAATGGTTCGGTACAAAAAGAACCGGTCCAGTTTCGGTACAATACCGGTTTTTCGGTACCGGCTTCGGTAGAGTTTTTATGGTTCGATAGTACCGAACTGTACCGGTATAAACCGTTTTTCCAATTTTTTTATTATTAATAAATAATTAATAATAAAATAATAATAATAATAATAAAATAATGATATATTAATAAAAATAATAATAATATTAATAAAAATAATAAAATATTAATTATATTAATTTTCGGTATGTATTCGGTAAAAACGGGTACCGAACCGGTCGGTATACCGATCCAACCAGTACCGAAATTTGGCTAATTTCGGTACCATTCTGGTTCGGTACTGGTCCGGTTCGGGCCGGTATTTACCGGTTGCACACCCCTATAAATATAATAACAATGTATTCTCTTAAATGTGTTGTTTGAATGTCCTAATAATCTCTGAGCTTATATCAGAGCTTAACAAATGTTGCTAGGTAGCCACATTTGGACAAACTTTGATTCTAGTTGTAGATTTTTTTTGGACCCGTTTAGCACAAAAAAAAATTAAAAAAAGGAAAGAGAAAAAAGAGTTTTCGATTACTCATGTGGTAACTCTGAATAAGAAACATGACTTTTTATATATTCCAGATTAAATACATTTAAACCTCTGGTTCTCCCTTTCAAATTCTGATTTATTTTTTTGCAAGACATTGGACTCTAAAGTTGAATAAATCAAGTCATTAAACGTTACTATTCAAATATACTACAACTAGATTAGACTCCTTCACAATTTGAAAACCAAAATTTCCCTCAGTTTATAATGTAAACTACTTAACGTAGAATGCCAAATTTAAGGTATAATCTACATTGCCAATAGAATATACGAAGAATTAGATGGAATTGAACAATTTATTTAAATTTAGGGTCTAACATGTCAAAAAAACACATGGTTTAGATTGATATCGGGCAAATTTCAGTGTTTATAATGTATTTAATCTGGATATCTCATATAAAAAATTGGAAACTTATGTTTTGGACAAGGAAAATGTCGTCATATTACTCCTATATTAGTAAAAATTATAATTCAATGCCACTTTTAACTAAAACTTTTATATAAAAAAAAGTTCAGTAACACATCTAGAGTTTTTGAACCCAGAAACCTTTGTCCAAAAAACATTATACTCAAATTCCCTAATGGCGATAATACATGGAAAAAATATACAAACCATATAGCTCTTAACAACTTAATTTAGACAAGAACTACTTCCAAGAAATTTAAAGATAATAAATACCTGAGAATTCAAAATTTGTTGCGAGATTGATTCATCTTCATCTAATGATTTAAAATAGACCTCTACCATGTCAGTAGGTTCAAGGGCGGCTTTCTTCCGTAACTTCTGGATCCTATTCACAATCTACAATTGTGAAGTAAATAGCAAACTTATCAGAAATTTATTCAAATTATTGCATTCACAAAAATATTTACTGCCAGAAAACAAAACATCAAATATCTCATAAAAATTGGCATCTGCAGCAACAAAAAAAAGGGTTAATGTTGCAGAATACCTCACGTGCAACCCCAGCCTCAAATAGTGATTCATCTCGATTCAAATCCAATATTACCAACACATCACCTAATACACGAATGAGTAAAACTGAGAAGGAAACATATAAATCAATTTAAACACATGACATCAAAAGGTGATACTGATTTCTACCATCTCCTGCTGCATCCATTTCCTCTTCTGTCCTATCATCAGGTCGTTTAAATCCCCGAATGATCTACAAATTCAATGGATGTTATACATCAGTCTCATATAGTTTGTTACATTTTGAAATTCCAATTCATAAATTGATATGCAGAAGTTGCGTTCTAGAATAGGTACAGCCAATAAATTTCAGAAAAAATAGTCAAATTTTCATTATTTTTTGTAGATGCTAACAAGCAAATAATATCATTTTGAATATATATGGCTACAACATTTGGAACATGAATAGGGCCTCAATCCAAGTCTAGGTGCCGCTAGAAGATGATATTACACATTACAAAAATATGTGCTCAGAATGAAGTTTTTCTAATCACAAAATAACAAATATGCTTCCAGTACAGCCAAGGCTTCATTATTCAGCAAAAAATTCTCAAGTTACAATAAAGCTTTTCCTTCCCTCCCTTCCTTTCCTCCCTTCAAAAAACAAACAAACACACCTTAAAGAATCACGAAACCCGCAGCTCCAAAACTCCTAAAACCTAGTACTCCATAAATATACGTCCCAAATTCCTATAACCTAGTACTCCATAAATAATCCAACATAAAGAGCACATCAGACATGTTAAGAGACGAGGAATTGTTGGGCATGTGCATATAAAATACTCCCACCGTTTCAAAATTAGAGATACATTTTCCTTTTTTGTTTTTTCCAAAATTTGAGATACATTTCTATTTTGAGACATAAAATACCATAATAATACCCAATTTACCCTGTTCTATAAAATAGTTGAAACAAGGTATGATGATATTTCCTAACTAGAACAAACTCGACAATTATTTTTAATATTTTTAGCTATAGTTACTAAGGTGAACAACAACGGATCTTACCAACAGGACACCAAACAGTTGTGCCTGCCAAGAGCAACAACACAAACTGAAATACGGCTGTATTATTTGTCTGATATTATATAATGCACAAATTGAATATTTTTTAAGGGTAAAGGTGGAAGTGGAAAATTGTCTATAAAAACCGTCATTTTTGAAATGTATCTCTAATTTTGGAAAAGATGGAGTAGATGTTTTCGGTTCCATCTTATAAAGGACAGGTCACACAAGTCTTGATCTTAGAAGAGACTTCAATGCTCTAAATAAGAGAGGCGAAAGGAAAACAAATGGAGGTAGGTGGCGAATCAGGGAAAAGGATGGAAAAGATCTTCAAGAGAAGATATAACAAGAGTCAAAAGGCATATATAATGTTCACGTGTTATTAGAAGAGAAAAAGACCTTCATATTCCATATAATGTAGGTCAAGAAAACAAAAACAAAAGGCAAGTCTTGAACCAAAAAAGGTGAAGAAGACTTGCAAAAGAAGATGTTACAATAATCAAAAGAGTAAAAGACCAATGTAATTAGGAGCTCAAAATAAATTAACTTCCTTCATTATCTATCTGTAATAAAGACCATACTAGAGTAAGATTGATAACTCTCTCCATTAAATATGATTCTAGTTTTGGCCAACAAGTATACTTCATTTTCCGTTTGTTCAAATGAGCTTTTCACAAAAATCAAGAAGTATAAAAGACATGGATAATAACTCTATTATAATGAAGGATAAAACTAAAAACAGAATAAAGTATATCAAACTACTCAACTTACCATGATCCCAAAAAAAAAAAAAAGAGGGGGTACTATTCACCTTAATAAATCCCAAAAGAGAGAGAGAGAAAAAAAAAAGTATTCACCTTAATATCAGTCGGCATCAAACAATGTGCACCCAAAGTAACTTCTCCAGCTTTCTCAAAAGCTAAAATATCTTCTTGCGACATTGCTTTGACTTCCTTGGCAACAATTCCCATTGATTTTCCCAGCCTTTTACCTAACACACTAGAAAAGTACAAAAAGATATCAAAAAGCTCAAGTTTAAAGAAATAAAAATGGGAAAAACTTTTGCACATATATCACACTAAATACCTAAATTCAGGTTCTGCCCGCAAAGAAGCATACTTCAAAGGATCATTACATGGGATGACAGATTGTACATTGAGTTCCTCCAGCACATACTGCAGTGCCAATAATAAACAAAAGGGAAAGTGAATAGTGTGAAAAGCTTAGTTGTGGATAATGGTTCAACATGTCAATCTATTATGAATCCAAGATGCATTAGGGTAACAAGGAATTAAACCCATAACATTAGCCAGAGTTTCTGAACCAAGTAAATTATTTAAAACGTAGGGGTTTCAATGTTTGGCATACAGTCATCACAAATATATATCTAAACTTATCATCGTAAAATAACAAACATTTATGCAAAGGGATTAGGCATTACAAAAGTTGGCTTTTAAGTCTCTTTGTGCAGTATTCTAAAATATCTAGAACTAAATACAGAACACATCAACGAATCAGGATAAAGGTGTAATTACACGATATCAGAACTCGCTCAAGAAACCACCATAATTTCAAGAATCCACATTTGACTCAAATTTTAAGAACATTCGCATCGAAGAATTGCAAAACATAATCTGAAATAAAGGGGACGAGAGAGAGAGAGAGAGAGAGGAGAAAGAATAGGAAATAAAAATATCTAAATATAAATACAAAAATATTTTTCAACATTGTGATGGGATGCTAAAATAAACATATCAAACATTGTCACCGAGTATAATCCCATAAAATTGCAAATAAATGTTGCCAGACCATATCATTTGAAAAATCCCACAGTACAAAAGATATATAAATAAATGAAACAATTATGGAAAGTTTTTGGTATAATCAAATTAGGGTTCAGAAATTAAAACAAAAGGCAAAAAGAGGATAAAAGGGGGAATGGGTTATTCAACATACTGATGTCTCGCATTTGAGAAATTCCTCAATAAGCATTAACTATCAATCAAGCCAACTATAAAAATTGATATCTCAAGTAATATATACTAAAAGGTACCAAAAATGGGGGCAAAAGTACACCCAATGAATACAACAGAATGGATAAGACACAAAAACATCCAAGACAACTACCTCTAATCCAACCATGTACAACCTAATCCAATATGGAAGGTAGCACAAAAACAATAGATGCTAAGCTCAACCAAAGGGTCTTGGACCAATGGTTATCCCCATCCCTTGTGTACCAAGAGGGTGGGAGTTCTAACCTTAGCAGTGGCCAAGGGTGCGTGGGTGTGTCTTAAACTAGCAAAAAAATAAAAAAGATACTAAGCTCACAATGCTGAGGCACTAATAAAATCCACACATAAAAAAAAGTAATAATAATAAATAAATAAATAAAATACTATACAGATACGATAGAACTCATTATGCAAAAAGAACAAAGGATTCAAGAACAAACTGAATCTGCACAATAGGCCTTCTCGTTATATTTGAAACAACTACTACTACACTCAATAAATTCCAAGTTGCAACATGTCAAGCTTCAAACCTAGTGAGCTCAACTAAACAATAATGGACATTATTAGGTTTTAGAAAAATAGGGTCTTAGAGGGAATATTACAATTATGCTAAAATGCACTGTGGGTATACTATCACTCATGTAGTAGCTATATCAGCAGGGGTGGAACTAGCAATTCATGTCGGAAGGGGTCAAATAATTATGGAAAAAATATAATATTAATTTGATAATTAATCGTGCTTGTAAACATATGAAAAAATAGAAAAAAGTAGTTATTGTACCTCATATTTGTGTAAATATATACATATTGATTGTCGAATATCCCATCAATTTTAAAATATAGGATTAATTTTGACTTCTTGAAATAAATTTGATAATTTTAAATTTAAAACTTAAATGAATTCATTAAATTTAGACAAATAATTAAAAAATTGTAAGTAAATAAAAAGTACCTAGTCACAAGATTTATTAACATTAAAAGTTAAAATTTTGAAAATATCTCAAAATTACTTTTTAAAGATGTCAAAATTAATTTTACATGTTGGAACGGATAGAGTGTTTTATAAAAGATACCAAAAAATTTTGGTAGGATTATAACTGAAATTTAATAAAAGCTTAAGGGTATAATTAATATTGTTGAAAAATCGGAAGGGGCTATGGCACTTCCGCAAAGCCTAAGGTCTGACACTGTATTTAATATTGTAGAAAGTTCTAACCAACTAACAAGCCTACAACTACCATTTATTTACTAAAATGATACATGAGCTAACCATGGCCTAACACACCACAAGCAGTGAGCACTCAATTGTCATCTGTCTATGCCTTCTACAAAATCTAAACCGTAAGGAATCCCTCACTCACTTGGGCATCACCTACACAATCTATGTAAAATGCACAAAGGCTATCCAACAAAAATAAGAAGGTAAAACCCTCTTATCATATCCAACAAACTTGGAAAATTTTAAGGTCTCATATAAGAGCAACATATAAAGAACAAATAGTCCCTTGCATGAATTTAAATTGTTATCACAGACCTCCTTGAGTTTTCCAGCAATGTCATCAAGGAACTCTGCATCTGGGTGTACAACAACCATCTCCCTGGAATTTGGGTAAAAAAAATAAGAATCACTCTTTAAAACATGGAACACAAAGGAGCAAACATAATGTTATAAGAAGCTATATTATAGGCGTGTGGGAAGAAGAAGCAGAAATTCAAAAGCATTACCTGAGTGGTGTTTTCAAAGGTTTATTGTGACGCTCGCGGATATTGCGGGCAAGATCAATAATTGTCATCATCCTAGTAACACTTTTTTCAAGGCGTTCTCCTCTCTGAGAAAATATTAATATATTTTTCGTTTGAAGAAAGGAAAAGAAAAACATTCAATTAAGTTTGTATAGTGGAAACTAACTATATAAAGCATTAAGTAACAAAGATAACAGTACCTTTCCTTCAAGTTCAGGAAAACTGCAATAGTGAATGCTTTCTTCTGATCCTTTGCAAATTTTTCGCATGTTCTGGTATAGAACCTCTGTAAAGAATGGAGTAAATGGAGCCATTGCTTTACAAGAAGTTAGAAGCACCTAAACACCAAAGCCCAGATCATAAAATATAAGAAAACTAAAAATGGAAGCAAGAAACTGAAATCAAAAGTTAAATAACAAACTGGAATAAGAGAATGTAATTAATGACAACACAGACGTAAGTTGTAAATGCACACTACTGTATCAAATCTATGAAAAATAAAATAAATACTATAAGAAAATAAATAAACACAAACATAGAGTGTAGATTCCTACTACTTTCATGCTTGCTGACTTCAGGGGCTTCTGCCATCTCCTAACAAACTAAATTTCTCCAAACAGAACCATAGAATTGGACGTAATAGTCTAGACGGGTGTTCTTCAATTTAGTGTTTCAAGCAAGCATTTACTTGCATTCAGAAATTTAACCACAAGTTAAGATTAGGACTTCAGTTGTAAAAGGAAATTTCATATTCAGTATAATAATGTGGTACATGTAAATCCAACTTTGCTATAATGTTTATATAGCCAAGAACCCAAAATATGAAAAAGGCTAATGTTCTTATCAGTGCAGGAAGTCAATATTATCCTAAGCACAACCATTACTGCCTCCATCAAAGACCATCACGATGACCACTCAATTGCTGCCTGATGGTCAATGTGATGCCCCCAAATCTGGATTCTCTAACCTCGGATCCAGTGCTCACAATCCATCTATAGCATGCACATTCTATGTCTATCGAGGAATAATAAACATACATTGTTGGAATAATAAAGTCTTATACATAGTCCCAAAATCTATTAACATTCGGCAAAACTAAGGATTTAACCACTATAGTTGGCAAGTTTTACTTATTTCACAACTGAACTTTTAATTTTTTGAATTACCCCATTAAACTAATTAAAATTTTACAATTGGGTCAGTCTGTTAACTCAAGCTCACTTCTGTTAAATTGAACGCGAGTTTTTTCTTACGTGGCTTTTTAACAGAAAAGAAAAAATGACTCAGCTTTGCACCAGGGAGTTGTAGACTAAGTATTACCTTAAAAAATCAATTTTCACATAAGAACAAAACATCAAACAAAGAATCATATCTTCACATCTCCATCAAACTTCACATAAGTAATCGACTAAGATCTCACATCTTCATAGAATATACATTACGAAATTAACCCAAATCGTATACAATGACAGCTCTAATAAATCACCCAAAAACATTTATCTGAAACAAAATGGAAACCACACAACCCAACTCCAATAGGCAAGAGAGAGTTGAGAATTTGCTCCAGATCTCTCTATCTCTGGCTGCTGTTGCAGCTACATCCTTTGTGCCTTCTTTTTCGGGGATTTTCTTGACTTCTTGAATCGTGACAGTTAGGCAGAGCAGCTACGAGAGTGGGCGTGAGAGGCCGGAGGGAATGGCGGATGGTGTGGCTATGGCAACTTTGAGGCAACGTGGATGGGATGCAGAGAAAAGAGGGAGAGGAAGAGGGTGTAGAGGAGAAAAAGAGGCGAAGATTTGATTTGGTCTTTGAAATCCTATACATATCAGGTTTTAGGACAAATGCATAACTTACCCTAATTTCCCCCTACTGATTTTGGGCGAATTGATGGGTGTGTTCAACTAAAAACCTTGTTTGCAAAAACCCAAATGTTAACAGAAGTGAGCTTGACTTAACAGACTGACCCAATTGTAAAATTTAAATTAGTTTAATGTGGTAATTCAAAAAATTAAAAGTTCAGTTGTGAAACAAGTAAAACTTGCCAACTATAGTGGCTAAATCCTTAGTTTGCCATTAACATTCACTTGAACGTACCCTTAAATCTTAATACAGTTTACATAACCAAATATCATTTAAAGTAAACTAATACATAAGTTTTCTCATTTAACTACTCTTAAACATTTCTTTGCCTTTGACCTTCTTGGACGCCTCGGGCTTAACTGAAATAAATGTCATGATATAGCAAAAGTAAGTAACTAATTTACTTAGCAAGTTTAAATACAAGGGGGATATCATGATTAGAAAGGAATACATGTTCAACAATGATAATAGAAAGAAATTTAATTCTCAATAATTGAATGTTCAACAATAATAGGGTGGTTTGAAATAACCATCAATATGTGAAAGAACATGAATTAATTCTCACTCATAATTGAATATTTCAAAAATAATTTTTCTCGAATAATCCAATTGATGTCAAAACATATTGGATTTGAAATAACCATAATACAACTAGCATAGATCTATTTCATTATTTGAAAGAACTTAACATAAATTAATTCGATTGCACAAAGTCATTACATTAATTCTAACATAATCGATCTTCAAAAATTAGTAAGTTTAATCATTTAAAGTTTACTCTATATTAAATTTATCATTTAGTCATTACATTAATTCCTTAAAAATATTATCATCCCTTATTATTATCAATGTAAACATTATCTTAACTCATCTAATATTATTACCCTTAATAATATTTTATTTATCTCTTATTATTATAAATCAACTAATAATACTTTATTCGCTTACTAATATTATTAACATCTTAATAATATTTTAATCAATTTCTAATATTCTTAACACTTACTTCTTTTACTAATATTATTAATCATTTAATAATATCTTAATCCTTAACTAATATTATTAATCATTTAATACTCTCTCCGTCCCATAGTTATAGGCTGATTTTCCATTTTGAGATGTCCCAATATATAGGCTATTTACTATTTATAAAATTTAGTTGGTTCATTGTTTTACTTTTATGCCCTTATAATAAATATTCAACCATTACTCTTTTTTTGAAGAAACAACATTCAATGTCATTATTTTTATCACCACATTTAATGTTGTTGTATTCTCTTTGGTTAAAGTTCTATGGTTATGGACTTTAACACGTAAATCAATGAATTGAGAGTTCCAGTGTGATAAGTAAGGAATAATTAACTTATTCATTAATTCCATATTAAGGGGTATATGTGGAAAATCTATGTTAAAAATTGTCACCAACTAATTTTCTTAAACTATGTGCCAAAAGAAATCAGCCTATAACTATGGGGCGGAGGGAGTAATATTTTATTACTTTACTAATATTATTAACCTTTAAATAATATTTTAATCGTTTTCTAATATTATCATTCATTTAATAATATTCTATTCATTCACTAATATTATTAACTTTTTAATAACATTTTATTTAATTTCGAATATTATTAATTATTTAATAATAATTTAATTATCTAATATTATTAATTACATTAATAATTTTAATCTAATATTGTTAGTCATTTAATAATATCTTAATCATTTATTAATGCTTTAATTTAATATTATTAATCATTTAATAATATTTTAAATTCAATCTTAATCTAAATATTGATTATTTAAAATATCTTATCCTAATATTATTAATATCATAATAATATTTTAATCATTAATTAAACCAACTAAACAATTTATTTGAATGGTTTACCCTTTATTAATAACTTTATTTGAAAACCCTAAAAGGTCATAAATATTAGTTCATAACACAAATTACCAAATATCAGGGTATGATCTTGTTATATATATGTACTTCCAGAAAAAAATTTACCATTTTTGGAGTTACACACAAGAGTTATTCATGTTTACTTTTAAAATATTCTTTTCTTGTAAAGGTCATATATCTCATTCTACACATCCAAAACAGTCCATTCTTTTTCCTAAATGTAGATAACTCTTCAAAGTACCTTCCAGTTTTTCCTAGAATTTTTAAAATACATAAACTGGACGAAACTGCCCTTGTAAGCAAGTGGCCAGAAACTGTCCATTAGTTAATTGTCTAGTATACTGTTTCGGCCCCAACAGCCCTCATGGCTTGAAAAATCAGTGTTTTTGAGTGCTACCACTTGGGTTTAGTAGTTAACTTACATATCTAGCACCCCCTTTAACGGATCACAAATAGAAGGTGTAGATCTCAAGCTATAGATGATCCAAGTGAAGAAAAAGTTAGGGTTTTTCACCCTTAAGGAACCTAAGTCCATTTTCTTCCTTTGGATCCTCATTCTAACACTCAAGAGGGTTAGATCCTTATATGAAACATAAAGATCTAAGGGTTCTTGAGTCTTAGAACATAACCTCTCAATAACTTTGAAAATAAAACAAAAGAAAAGAAAGAACTAGGTTAGGGCTTTACCTTGATTTCTTTACTATTCTTCTTGTCTTTCCAAAGTACCTTATGTGCTTAGGATGCATGAAACTAGCAATCCCTCACTCTCTTCTCCCTCAAACTCACGGCCTCCCCCTCTCTTTTGTCTCTCTCTCTTTTAATTTCTTTTGCTAGTTTAGAAGTGAAATAAGATGAAATGAAGGAAATGAAAGGAAGATAGAAGTATTAGTTGTTTAGTATGTAAAAATAGATACATACATTCTACATCTCTGATTATCCCCCATATCTCTTTTACCCTCTAGGCAATAACCCTCATCTTATCTTTAAGGATTACATGTAATCTACTTTAGAGATTTTTAACCAATGAAAGATGGACACATAAGGATTAGTGGAGATAAGGAGATTAACTAGCATAAATGGAAACTTAAACATCACATCACAAGGCCAAAAATAGCCTTGTATGGTCGAGTATATACCCACCCACCCCCACCCACCCCCCACCCCCACCCACTCCCCCTTTACCCCATTTGTGCTATTTTTAATGTCAATTTCGATTAATCAAATGTCCAAAATGTCCCTTATCAGATGGGTTAAGTTTGGACTTCTAATTTGATTCTTTTGGGCTTCCTAATTAATTATTTGGACCATGTAGGTAACATAGTCCATTACTTTTAATCTCTCCTACCCTAATTATTTATTTAGGGCTTCTATCCTCAATCTTTTGGGATTTAAATACTTACTCATGTCCATTTAATCTTATAACCCAATTAGCCTTACTTTAACTAGGTTTAAAATAAATAATCAATTGAGATAATAAAATTAAGCTCTTAGGTTAGTATAAATCTTAAATACTAACATTTCTCAATGCTATAACCCTTATGTTACTTACTTACCATACCTAGGGTATAATTAGATTATGTAGCTTTCCTTTTTAATTCTAATTACATAACTAGTAATTACACATATCCATATCCATACATACAATATATATATATATATATATATGTATTTAGCCATAGTCTTCTATCACATAGTCATCACACATATTTATGCCACACAGTTTTCAATATCATTAATATATTTACTTACAAAGTGACTTAAAATTCTTAGTTATTACAGTCAACATCAATGTTTTTTAGTTCTGACTACAACCAACACTATCAATCACCACAAGTCAAATAACTATTCAATTCACCACCATAATTAACACCACAATTTTCGACCTCGTGTTTATTGTTATCAACAACACTTTAAAGCTATGGCAACGCGTTCACATCATCTTTGCCAAGATGACGCCAATTTTATTAGTCAATTCCATATCTGTCATTTGACACAACTGACTCCTCGAAAAGTATATTATGACTACTAGATTTTTATATTGTAAGATATGTAATTCCTAGATTTAAGACTGATTCACTTTCTCCAAGCAGAACGCCCTTAAAAATATCCATATTGTTCCAAAAAATTAAATCAGTAACCATAATTAATGTTCTAAAAAGGCGGAGGCGGGGGGGCGAGAGAGGCCTGGGCGGTAATTAGGCGGGATTTTTTATTTTAAGCCAATTTTAATATTTTATCTTACATTTATCCAAACAAAACAATAATATAATTCAAAACAATCTATAATAAAGATAATAAAGGCATTTGCTTAAAGTTCAAACACATATCCATATTGTTAATGTCAAAGTTCAAACACAAACATGCAATTGTTCAAAGTTCAAACATATTTTTAACATATTAGTTTTATTCATAAATAAGATTGCTATTAAATAATAAAATTTAAATTTTTAAGAATTTAATTTAATATTAAAACTTAAGAAACTAAACATAAATTTAATAATTATATTGAATTAAACTAAATATTACAAATGTTTCATCATTTATATAATTTGAAGTTGATACAAGTTCAAAAAGTTGCAACTATAATAAAATTATCCATTTTGATTTGATATTGTTCACTTCTTGTTGTGATTTGAAGTGCTACAACATGTATTATGAATATGATAAATTATTAGAAAAATAAATATATCAAGATCTGGTTTAGGTAATTAAATTAAAAAAAACTCTCCGCCTACACCCCATCTAGGCCCCGCCTAATTTCCTGGAGGGATTTTTTGCCGCATTGAGCCTAGGTGAGGCGCTAGGAGGGCCTAGCGCCTAGACGGGGATTTTTAGAACACTGACCATAATAAGTCTTATCAGCCCCCATGAACTTGCAAACTTTAATTATGTCTTTTGTTTCTCTTTTTATTTATTTATAATTTTTTAATAGGACTGCAGATCTTCAATTCTACATACATGAGGTACAAGAAAGTCAACATGGAATAATATTAAAACAGGTATTGATAAGATACAAACAGAGCAACTTCATAAACAATAAAAGATAAGTGTTACATGGTAAAGGGTCGAAAGTGCAGTTCTGCAATCCTCTTCTTCCGTCCGTCCTTTCAATCTCTTTCGGTTGAACCGAACATATATATTCGTTAAATTGTCAAGAAACTTCAGGAGATAAGGAACCACCTACATATAAAGAAGCAACAGATGAGTTCTTCAGTATTAAGTAGTGAAAAAGTGTATACCTCAGGTTACATGCACTCACTATGTGTGGTTGCAATAGTATGTGTCAAGCTACCATATATATATATAACTTCAAAATGCTAGGAAAAGAACCAGTTAATTTGTCTTTATTATATGAATCTGCTTCTAAGGAAATGTTTGCCAATAGAATTTTATTATCCCCGTCTACGCCCGATTAATCCCTGCCTGAGCGCTAGGCGGTCCTCTACCACCTTGATTTGATTGGTCGCCTAGGCCCCCGCCTAGGCAGAACCAGACAGATACTTTGAAGCTTTACAATACTTGAAATTATTTTTTTAAGCCTTATGCTAATTTTCATGTAAAACTCAATAAAAATTACATCTACTATATATTTTGTATAGCATAACAAGTATGTATAATAGACAAATAAATAAGTGAGACTGTCTAAGAAAACGCCTAGCTCGCCTAGAAAAGCGCCCCACTTCGGCGCCTACGTCCTCCTAGCGACTTCTAAAACACTGTTACTACAGAATTTTTTAGCAAAAGTTAAAGAGGAACGATAATATACGTATTTGCACTTTTAGCTTTTTGTTTTAAATTATCTTAAACGTTCTCCCGAAATCAAGGTGGAAAGCGCCTAAATTTAGGGCTGAAAACGAGTTGAACTGAACCAAAAAGAGGGTTGCTCAGATTTGGCTCAAAAGATAAATCCCTTTACTCAAATTCGAGTTAGATTCGAGCTGCATTTCAAAATTCTGCTCACATTCGACTCAGCTCGCATAATAATTACAACTCTTTTTTTGTGCTCTAGCTTGCATTTTTCCGAGCCGAGCCCGAACCATTTTGTCCAAATTTCAGCCCCGCACAAAATAAGCTACAAGTGCCTCCACCTATAGCCTGCAAGGTGGGTGCAATGCATCTTATACAAAAAAGGAGAGGAGTGATCTTAGGGCCTAAATAATGTAATCTGTCTCCTAAGGTCACAATTCCACACTCGATCCTCACTTTGGCGATTTGAATGTTAATCCTCGCACAATTCATGCTTTGACTAAATCAAAGTCGTAAATTGTGGAAAAAACTCTGTCAGTCTAATATAGGAAGCAATGTGGCCGCCTCCGAGTCACTTGTGTGCAGCTGCGAAGTGAAAAATCATACTTTGCACCATATGAATGCTATTATGATCAAAATATGAAAGCAAAGTAGAACCAGCAATGATTTGAAGGCACTACTTGCCTTTTACTAGGTTCTGCCAACTACCTACAAGTGTTGTTTATACGTATCATATTTACTTTTTTGTCATCAAATCCAACAAGATTCGTATAATCACAACACAAGCCAGCTTCAACGCCTATGTAGGAATACTTCTAGTCATTAACTAATATGACAAAAGTAACATCTATTAGTTAGTCTTTAAGAAGACCGAGAATTCAAATATATATCCCATCTTTTATTATCCTTAACGATCTGTTTTTCCACTGTTTATGTTGCATGTTATCAGTACAATAAGTGACTTGCTCAAAAAAACATTAAGAGAACTAACCGTATACAGCCTATAAGCATCCATTTCTTGCCGAACAAAATGAACCAGACTCTGAGTCGCTGAGTTGATCCACTGATCAAGTACATTGGAAGACTTCCGAAGAGTGGCTTGAGCAAAAGGAGTAAAATGTGCAAGCCCCTCAACCTCGAGTCTTTTTGTATTCTGAACAAGAAACCTATATGCATTGTACCATGGTAGAAAAACATCTTTAACCTGCGTGAACATCATTTTAAGAGAGAGAATTTGTGGAATAACCGAAAAATAAGAAAGTTGAGAGTTAAACATTTGAAGTAAATTAAACTGACAAAGCAAGCCTACAATAAAACCCTCACATGCAAAGCAAAACTCATAAAGCTACAAAGAATACTCACCACGCCATATACTCCATCCTTTTGAATCGTAGAAAGGCTCAGCACGCACAACAGGGGAGTTTATTATATATAATCTTAGTGCATCCTGTACAATAATGTAAATTAGTTGTAGTCATTTCTGAAAATGATTTAAGAAATGGAATTAAGTCACGTTTATGCAATTCTAAATCACAACAAGGGCCAAGGTTGATGATCATCATTGAGCAGTAACAACACTTACAGCGCCATAATCATTAATGACTTCCATTGGTGAAGGGTAGTTTTTCAATCTTTTACTCATCTTTTTTCCATCCTCAGCCAGAACAAGTCCATTGCAAATAAGATTCCTAAATGCAGGTTTACCAAATAATGCTGTAGACAGGACCATGAGAGTATAGAACCTACAGTACACAAGGCAGGGACTTAATCTCCACCAACCAGTTTTGGTTCTTGAAGAAAATGAAGTTCATTGAACTTGAGAAACATCAGATGGGGAATCCCAGTTCCACATAATTAGCCAGTATTGTAAAAGAATAAAGTAAATTAACATTAGCAAGGGGAAGAGTCAGCCCTGTATGCCTTTTACAGCTAGTAGTACTAGACATGATCGATGAAAGAAAAACAAAATATGAATCATATCATAGACTTGAGAGAAATACGAGTAAAAAGCAATGCTGACAAAGAGAATGATGCAAAAAGCTTACTACACAGAACCCATTCTGATGCATACTTTTACTTGATAAGAAAGTAATAAAAAGAAGCATTAAAAAGGAGAACTAACCACCCACGAGTTTGATCCAACCCCTCAGCCACAAAATGGCCAGGAAAATTACTCTCGAAGAGTTCAACATTTTCAAATGGATAATGGATATATGCATATGGCATGGACCCACTTTCGAACCAGCAATCGAACACCTGCAATTATAAGCAAAAAGCATTCTGTAAAATTTAGAATATTGCATAAATAGTTTAATGTATTGAAGAATCTAATGAAAAAATCACAAAAAAGGTGTCAATGAGTATCCTGTCAACGGAAGAAGAAAAGGTTCAAAAGAGACCAGAGATCAGGACAAAGATTGCAAGGCTAATGATTCATAAGTATTTTAAAATCAATATTCACCCCAATCCGTTATCTACTTGTCTTTTTCAAAGAGACAAAATATAAAAAAACCTAGGCTAGTTAATTACCAAACAGTCGCTTATTGTTATGGCAATAGTATGTCATATTTGGCATTACCATCTTCAAACTTTGGAGAAGAAGGAAACTAAACCAACAAAAATATTTATCTTATTTTTACCCACAAAAGTAAAATCATGAGTTCTCATAATACACATTCTAAATTGATCTCTAATTTCCACAGTTGATGTTACAGGCTTATTATAGAGCCCAGTGATGGAACTTAACCGAAAGAATGCCATCTCTTCAAAGAATCCTTTCCAAGCACAGAAATCATTATAAAAGTGACAAGTGATAACATAATAATAACAATTTAAACTAACAGGTAATACTACCTTGGTCCTGAAATGAATGCCATAATTGATGGTTTCAAGTAGATTACGGAAGCAACTTTTTAATGTTAAAAAGCTAAATTATAAAATGTTGTTCAATATTACTACTGATATATGTGCTTGTACTAACATTTGGTTCCAACTAAAATTTTAAAATTTTAAAATTTAAATAAAGAAAAGGATAGCCTTTCGCACTAATATAGTAATATTCACTTGATTTTATAAAAAAAAATAACTATAATTTTAACTCAAATAAATTCAATTGTGACATTCTTTGCTGGATGGAGGAAGTAATATTAAAAAAGTTCAAAATTTTATCAAAAAATTGAAAATACAGACAATAGATAGAAGCCTTCACTTTGGGCCGAAATCTATGGATAAACCACAGAAGGGAAGCAAGTATTCCCACTTTGCAGCCAATTACTATCTTAGTCTTAATCAATTTGCACAGAAGAAAAACAAAGAGTGAACAAACCCACCACAGTATTGTACTTGGTACATTTCTTTGTACAATAACACTTTGCAGTAGATGTTGACAATGGGAATTCGTTTAAACATCTGATATATACAACGTATCAGCCTACTCATATCAGTATTGGCAGTGGTGATACTTAATGGTCTAACTGCTATGAATCATATGACTTATATAATGTTATATATTTATATGTATTAAATGATAACTTTGTACGTATTTAATTTATTGTTTTACTTTATTCTTATTTTTTTAATATTATTTTCCTATTTTTAAGGAATATATAGCTTTTTGTTAAGTATCAGCCGATGCCAACACCCCATCAAGACTCGACTGTCTAATACGCCTTTCGATACTGCAACTTTAGACCCTGCTCACAACAAATGTAAACATAAAGATGGGCATTGGGTCCCCTCGGCGGAAACCCCTAGAAGCCTTAACCCACCAAAATTGTAGACAAATAAAAAGAGGAAAGATTACCCCAAGTCCAAGCCCTCGATATATCTTCATAACCTTTCCTCTCCACGACCTTATCAAAAAGCCCCATTTGACCCTATCAAACGCCTAGCTAAAATCCAATTGAAGAACGAATCCCTGACAACCATAGTTATCAAGGCGACAAGTCGAGGCGAGTCGACAACTTAAGCGCTTAGGCGCCCGACTAGTCGTCCACAAGTCGACAAGTCGTTAACAATGTAAATTTTATATGAATAAAATTATATATATTTATATGAATATTGAACAAGATCAAGTCAAAATGGATAATTTTATTATAGTTGTAAACTTGTAATTTTTTAAACTTGTACCAACTTCAAATTATATAAATGATGATACATTTGCAATATTTAGTTTAATTCAATATAATTTTAAATTTATGTTTAGTTTTTAAGTTTTAATATTATATATATAGAATACCATGAATTTATAATTAAGCATCCTATTATAATTTTACATTAAGATGTTACATTAATTTTACAAAAAGGACAGAATTATATAATATAGCAAGATATAAAGCAGTGAGACACTAGTGATAACTTGTATTATAGATAATATAATACAAAGACAAATTACAATATAATATAGTACAAATTATAATATAATATAGTACAGACAAGTAATAAAGTTATGCACTATATAAAGTAATAAAGTTATGTAATAAAGTAATAACAGTATATAGGCAGCAGCACATGCCTCTAACTCAAGTAATAAAGTATTACTACTTCATTTTAATTCAATTCTGCAATAAGCAATTACTACTTCATGCATGCGTATAATAGGACCATAAGATTGACATGTGTACGATGGTCTAAGCATAAGCATAGAATACAGTCAACAAACCAAACCATATCATATCATATTAAAAAAAATTAAAAGAAGTCAGAATACCCCAACCCCAAAAAGAAGTCAGGAACTCAAAATACCCACACAAAAAAAAAACTAGAGCAGAGCACTCCTCTTCAAGAAGAATGAAGCAGAGAAAACAAGCAAAGTCGAAGTCAGTTGAGTCACCGAGTCACCGCCGGTCAGTTGAGTCGCCGGAGTTGTCAGTCGTCGATCGATTGGGTATGGCCTCTTTTCGTTTCTCCTCTCTGATGAACTGAAGTTTCAAAGTTGTGACTCGTGAGGGATCAATTAGGTTTCGAACTTTAGGCTTCTTTTTACCCTGTTAACAGGTTCGGCTCGGACCAATCCCACTCCGGCAAGTCGACCGCTTATCAATATAGTCGTCCAAGTCGATCGTCTTTTCGTCTGTTCGTCCAAGTTGTCCAGAATCGGCGATCGAGCGCCGCTTTTCGCTTTCTCCCACCAAGTCGTCCTGACGCCTCGAAAATTATTACCGACTAGATGCCTAGTCGTCGCCTAGGCGACAACTAGTCGACGACTTGACAAGCATGCTGACAACTCCTACTCACATCCTTGACGCCTCGTGAGAAGCTGCAAGATTTTATAAATCTGAACTGCAATACCTATAACTATAACCTAAACCTAGGTAGACACAAAAACCACTCTATTAAAAGTTAAACTAGACATTTGAAGGTCACAACAAGGCTTTCACACGAAGCTTAGCCAATTTTCAAGACTTCTTGCTTGCTTAAGTACATCTTCCTTGAGGGAGTATGAAAAATCAATAAAAGGATAGAAATCAAGAATAAATAAAAATATGGACACGCTAATATATAAATATAAATACTAAAAGAAAACATGAAAACAACAGGAAAAAAAAGGAAAGGAAAAGAATATACAATATAACAAAATGGTGTAACACCATACTCGGAATGTGATTAAAGCTACAACTATGTTTCGAGAGAATATTGATGGAGTATATTGATATGTCGCATAACTATGTTTCGAGAGAATATGATTTAATCATATATATGAATGCAGAAACAGAGCTGAAACCCAAACATATGGACTTACATCCTCCACACGGTGAAGCACACCATGCTCGGACGGAATTGTGATGTGATCAATCTTGTGACGATGCAAGTCCTTCACCTGTAAAAAGAGGTGGGAAAACACGTGCAGACAGAGTAGTTAGTAATGCTCACATAGCATCTTCAAAAACTTCAAATTATAAAGGAAAGTATTGTCATAGAAAAGGAAAAGGAAAAGGAAAAAGGAAAGGGAAAGGGAAAAAAACAATGTCAAATGGTTATGCATATAGTGTGTATGAAAAGTCCACTCTTGTTTATAAGAGATATGTGAGTTATAGGCTTCACAAGTCATACCACACTTCATTGTAGCTATTTTCCTGGAAATTACTAATTTGTCAAATATCAACAAGGTTCTCTAGTAATTGTATACAACCCAAAGCTACAACTATGAAAAGTGAGAACTTCAAAACTTTTCAAAAAGCTATTTAACAAAAAAAGATGGAGATGCATGCAAAAACTAATCCCAAGTCATTTTATTTGTAAGAGATAAATGAGTTATAGGCTTCAAATTCATACCAGACTTGCATTCTAGCTATTTTCCTGAGAATTACAAATTTTTCAAATATCAACAAGGTTGGCAAGTAAATGTATACAACCCAAAGCTACAATAGTGATAACTTTGATTCTTTTCAAAAAGCTACTTTACCAAAAAATGGTGGAGAAACTTGCAAAAAACCACTGCTTTATAGTCTTTTACACTCTCAGAAGCAAAATATAAGCTTGTTATCCCAAAAAATTGGAAGTTAGGAGATCAAAGATTAAGTAACAAGCAAAGCAACAAACCTCAATGCCAGAAAGCTTTTCAAGTTCTTCAACAGAACGTATAACTACAGTCTCCTGACCATCCTCACTTGTCCAGACAGGAAGAGGGGTACCCCAAAATCTACTTCGGCTGACAGCCCAATCTCTTGCATTTTCTAGCCAATTGTGGAAACGCTTTTCCTGCAATGTAGTGTCAAAAAAAAGTGAACAATAAATAAAAGTTCAACAGGTAAGAAGGTTGAATAAATCATGCCATAATGTAAGATATGCCTCCACATAAACAATTGTACTAATCTTCACAATTTACAGTAAAACAATGGTTAGATCATAAACAACAATAATTATTTTTAGCAAAAAATTATTATTATTATAAAGGACGGAAAAAAGGATGAGGGAGAGAGAGAGACTAACCATAAAAAATCAACATAAGTTATAAATCTGCATATCTATAATAGTAAACTAAGAAAGGTATATAACATTAGGAGGAATTTGTAGTGAACATTTGTTAGCAATTTTACTATGGACAACGATGATAGCAACCCCCTTTCAACAAAAAAATGTAACTAAAAAAAAGGTAAAAGAATCATATGAACACCCTGAAATAAATAGTGGGTTATAAATAAGAATCAGACCTTTACAAAATCAGGAACCCAGTAAGTTCCTTTGTTGTTCTCTAACAGTTGATCTTTTAACTTCTCCACTGCGACGAACCTAGTCATAAGATATAGTGATACAACTCAATGAAGACATAATTGGCATTAAATGAGAACAATTACAAATAACCTTAATAATAGAACAAAAGAGTGAAGACTTGGAAATTAGTATCAAGACTAGAGAAGAAATGATTTAACATAAACTAGGACTAAAAGAAAACAAAATTATATTAAACCAACAATCTATATAACAAAATACAAATGATTTTGAATTTCCCGCTTACTCAATAAATCATCTGGGCTGTCCAAAGTTTGGGATAAATCCCACCATCCATCTATCTAATAAAATACAAATGATTTTGAATTTCCCGCTCACTCAATAAATCATTTGTGATAAATCTCACCGTCCATACAGTGCCGGAGGCACAGGACACATCTAGTAATAATATAAATCTACTTGCACGTTACAAAAAATTAAAAGGAACCACCGAACCAGATAGAAGATTATAGCCCATATAAATTATTATTAGGCCAAAAACATGTTATGTAATGGCTGCTCTACTAATGCTTCCTATATAACCATGCCATCTCTTCACGAAAGATGGCAAAGAAAGGAAAAGTAAATAAAATGCCGACAAACCAACGGAAAATGACATAGGATACATTACATTGTAATTTGGAAGCCAAGCTAAAATACCTCGAGTCCTAAAAAAATCGCAGTTTATTTTATTATCCTTACTTAATTACTATTATTGGGCTCTTTAGTCTTGGTTTATGATAAAACTCAAAACCCAAGACAAGAACCTTCAAGCACACAAGTGCACTCTCCCATTTCCTTGCCTTGTAGAACTAGCAAGTGTCAACTATTTAGAACATTTTGACATACAAAAAAAAATCGATATGTACATGTGCAAACTGCAGAATTATAAATGAAACTAAGCAGTAGCATAAATAACACAGAATAAAATAAGCATGAATTTCCAATTGTTATCCCCCCCTCCCACCCTCCCTCCCTCCCTCCCTCCCCTCTTCTTTCTTGTTATTGTCCTCTAAATTTTATTATGCACCAAATTATTCAATACGAGAACATCACTATCTTTTTCAGATGTTTCTTATCTTAAATGAAAATGTGCTTGTATTTACTTAGTTTCTTCTGAATTTTAAACATATAATTAAGGAGGTCAATTTCACATCCTTCTTTTAACCCATTGAAATAACTCATGCAGCCACCTTTTCAGTATCTTAAAAGAAAATTGTCAAGAAAATACGAGGTTATACTTATATCTGCCTGATCGGCTTAAATTTATCTCCTAATGCAGCAGGCGTTAATAGTGGAAATCTCAAGAGCAAGATATAGCAAAATCTCAAATTTAAACTTTTTTTATAGATAAAAGAGGAAGAATTTATAAATAGAGAAGAAATTACTACGCATGCGAAGAAAAAGATGTCCTCCAAATAGTAAACCAAAAGAAATCAAATATAATAAGTGGGAAAAAACATTGGGGCATTAGTGAAGCAATGTCAATCTCTATGAAGATTGACAATGTCAAATATAAATGTTAACATGAGATCCTGCAAGCCCATGCACTATAATTAAATGGCAACGAAATATTACTTGATGGATCTAATCAAAGTAAAAGTCATATAGTAGTTACATACACAGAAGTGTACAAAGACTTGGTAAACTACGCATACCAACTGGGAACTGCTCTGTATATGAGAGGAGTATCAGATCTCCAACAAAAGGGATACGAATGAGTAAAGCTTCCAGATTTGACAAGCCTGCCCTTCTCCTGAACCATACAAAATAATTTATCTGATCAAAGTGAAGATTCTAAGTGTACATAATTGGGAAGAAGGGCCAGGGGGGACATACCAATCTGGCAGACTGACCCATTTTGTGGGCAAAATAAATAAATTTAGTTTTGCTTTTCAAAAAATCATTAACAAAGAATGGATGAAAATTATATTTCAACACAGCCTCAGTAAGAACCTCATCTAGTTTCTTGTAAATGAAAAAAGAAAAACTATATATAAGCAATCCTTTTAAACGTGGTTTTCCATACACTCACATATAACACTTGCTTTTACTGTAATTTTAATTGTTAATGGATTAAGCTCTCTAGTTATGTAATACCTAATATACTTGAATATTCTTACCTTCACTGCTAAAATAATATCCTTATCTGCCTCCTTGACATAGCGCCCCCTGAAGTCAGCAATTCTATCAGTAAAGCAACCATCATCATCAACTGCCACAATCAGATTCTCTCCCTAAGAAGCCAATTGAATACAAGAGTGTCTCAATAAAACCATAGGGAAAAGTAACAATAAACAATAAGATATATCTTGAGGCTAAAAATGGCACTTCTTCCCCTTTCTGGCCACAATAAGCTACACACGGTCAAAAAATAACATACAAGAACATAATGGCAAAATTTGCATAGTTGATTGGTCAAATTCACAAATTTGAGAAAATTAATGCAAACCCAGCTTGATCAGGAGGCAAATTCATAATTACCAGTAGGGTCGACACTCAGACTCAAATTTGAATAAGTTTAGGCGCAAGGCCTAGCTTTTATATCTAGTAGAATCTCCAGAGATTCAAAATATAAACTTTTACATCTAGTTGAAGACCCAGAAATTTATTTAAGTAACATGTTATAATTTCTGGTGATCATAATGGATCTAAAGTTACATATTTTAAATACAGTATAAAGTTGTTATGAAATTATAGTTGAAAACGAAAGGCAAACAAAAATCCCTTGAAAAGGCTCAATGCCGAAAGAGTAGCAACTTTTGTGCACCTTAGTAATTATTTGATTATCAACACAAACACGATAATCATCTTCGCCAAATGCAGGAGCACAATGAACGATTCCACTTCCACTGTCAGAAGTTACATAATCATCTGCAACAACTTTGAATGCCACATCGGAGAAGTCTTTGAAGTAATCAAACAATGGTACATACCTGCAGTAAACAGTATATAAATTTTACTCCATTATAGACAATAAAATATACTCATAAAAGCTAGTCTAATTAAAAGAAAAGGTGCCACCTAAAAGAAGAAAGCATGTAGAAGGTGATAATGCTAATAGAAAGCCCATAGAGTTCAGAAACCCAATAACTTGAAGTGCTTACTTTGTTCCAATGAGTGAAGCCCCTGAAAATTTATCCAAAACTTCATAAGTATCAGTCATACTCTTAGTTTTCCCACCAGAGGATCCCTTAGTCTTTGAATCTGAATTTTTGGGGTCATTGACAGCTCCATTAGGTAATCCTTTTTTGGCCTTCTCAATAGGAAGCTCTGATAATCTCGACTCAGTGACGATGTAGATTTTCTCGTTGAACTTGTTGCGAACCTGTGTTTTTTTATAGCAATCATTGATAATACTATTAGAATGCACCAAATAAAATTAACAACACCAACAATTTTGTGTTGACACGCTATGTGTTTCATTTATCCAATTGTTTTTCTCAAGAACAATTGGTGTAGACTTACTTTCAGATATACAAAATTAGCATTTACGCAAAGGGCGAGATTACTAGGAAGAGTCCATGGTGTAGTTGTCCAAGCCACAAATGCTGCACCATCTACAGCGTCAACAACTGGGAAAGACACCATTATCTCAGGATCAGGTACTTCCTGTACATCATAGGGAATGTAAAAAGTAAAAACTACTACAATTTATAGAAACTGAAGTACAAAAGAAGAAATATAATGAAAAAATTAAAAGTAGTTACCAGTTGATACAATATGATAGATCTAGAAAGTGAAAAGTAAGGGGCAGACCAAGCACCCATAAAGTATACAAGATCATATTTACTATCCATCTACAAACAAGAACTTTGCCCACAAATTATAGAAAATAATAATTTTAACAAGATCATTCTTTCTGCTTGTTTGTTATTATCACAAAATTCAAAAGGGATTCAATTTCAGCACCAACTACAGTAATTAACAGCAATTACAACATTTTGTAAACACACATTTCAACTATTGCTATAAGTAATAGTGGTACAAGTAGTTGAGCAAGTAAGACACTTTCGTCTACAAACCTTATAATTAGAATTAGCTTCGAAGTTGGACAGCGGAGTTTTGCAGCCAGTGCTATAAGGCATAACCTGCAACAGAACTAACATCCATCATAACATGCTAACAATTATCGTCTTAACCCATCATATCATATAATTTGAATTCAAACTTTAAAACCTCTCTTCAGATTTTTCCATGAATGAAACTGTAGAGGATAACTCTAATTCCACAAACTATGCAAAGACCTAATTTATAAAACAGAAGACAAACTATAAAATATAAACCTTATAAAATCATTTCCATATAGCATTATTATATTCAAAAACATTTCAATACCTATTACAATGAATCAAAAGTGCATAGACCTACAGGTAGCCAATTCAGATTACAATAATAACCCATCAAATATTTAACAAACTCAGTTCAGAAAAATCACAAAATCTGAATTGACAACAAAGAATATTTAAAACTTCCCAATCTGAAACCTCTGTAAAACAGAATAACCCATGATAACCTACAATTCCTTAATCTAATATTCATCCATGAAACCAATAACTCCAACACTACAGACCTAATTAGGAAAAACATTATTTGCACATTTACAACAGACCTTGAAACCTCTATAAACAAGTCCCTTCTTATGCAACTGAGAGAAAACCCACCAAACACTTTCCATAAACTTCAAGTCCATAGTCTTGTAATCATTCTTAAAATCAATCCACCTCCCAGTTCTGGTAATAACTTTCTCCCACTCCCCCACATACCTAGTCACAATACTCCTGCACTCCTCATTGTAATTCCCAATTCCCATTTTCAACACATCCTCTCTAGTCTTAATCCCCAATTTGATATCAATCTCGTGCTCCACTGGCAACCCGTGGCAGTCCCACCCGAAGCGGCGAGTGACGTGGTGACCCGTCATTGTCTGGTACCGGGTCACGATGTCCTTGATTGTGCCAGCCAGTATGTGGCCGTAATGAGGTAGCCCGGTGGCGAAAGGCGGCCCATCGTAGAAGATGTATTCGGGAAGGTGCTTGGTTCGTTCGAGCTGGGTTTCAAAGGCGTTGATTTGGCTCCACCATTCCAGGATTTTCTCTTCTTGGTTTGGAAATGAGAAGTCCTTTCCTTCGCATACATCGTCCATGATTTGGAGAGAAGTGGAATCTGAGAGAGAAAGGAAGGAATTATGCAGAGAGATTGGGGGCTAGGGTTTTGGGAAGTAGCTGAGACTTTGAACTGGTGTCACTGTTGGACTGTTGAAGACGAAGCGTTTATTAAACACCGCTATCAATTGGACTACTTTTTAAAAATACTCCATCTGCATATTATTTGATTATTGACTTTTTAAAATTAAATAATAAACTATTTAAAAAATACTATTTATTTTAAATTTATTTTTTTAAAATTTTTAATGAGTTATTTTAATTTAAAATTTTTAAAATTAACTTTTAAAATTTAATAATTATCAAATAATTTGGAACAAAAAATTTACTATATTTTTTTAAATATATTATTTAACTAATAATATATAATTAATTATTAATAAAAAGTTAAATAAATTTTGAAATTCAATAATAATAATTCATCTATTTAAATAATAGTATTCCTATTTAAATGAATAATCTTATTTGATGTTTGTGAATCAAGTAGTCTTTCAGAAATGGTATATGAGAATTACTTTTGTCATTAAACCGGATTTTATTATTAAAGATGTCATTGCCCTAGTAGATAGTGGTGCTCACATGAACTGTATTCAAGAATGATTAATTCCTACTAAATCCTTCAGAAAATCACTCAATCCTTTAACTAGTGCAAGCGGTAATAATACGAATATTAAATACATTTATTTACATAATAGTATTCCTATTTAAATGAATAATTAATGTGTTTATATATTTATCTAATAATAGTAAAATTTTAAAAAACTCAAATAACTACACATGTATCAAATGTATCAAAAATATATCAAATGTATCAAATATATCAAAAATGTATCAAATGTATCAAAAATATATCAATTATCAAAAATGTATCAAATGTATAAAAAATATATCAATTATCAAAAATGTATCAAATGTATCAAATATATCAAAAATGTATCAAATGTATCAAAAATATATAAAGATATATATTAAGCGTTTAACATCCGTAGGTAGTCATCAATTATTGACATGGCAGATGAGCGGTAACCAGAACCAAAAAGATTGTAATGGTTATACAGCATGTAAAGATCTCTCCTCTTCTCAAAACACGTTGTTTTTAAGATCACACGAAGAGAGGGCATAAACAAAGAATCTTAAAATTTAGGTATGAAAGAAATGACGCCAAAAGCATAGACTTATAACCTAAAATATTGTACATCTAGAGTTCTAACAACATATGCTTGAGAACTTGACATGGTATCACAACAACGGCCACAAGAGCCCCCTTTACCCAATATATAAAAAATTATGTTAAGTATTTGGCTCGATTCACATCATACAGGAGAGGTGTGTTGAGAATATAAATGCCCATAACAAACAAGTTGAGTTTTGCGATCCCTACATACAGCCTCCTATGGGTTACTCCTTCCGTTTCGGTTTGGAGCCAACTAACCCTTTTGAGGCAAAACCATAGGGTAGACAGATATCACATATTTTCATCCTCGACTTTTACCCCCTTAGATTCATAATGAACTAAATCATTTCTTCAAGACATACATATCTATAAATACATATATATAATATAATATATATGTATATATGCTGACTAGCTATGCCGGAAGATGATCCTTTTACATTTTAGCAAACCAAACTTGTAATTTTAGAGGCTGCATGGTGTTGTTGTCAACCTTAAGTTCCATAATCAAACTGAATAAATGAGTTGAGAAGTGCTGCTAAGGTCTGGATTTATATATTGCATCATGTACCTCATCCATTAATTCTTTTACTGTTGACATTTAAATTCGTGCAAATTAATATGAAAATTGAAAACAAAGAACAAGTTTGGGAGTAACAAATAGGAACTAGTTAAACCCGCTAAAAAGGAATGAAGATGAATGTACCTCAAAATAGGCGTTGTAGAAGGATCCTCCAAATCCAGCACACCATGACATCCCAAATTCTGCCTCATTGTGTCCATCTACATGAGATGAAGGATTTATAATGTCAATGTCACTTTGTTGCTTTTGATAGCAACAGAATCTCATAACAAGAACACATTACATGTTCAGAGTTGTTAGCTCATTTGAATTCATTTCTGATAATATTGTTATGCAAACAAGTAATTATGGACTAGAATATTTGTCTTTCCATTCTAATGAAGCATACTTCATATTCAGAGCATTAGTTATTCTAACTTTTCCCCTAAATTATAAGTTTAACTGCACATGTCATTTTAAGACGGATGATACCTTATAGAATCAACATGACCAGATCAAAGTTTTTTCCAGTTTTGAAAATATTACTGTACCAAATGAAAATTTGCTTATCAAGTTCCAGATTTAGTAGAATTTTGAATTAAAGATACTAGAATATCCATCAACCCATTGTATTTGGTTTCTACTTAGTTCCTAGTAGATTCAGGTGCTTTTTGGCTTTTATTAGTAATAAGTAGAAGCAAATTTGATATATATGAGGAAAAACATCAAGTACCAAAATGTATTGTGGCTTAAACCAACTTGGACTTACAGTAACATGCTGGATCTAGTATAACAGGCTCGTCGTTCTTGTCAGAAGTAATGTTTCCACTCCACAAGTCTCCATGTAACAAGCATGGTTCTAGTACAACATTTTCAAAGAGAGATCCAATATTCTTCACCAGTCTTTGTCCTATTAAGTATGGCAAGCAGATAAAGTCAAACATAACATATCAATTATCAATAATTATTACGCTGCGCATTTGCACATTGTTATATATGTTTAAACAGGAATTTTGAGTATTAAAATGTCATCTCATGTTCTAGGTGCTTAAATGGCATAAAGCAAGTCATTATCATCAAAAAAAGAAATGAACTTTGAATTCATACTCCACAACTCACATAAATTGGCACTGAGACGCACTTTATCGCTATTGTTTAACTAGAATAGTTCAGAAAGACATTTTAATTGTCATGTATTTTTTTATTTTTTTGGTTTTTAAGTACGCTAAAACACTTGAACAAAAGATTATGCAACTTTGAATTCCTAAACTTACATGAATTCATATTCATAATTGATGGTTTACAATATTCATGTTTGTATTGACTAAACTTACATGGATTCATATCAATCTTAAATTTGAAAATGTATCATTTGACTTCAAAAAGTCAAATTTGGTATTATCTTCTAGAACGTATGGAGTACAATCAAAGCCAACAGAGTAAGGAAAACTTACAACCTTTCTCATAAATAGTTGAATCCCCATACTGTTCTCGAGCCAACTTCAGTTGGTAACCCAATCTGTGCTCAGCATAAAACTCAATCCAATCTGATGTCCAAGTATTAATCTGTGGAGTACTGCATATGAATTCATTAACACACGAGAAAAGAATTAAGTTTTACAACTAATCAACTATCTTAAAGTACCTCTGAATGAACTCCACAAATGGATGATGGATAAAGTATCAAATTTGTCAACTGAGTTATCAGGATTCCTTGCACTCATGAAAATATGTATGTGCCCGTGTGCATGTGTTTGATATATAATTTATATGCGCGCACACACACACACACATATATTTTAGATATACATAGAAAGAGACGTAACAATTATAGTCAAGATCTGCTCATGAGGTATGTACCTGCCAATACTATGAGGTAAGTACCTCGGATTATCACTGATTGCCGCCACTATAAAATAAGCAAGACCAATGATAAAATCAATAATTTTACAATAGGATCACTTCCAAAATAACTAGCTGCAAACCTGCTTATCTTATCAAGAAACCAAAGTTTTATGCCTCGTACATCATTAATCCATTACATCATACTATTCAAAACAGAAAAACTTGTTTAATCCATTACATCATACTATTCAAAACAGAAAAACTTGTTTAATCCATTACATCATACTATTCAAAACAGAACATGCTAGCTAACGCCAGAAGATCCATCCAAGGCCAGTTTTCTTGGTTGTCTCATCAAACCATACAGCAACTTTTACCCCTGCGGTAATTAACTGCTGAAGAATTGTCAATATAAGAGAAATAGATTCCAGCATGGGTTTATATTTTACCCAATTGAACCGAGTGACCAGAAAATACAAATAAAACATTTTTTCTACTACAACCTTCCATTTCCAAATACATACTAGTATTGCTATTCCTAAAAGATGCAAAAATTTTATCTGATCTTTTATTCCTTTTTCTTGATCATTTTTTTCTTCATCTTTTTTTTCTCCCTTTGATTCCTCATGTGGGGTAGCCATGATTGGCCACTCCCTCCCCTTCCCTTCCATCCCCCTCCAACTCCAATACTATTAATGCTCCCTCTCCTCCAACTCCAATACTATTAATGCTCCCTCTCCCTCCAACTCCAATACTATTAATACTCAATACGCGCGGTGATACCTTAATTTTTGGAGTCATCGCTATTGGAGCACAATATTGCCAAGAGAGAGTATTCATCTTATCTGTTGAAAACAAAAATGTTAAAAATAAAAAAATATAGATCATACATGCATAACGAAAACAAAAATAGAGATCATACATAACTTGAGAACTGTTGCTTGACTGTTGCTTGAGAAGTACTGTTGAAGTGTTGAAGTGCTGGTAAATATGTATAGATCAGAAACAAAAATGTTAAAAATAGAAACAGAGATCATACATGCATAACGAAAACAAAAACAGAGACCATACTTGAAAACTGTTGCTCGACTGTTGGAACTGTTGAAGTGTTGAAGTGCAAGTATATATAGGCGATAGTGTTGAAGTGCTGGTTAAAAGTGCTGGTAATTTTTTTTTACACTCTTAGCTAGCCTGCTGCTGGGTCTATAAGAATTAACCATGCGGTTGGTACTACAGTGAACTGCAGTGGTATAAGAATTAACCATGCGGTTGTTATTATTATTATTATTATTATTATTGTTATTATTATTGTTATTATTATTATTATTATTATTATTATTATTATTATTATTATTGTTGTTATTGTTATTGTTATTATTATTATTATTATTATTATTATTATTATTATTATTATTATTATTATTATTATTATTATTATTATTATTATTATTATTATTATTATTATTATTGTTATTATTATTATTATTATTATTATTATTATTATTATTATTATTATTATTATTATTATTATTATTATTATTGTTGTTGTTGTTATTATTATTATTATTATTATTATTATTATTATTATTATTATTATTATTATTATTATTATTATTATTATTATTATTATTATTATTATTATTATTGTTATTATTATTATTATTATATTATTATTATTATATTAAGAGTTGCTCTTGCATTGCATTTTCATTATAGTATGATCAACAACTAAATGCATGCATGCATGCCACACATTCATCAGCCCATCAACAATATTAGCTTCTATATATACATATACATGATCTCTTTATAAATAAAACAAGCCAAACGTATATATATATGTCGTCTCTTTTTGTTTTGCTACGTCCATTAATGGCGGTTTATTGGCTCTCGATCTTAGTGTCCTTAGGAAACTTGTTTCATATAAATGTACAAACTAGAAGGGAAAAAAAAACACAGGGAAAAGTGAGAAGCATGAAAATGAAAATGTAGTAATCAAATGTATATCTCTTAGCACAAATGTAGTAATCAAGTTTGTTCAGGGAGAGAAAGTGGTATAACCGTATAAGGTAAAAAAAAATTATATAAGGCAAAATGGTGCATAAGGCGCCTGAGGCGCTGAAAGGCAGAAAGTAGTCTATATATATATATATATATATATATATATATCTTCTTTTTCAAGCTCTCTGTCAATGCCACATCCTTTGAAGAAAAATAGTAATATTATTACTATTATTATATTAGTAATATTATTAGTATTATTATATTTATTATTATTATTATTATTATTATTAATGCTACTTTTATTATAATTATTACTATTATTATAATTACTACTATTATTATTATTATATTATTCGAATGTGAATTAACCATGCGGTTGGTACTACAAAATCATGCACACGGCCAGAGCCGGTTTATAAATGTAACATTAAAACTAATTGTGATCCTGCATGATCCCTTCCAGTGCAGACAAAAATTGTGTATTTCAGTATTTGTATAGTGAGAGCGACACTAGTGCATGCAACCACCTATATATAAATCCCTGTGCCTTGGAGAGAAAGTCTAAGGGTAATAATAATTATTATTATAATAATAGTAATTGTAATAGTAATAATAAAAATAATTATTATTATAGTAATTATAATAATAATTATTATTATTAATATATATTATTATAATATAGTAATAATAATGTGGCCTTTTAAAATTAAATTATACATCACCCATCTTGCGTTAATAATACTTTACGTGGCATGCAATTAAAAAAAACAACTTATTAACATAAGCGTGGGTATGCAATACGACATAAATCGTGAGTTTAAATACAAATATCGCTCTACTAGATATTATACAAACTCAAACAAAAAGTCCTCATTACGATTATTATCACACTTATTTTACGAGAATAGTGAGGACTACTAATCTTATCTTCGGACCATCACTGCTTTCCCAGGCTCGTCTCAAAATTATATTATCATTTCACGAAGAAAACAATGAAAGAAAGGGTGAGCTCAACTAGCCCAAGAAGAAATATTATGACTAAGATAATGCGAGAATAAATTATCAATAGTCTTCAATAATGTTAAGCGATAAAATACAATGAACAACCAGTTTAATCTGCGGTGAATATGCAATCCATTAAAAGAGTCAAGTAGAAAATAAAGTCTACTATCTTTTAGGTTTTAAAAGGTTTTTCATCATCATTATAAATTTAGACTCGCCTTTAATAAATATTCCACATCATCGAATCACCCCTCGCATTACTGGCCAAGGATATTCTTTAAGTATCGCGACCACAATTATTCATGCACTACGGGGCAAGAATATTTGTGTATTCATTAATGGTCATGATCATGCCAACAATCGTCCCATCAATGCACTACTACCAATCGAGGATTTTTTATCACATCATTTGTAACATTACGGTCACGATTACAATCGAATAGTCTCTCCGGTCATAATCATACCAAGTCCATCTATGCACTACGTGCCACGGATGACTTTCAAAAAAATATAAACATGAGGATGATGACAATGATATAAGAATTCAATAAAACAAGTTCAAGAATTATTTTATCCGGGAATTATTAACGTCCAAATTGTCAATGATATTGTTTTGTAGAGTAAAATTCAAGAATGATCGTAAGAATATTTCCATGAAAAGATCTTTGGATGAAACGCAAATATCGAGGATATTCTACTAATTTCATGGAGTATAGAAGTCAAAGTTTTAACCAACCGGATATAATAAAGAATGGAATAACAAAAAGAAATCACCACGCATGCGATGAATGGCGCATGCATAAAAGTTATTCCAACGTAATAATAAATAATCGGAACCGTGTCGTGAAATTAAATTCACGCAAGCGGGATGTTCCAACAGAATAATAAAGATGGAACCGGATCCGGGTGTAAAACACACGATAGGATATTCAATGAATAATAAAGATTTTAACCAGTCCGTAAAACCACGACATGTGATGTTCCAACGTAATAATAAAGATTTTAACCGGTCCCATGTAAAACACACGCAGGATGTTCCAATGAATAATAATAAAGATTTTAACCGAATTCCCGGTGTAAAACACACGTAGCGTGATGTTCCAAATGAATAATAGAAGAATGTCACCAAGTATAGGGTAAACCACTTATACAAAGTTATTCCAATGAATAATAAGCAATGGAATAACAAATTCTCTTCATGAATAAGAAAGAATAACACCCTTACATTTGGTAGGAGATTGAATCTTTGCAAAGATGTAGTAACAAAATACTCTTCTTCTTTCTCTCTCTCTTCTATACTTTCTCTCTATAGCTTGAATGAATTCGTGAAAATAATGAAGCCCTAGGCCTCTATTTATAGAAGATTTCTAGCTTAGCTTTTCTTAGATGTGAAAAGGCAAGTGGCTCGACGGCGGTGGTTTGGCCTTTGTAATGTGAAGCGACAAGTGGTTCGGCGCTTGTAATGTGAAACGACAAGTGGTTCGACGTCTGGTAAAGGTAATTACTATTAACGAAGGTAAATACTATCGATTTAGGTAAATACTATTCACAAGGGTAATTACTATCGACGAAGGTAATTACTATTGATTTAAGGTAAATACTATTCACAAGGGTAATTACTATTGACGAAGGTAATTACTATTGATGAAGGTAAATACTATTCACAAGGGTAATTACTATTGGCCGAAGGTAATTACTATTGATGAAAGGTAAATACTATCGACGAAGAGACTCTTAGATGATGACATATGAGGCCCCCCATAAAATAAATAAACTTACCACAAATCATTTATCAACACATATTTAATCTTTCAACAATTATTAATCATTTATAACTTGTCGTCTCAATTATTGATTTAATCTTTATAACATATTATACGATGATGATCTTGTGACAATAATTGAATCAATAATATAAGAGATATGATGCGGCAATTCATGTAGCAATAATTGAGCATAGTTGAAAGTGACTTCTCACGTAAGCATCAATAATCAATACCGGTGTGCTACTTATGCGACTGGCGCCAGACATCGTACTTTTACCAAGGGTAGTTCATTCAGCAGTTTAACGGTAACACCTCCGTAGTTATTTTTATAAAATATTTTTGTCGTTTTCTCGATCCGACAATAATTACATTATGGGGTCCACCAATGATTGAGCCATTGTATGCGAATATTCCCTAACAAAAGAATATTCCCAGACCAAACGAATATTTTATAACAACTTGCATACTTTGCAAAAATTTATAAATATTACCCACAACTATAACATTATATCAAATTTATTCCATAATATTCAAAAATAATATTTATAGAAAAATTCATCTTTATTTATAAAAGTTTGGGGTCTTACAACCTCCCTTCTTAACATGAAATTTACCCTCGAAATTAGGAATGCGATACTGGTATGTCGAAGAGGTAAGGATACCTTGATTTCATTTGATTCTAACTCCCAAGTCATTTCCTCAACATCGTGGTTCCTCCATAAAACTTTGACTTGAGGTATAACCTTGGGCGTAGAATATGTTCTTTCTTATCCAAAATTTGAGCAGGAACCTCTTCATACGTCAAATCTTCCGCTATTTCGTCCTGTTCTAACTTCAATAATATGGTTCGGGTCTTTCACATATTTACGTAACATAGATATGTGAAAAAACGTTATGAACACGAGACATATTTGGCGAAAAAAGCGAGTCTATAGGCCACGCATTCCTACTCGATCGAGGATTAAAAATGGACCGATGAATCGAGAATTAAGTTTTCCTCTCCTTCCAAATCTTGTAACTCCTTTCCACGGAAGCAACTCTTAACAACACATGATCTCCTATATCGAATTCCACGTCCTTTCGATGAAGATCGGCATAACTCTTTTATCGATTTTGTGAGGTTTTTATACGTTGTTTGGATCATTTGAATCTTTTCCGTAGTCATAAATACGTACTAACTCCGGGTCCCAACAACGTTGCTTCACCCACCTCATCCCAAATCTTGGAGAATCGACACTTTCTTCCATACAATGCTTGAATGGAGCCATGCCAATACTTGCTTGATAACCATTTGTTGTGGAAAAACTCCACCAATGGTAAGAACTTGTCCCAACTCCCTTGAAATCAAGGACACGAGTCTTAATAGATCTTGAGTTTGAATAGTCCTCTCCGATTGTCCGTCCGTCGAGGATGATATCTTGAAGCTAAATCGTAAAATCTGTGCCCATAGCTTTTTTGCAAACTAACCCAAAATCGTGAAGTAAATCTTGGGTCTCGATCGTAAACTATGGATACCGGCGTACCATGCGATCTTACAATCTCGTTTATGTACATCTGACGCAAGACGTTCAAGTGTATAAATTTCTCGTTATCGGTAAGAAATGAGCGGACTTGGTCAATCTATCAACAATGACCCAAATCGCATCAATGCCTTGAGAAACTTTAGGAAGGCCGTGAACGAAATCCATGGTAATGTGCTCCCACTTCCATTCTGGAATTTCAAGTGGTTCTGAATGGACCTTTTGGTACTTGATGCTCCGCTTTTAACTTCGTTGACAAGTTAGACACCTTGAGATAAACAAATACTATCTCTCTTTCATATTGCTCCACCAAAATGTATGACCGAATATCATGATACATTTGGTACTCCCGAGATGGATTGCAAATGGTGTGTTAGGCGCCTCCATCATGATATTATACTTTAAATCGTGTCGTTAGGAACACAAAGTCTAGAGTTGACTCAAGTATTCCTTCTTCATCGATTCTTGCTTCCTGATATAGCACCTTCTTGCACTTTCTTCCTCATACGCATCGGCTCCGTGTGCAGTAGCTTGAAAGCGGCTTTTAACTTTATCAATTAAAGTCGGTTCTACTCAGATACTCATTTGTCATCACATGCGTCCCCTGAGTCTTTAATTCTATCTCCATCCTTTGCAAGTCACACAAAATGGGCCTTTGCGTTGACAATATCGCACTTGTACTTGCATATGATTTCTACTCAATGCGTCGGCTACCACGTTTGCTTTTCCAGGATGGTATTGGATGGTATGATCATAATCTTTCAAGCAGTTCAAGCCAACGTCGTTGTCGCATGTTGAGTTCCTTTTAGTGAAAGAAATATTTGAGGCTTTTATGATCCGTAAAGATCTCCACTTTCTCCCTATACAAGTAATGCCTCCACATTTTAAGTGCAAAGACAACAATGCCAACTCTAGATCATGAGTAGGATAATTCCTCTCATATTCTTTGAGTTGTCATGAGGCATAAAGCTATAACTTTTCCATGTTGCATAAGAACACATCCCAACCCTTTGCTCGGGCATCACATGAGATGACAAATCCTCCGAGCCGGATGGTATTGTCGTAACAGTCTTTGAAATAAGTCTCCTCTTGAGTTCTTGAAAACTCTTCTCACATTCTTCGCTCCAATAGAACTTTGTATCTTCCGAAATCAAATTGAGTCGATGGAATAGCGATTCGAGAAAATCCTTCCACGAATCTCCGATAATAACCACTAAACCGAGAAAGCTACGTGCTTGATCATCGATTTAGGTTGTTCCCGACTTTGAATAGCTTCAATCTTTCTTTGGGTCAATAACAGATATTCCATGACTTGATACCACGTGCCCAAGGAATGCTACTTCTTCGCCGAACTCGCATTTCTTCAACTTGGCATAAAGCTTATATTCACGAAGCTTTTGGAGTGTCGACCTCAAGTGTTGCTCATGATCTTCACGGCTTTTGGAATAAATAAGGATGTCATCAATAAAGACGACCACAAAGTGATCTAAATATTCCTTGAATACTCGGTTCATCATATCCATGAAGGCGGCGGGAGCATTAGTCAATCCAAAGGACATGACTAGAATTCATAATGCCCGCATCGAGAGTTCGGCCGTCTTTGGAATGTCACGGGTTCTAATCTTCAATTGGTGATATCCTAACGAAGATCAATCTTTGAAAAGAATTTGGCTCCTTGCAAATCGGTCAAACAGTCATCAATACGTGGCAATGGATACCTATTTTTTGATGGTGGCGTGATTCAACTCCCGATAATCAATACAAAGTCGCATACTCCCATCTTTCTTCTTCACGAATGAGCAGGAGCACCCCGAGGAGAAGTACTAGGACGAATAAAGCCAATGTCTAACAATTCCTGCGGTTAGGGTCTTTAACTCCTGAAGTTCAATAGAGCCATTCGATATGGGGCTTTGGAAATAGGTTTTGTCTCAAGGGTTCAAGGTCGATACAAAATTCAATTTCACGCTCTCGGGGTAGGCGAGAAGTTCTTCTGGGAATACGTCGAAATTTTATTAACAATAGGAATATCGTTTAAAACTCGGCGTATTTTTATTTAAATCGTGACATGAGCTAAGAAAGCTTGACATCCGCTTTTCAATAAGCGAATAGCTTTATGGCTTGAGATGACCGTGATTGATTTTAATGGTTTGGTCGTTTGAATTAGCATAATAGGTTGATTAGGAATATGAAAGCTAACAACCTTACTTAAAACAATCAATTTTGCATGATAAGTAGTTAACGATCAATCCCAGAATCACGTCAAATGCAAGTATTTTTAATGAAATAAGATCGACAGTGTAATGTGAGGTACCGATTTGAACCAAACAAGACTTATAAGCAAAGGATGTAATGAAGGTTTCTCCCAACGGAGTTTCCACAGATAAGTCAAAGTCTAATTTCTCCTGAGTCAAATTTAATCGATGAGCGCATAGTAGGAGAAATAAAAGAATGGGTAGAACCCAGGTATCAAATAAAGTATAGACTTCATTAGAGTTTATGATAAGCTTACCCGTGATGACCTCATTCGGTTCCTTGCTCTTTGGGAGGTCACAACAAATGCTCTCCCTTGCACTTCTGGGTTTGAATTTTCTCGGGATGGCCTTTGGTGCCTCCATCCTAGCTGAATTTGTCTTGATGAAAAAAATCGAGCTAAGTGACTTTCTCTTCCACAATTATAACATGCTTTTAGACGGCATGACGCAGCTTTGATGATGTGTCCCTCTCCTCGCATTTGAAGCATATGATAGGTGGTTTTTCTCCTTCCTTAACAATGGGTCTTTGGTCTTTGACGTCTTTCCATCATTGTTAAATCTCCTTTTCTTGAAATGTCCATTCTTATTATTTTGGCCCCGATTACCACCAAGTGGTTACCATATCCGGCCCGTTGATTCCTCCACGCTTGTTGTCACCGCCTCGATGACTATTCTCATTTGGTATTATAATTTTGCTTACCGCTCTCTTTTAGTTGCGTTGACTCATTATCGCGCTCCACTAATCGAGCCCTATTTACAACATCTCCGAATACAAACACGGTTTATGAGAAATAAGATGTTGGCGTATCTAGCTTCAAACCTCTTAAAAACATTCGCGCCATTCTCTTCATTATCCACCAGTGGGACGAACCGTGATAACTCCGCAAATTTTGCCTCGTATTGCGACACGGTCATATTGTTTTGTTCCAACTTGATAAACTCCACCTCCTTCATGTGGCGAATACTTTCGGAAAAGTATTTGTCGTTGAATGACTCTGGAACTTCTCCCAAGATATCTTGATGACAAATTGGTTGAGTACGTTTCCGATTCCCACCAAGAATCCGCCTCTCCGCCATGACATAAAAGGCGTGAAGGAACCTTTGCTCCTCGAGCATCCCAAGACATCAAATATCTTGGTAATCTGCTTTATCCATGCTTCCGCCAAGTGGTTTTTTTTCTCCCTTAAACTCCGGTGGTCCCAGCTCCTTAAATTGTTTAAGCGGTGACCGCCGAGAGTTTTCCGTGTTTCCACCTACGTTTTGGATGAGTCGCTTCTCGCTTTCATTGTTGCATAAATCGTGCATAAAGCCTCTGAACATTTGATCATTTGTCATTTGGTCAGTGTTGTTGTTTGCATGAGGATTGTCGCCTTCCTGATGCACATTATCTTGATTATTGATATGTGGTGAATCAACGATCGCCTGCGCTCCATTGCTATTCTCAACATTCTCAGATGTCATTTTCGAATCATCGCCACAAAACAAAAGGTTAATTGACATGTAACAAATTATCCCTATCTTCCCACCAACCAATAAAATATCACATAAACTTAGGTAGGTCATACTAGCGAAGGTATTCCCGCTCTCTCCCTCCTAGTACTATTCTCACATCTTAGCCAGGGATCACATCCTAGCTCGATACCAACCGTGACGCCCCCAAAATTAGGTATACATCACCCATCTTGGGTGCGACACTTACATAGTGCAAATTAAAAAAAAAAGCAACTTATTAACATAAGCGTAGGTATACAATCGACATAAAGCGTGAGTTTAAATACAAATATCGCTCTACTAGATATTATACAAACTCAAACAAAAAGTCCTCATTACGATTATTATCACACTATTTTTACGTAATAGTGAGGACTACTAATGCTATCTTCGGACCATCACTGTTTCCCAGACTAAATCCCGGCTATATTATCATTTCAAGAAGAGAACGAAGAAAGAAAGGGTGAGCTTTCAACTAGCCCAAGAAGAAATATTATGACTAAGATAATGCGAGAATAAATTATCAATAGTCTTGATAATGTTAAACTGATAAAATACAATAGACAACCCGGTTTAATCGCGGCTGAATATCGCGATCCATTAAAAGAGTCAAGTAGAAAATAAAGTCTACTATCTTTTAGGTTTTAAAAGGTTTTTCATCAACTTATATATTTGAGACTCGAACTTTAATAAATATTCCACATCATCGAATCACCCCGCACTACTTCTGCCAAGGATATTCTTTAGTATCACGACCACAATTATTCATGCACTACGGGCCAAGAATATTTGTGTATTCATTAATGGTCATGATCATGCCAACAATCATCCATCAATGCACTACTACTAATTTGAGGATTTTTTATCACATCATTTGTAACATTACGGTCCAATGATTACATCAATAGTCTCTCGTCATAATCATACCAAGTCCATCTATGCACTACAGAGCCCGAGATGACTTTCAAAAAATATAAACATGAGGATGATGACAATGATATAAGAATTGAATAAAACAAGTTCAAAATTATTTTATCCAGGAATTATTAACGTCAAATTGTCAACACGATCTTTGTTTTTGTAGAGTAAAATTCAAGAATGATCGAAGAATATTTCCATGAAAAGATCTTTGGATGAAACGCAAATATCAAGGATATTCTACTAATTTCATGGAGTATAAAGTCAAAGTTTTAACTAACTGGGTATAATAAAGAATGGAATAACAAAAGAAATCACCATGCATGCGATGAGGCCCAGCATATCAAGTTATTCAGCGAGAATAATAAATAACGGAACCAAAGTCGGTGAAATTCACAATCATGCGGATGTTCCAACGAGAATAATAAAGATGGAACCAGGTCCGGTGTAAAACACATGAGATAGGATATTCCAACCGAAATAATAAAGATTTTAACCGTGTCCTGTAAAACACACGACGTGGATGTTCAGCAGAGAATAATAAAAGCGGAACCGTGTCCTGTAAAACACATGACATGGATGTTCCAACAGAATAATAATAAAGATTTTAACCGAATGTCCTGTAAAACACATGCAGCGACGGATGTTCCAATGAATAATAGAAGAATGTCACCAAGTATAGGGTAAACCACTTATACAAAGTTATTCCAATGTAATAATAAGCGATGGAATAACAACAGCCTCTTCTATTGAATAAGAAAGAATAACACCCCTTACATTTGGTAGGAGATTGAATCTTTATGAAGATTAGTAAGAACAAAATACTCTTCTTCTTTCTCTCTTATTCTCTCTATACTTTCTCTCTCTATAAGCTTGAATGAATTAAGTGAAAATAATGAAGCCTAGGCCTCTATTTATAGAAGATTTCTAGCTTAAAGCACTCCGTGTGAAAAGCGCAGTGGCTTGACGACCGGTTTGGCGCTTTTGAATGTGAAACGACAAGTGGTTCGGCGCTTTGAATGTGAAGCGACAAGTGGTTCGACGTCTGGTAAAGGTAATTACTATTAACGAAGGTAAATACTATTGACGAAGGTAAATACTATTCACAAGGGTAATTACTATCGATGAAGGTAATTACTATCGACGAAGGTAAATACTATTCACAAGGGTAATTACTATTGACGAAGGTAATTACTATCGATGAAGGTAAATACTATTCACAAGGGTAATTACTATTGACGAAAGGTAATTACTATTGACGAAGGTAAATCTTATTGACGAAGAGACTCTTAGATGATGACATATACGAGCCCCCCATAAAATAAATAAACTTACCACAAATCATTTTTTTCATCAACACATATTTAATCTTTCAACAATTATTAATCATTTATAACTTGTCGTCTCAATTATTGATTTAATACTATAACATATTATACGTATGATCTTTGTGACAATAATTGAATCAATAATATAAGAGATATGATGCGGCGATTCTTGTAGCAATAATTGAGCATAATTTTGGTGACTTCTCACGTAAGCATCAATAATCAATACCGTGTGCTACTTCTTGTCAACTACGGCATTATTCTTGTTTTTACCACCGGGTAGTTCAGCGGTTTTAAGTGGTAACACCTCCGTAGTTATTTTTATAAAATATTTTTTTCGCTTTCTCAATCCGATGATGAATTACATTGTGAATCCACCAATGATTGAGCCATTAATATCGAATATTCCTAACAAAAGAATATTCCCTACCAAACGAATATTTTATAACAACTTGCATACTTTCAAAAATTTATAAATAATAATAATAATAATAATAATAATAACAGGGGATTCTCCCTCTAAAACCACACAACAAGAGAGATGAATTAAATGTAGAGAGAGAGAGAGAGAAATTAAACAAATTTATACCATTTTTTTTTTGTAAATTTATTTAATTTTAAAATAAAATAGATAAATGTCCTTAATGAAAGATAAAATTAAAAAATGTTTATGTTATTAACAAAAATAATAATAATTATAATAATTATAATAATAGTAATAATAATTATTATAATAATAATTACTATAATAACTATAATAGTAATAAATATTAATAATAATAATAATAATAATAATAATAATTATGATAATAGGATAGTGCATTTTCCCGGTATAAGCATTTCTAATTCAGTAGTATAATTATCTTCATCATTATAAGTTTTCCATCAATATTAGGACAGTGCATTTTCCCAGTATACTATTAGCTTTCCTAGTCCATTCTATAGGCATGGGTTGGTCGTACTGAGTTGAAATACCTTCGTTAGTAACTTGGGAGTAGTTCATGGTGAGACCGCTACATAAAATGGGAGGGGGCCAGGGAAGCTTTGGCTCTTGATCTTAGTGTCCTTATATAGGAAACTTGTTTCATATAAATGTACAAACTAGAAGGAAAAAAAAACACAGGGAAAAGTGAGAATAATTAGAAGTAGTATCATTCTACTATACTGCCTGCAGCTTTTACAAGCACACATCCAGAATGTAGGTTATGTCCACATTGGTACATTCTTAATTCTTATCATAATTATTATCATAATTATTACTAGGTTCTGGCCTCTGGGGTTAGGAGGGAAGAATCCTATCAAGTACCAACATAATTCTTATCATAATTATTACTATTATCATTATTATTATTATTATAGTTATTACTATTATTATAATAATTATTATTATTATTATAATTACTATAATAATAATTATTTTTATTATATATTATTATTACAATTACTATTATTATAATTATTATTATTATTACTATTACTATTACTATTATTACTATTATTATTATTAATAATTATCTTGTTGTTGATTGCTATAATTTATTTCGTTGTTTTGTCACATTTCTTCTGAATTTGCACTTGCAAAGTCTTCACATTTCTTTGGAATTTCCTTTGACAGGGGAAATTAAGGTAGCAGGAAAGACAATAGGGGAAATTCTAAGGATTGTGCGTCTGTGCGGCAGCAGGAAAGTGGGAAAGTGGAAGAAGAAAATGTCAGCAAGAAAGTGAAAGTGGACTGGCATGTGAAGACATTAATGGAGGGTAAACCATGTGTAGACAAATGTATATATCAAAAATATTTTATTTGATACATTTGTATACATTTTTGATATATTTGTATACATCAAAAATATTTATACAATGGATTCCGTATTTGATATATTTGATATATTTTTGATATATTTGTAGACAATATATCAAAATATCACAATTTTGATAAATTTGATTTCACAATATATCAAAAATATTGTGATATTTTGATATATTGTGAAATCAAATATATCAATATATTTAGATATATTTTGATATATTTGATTTCACAAAATCTATATAATAAAACAGAACCCATTTTGAATCTTTCATTTGACAAAGCACAAGGACGGTTCAGATTCATTCTAACTTAATTCTTCCAACTTAATCCAAAGGCTCATATATATTTCTTCCCGCCCAAATCAAATTCACTCCTACACCCTACTCTCTCTCATGTTCACACACAAAATCTTTCTCCCTCCTCTCTTCTTCACACACACAAACAATATCAAAAATATCAAAACATATCTAAATATATCAAAAATATCAAAATATATCTAAATATATTGATATACTAGTAATTGATACATTTGATACATTTTTGATATATTTGTATATATCAAAAATATTTGATACAATGGATTCCGGATTTGATATATATTTGATACATTTGATACATTTTTGATAATTGATATATTTTTGATACATTTTTGATATATTTGATACATTTTTGATATATTTTTGATACATTTGATACATTTTTGATACATTTTTGATACATTTTTGATACATTTTTGATACATTTTTGATACATTTTTGATACATTTGATACATTTTTGATATATTTGATACATTTGATACATTTTTGATAATTGATATATTTTTGATACATTTTTGATATATTTTGATTTTTGATATTTTTGATACATTTTTGATACATTTTGATATATTTTGATACATTTTTGATACATTTGATACATTTTGATACATTTTGATATATTTTGATACATTTTGATTTTGATATTTTTGATATATTTTTGATATATTTTTTGATATATTTTGATACATTTTGATACATTTTTGATATTTGATTTTTTGATACATATATTTTTGATATATTTTTGATACATTTTTGATACATTTTTGATACATTTGATATATTTGATATTTTTATATACATTTTTGATAATTGATATATTTTTGATACATTTGATACATTTTTGATATATTTTTGATACATTTGATACATTTTTGATATATTTGACACATTTGATACATTTTTGATATATTCTAACCTAGTGACTGTTAGGAGTGAGCAAATAACGGAAAAAACCGAATTACCGAACCGAACCGAATTATTTTAACCGAATTATTTCGGTTTTTCGGTTTTTTTGGGAATTTCGGTTATATCCGAATTATTATTCAATATTCGGTTTCGGTTCTGGTTCTCAAAAACAGGTTATTCGGATACCCGAATAACCGAAATTTAATACTTAAAAAAATTAATTATTAATTTATTATTCATATTATCTAATATCCGAATAACTTGAACTTCTATTCTATATTTCTATTTAGACTTCACTCCCTATTTTGCCCTAACCCGCTCGCCACTCGCCAGATCTGAGATCTCGATCACTCCTCAGCCTCTTCACTCTTGCCTTGTCGATCGACTCTCGAGTCTCAATCTCCGGCGTGGCCTCCGCCTCTCCGGCTCTCCCCGTCTCAGTCTCCGGCGCGGCCTCCGCCTCTCGTCTCGACCCTCACCGAAAACCCATATCGAATTCGCTCTGTATGGAACAAGCTGCAATCCGCCAGTATTCATCAGAGGTTGTTTGCTCTGCTCTCTTTTCTTTGTCTATATGTAATTTTTAGAGATACTTTAAGTTCTTGTTACTTCCTCATCTTGAAATTTTAGTACTAAGTCCAGAAAAATTGAAGGGCTTCCAACTCGGTGCCAGCTTTTCTGAGATTCCAGGAGAATCTTTTGGGATTTGAAATTTGATTTTTTTGTCAAGGGAGAATTTGTGGGTTTGTAGGCTTTGAGAAAAAACCGTGAAATTTCTCATCCAGTTCAAAGAAAGATAAATTTCTTGTGATCTGTTTTATCCATATATTCTTTGAAGCCAGCTTTTTCCATAGCTTATGCACTCGTAAGAATATTTTTCTTTTTTCCTTATTTGGCTGAATTTTATATTGCTCCTTATGTATATTGTTCCTGTTGGTTCTTGATATCAACTGATGTTGATTATACCATGAAGCTCATTTTAATTTTGTTATGCAGTTCATATCATTTTTTTATTACCCACAACATTTATTTATTTTTGTAATTTAGTGACAATAGGTTAAGGTTTTCTTCTTTATATTCCTGTTGATCACAATTATTGGCTTTTGATTGATGCCATGGTTTTGTATTTCGAACATCCAGGAACTCCATAATTGCATTTGAGGATTTCCTCGTATTCCGGCTGTTATGAAGAACCAAAAAATGATAGGAATTGATAGTTTGTTGAAGAATCAAAAGATTAATACTTTCTGATGATGCAGTTCTTGTTAAGTGGGTGTTGTAATCATTAGCACAATTGCACTGTGTTAAGTGGATGTTGTTATCTGAAACATCTCTGATCAAGAACAATAGCTTATCAAGATAGCTTCAAATCATTAGCACAACTGCTATCCATTTACTATTTTGTTCATCTGTGTTAACTGCAGTTACTGGGCTTGCTTGCTTGTTGCTGTTCCTGTTGTCTGTTGCTGTTGTTGGGATATCTCAAACAGACAAACACCATGGTGTTGGCTTCTTCATGTTGCTGCCTGTTGCTGTGTTGCATGTTGGCTTGTTGCTAAGTCAGCCTGGGATATCTCATGGAGTCATGTTGTTGCTTCTTGCTTGTTGGTTTAATTTGTTTAATTTACTGGACAGTTAATTTGTAACAGTTAATTTGCTGCTGTATTTGTTGGCTTGTTGGCTTGTTGCTGATAGTTGTATGTTGACAACTTGGCATGTTGCTGTTAAGTACTTAAGCTACTTTGTAATCTGTTAACTTGGCATGTTACTGTAAGTCTGTAATACTGTTAACTGTTTATGTTGGATGTTGTTTTATTCTTAATTTTAATTTTGAGCACAGGTTCGGTTATTATCCGAATTACCGAATTGTATATTCGGTAATTCGGTATTCGGTAATTCGGTTAGTTCTAAATTTTGGTTAGTGGTTCGGATAGTGATTTTATCGATAATTCGGTTTTCGGTTATAACCGAATAGTCATTTTGGTTCGGTTATAACCGAATGATCACCCCTAGTGACTGTGACCTAGTAATACTCCATCCGTCCCATAGTTATAGGCTGATTTTCCATTTTGAGATGTCCCAATATATAGGCTACTTACTATTTATAAAATTTAGTTGGTTCATTATTTTATTTTTATGCCCTTATAATAAATATTCAACCATTACTCTTTTTTTGAAGAAACAACCTTCAATGTCATTATTTTTATCACCACATTTAATGTTGTTGTATTCTCAATAAAGAATTCAACTTTTTAGGCTTTACTAATTTAACATATTTTGTGTATAAAAGACAATTGTACCAACAATTAATGAAGTTAAGAGTTCCAATGTGATCATTTGATACATTTTTGATATATTTGATACATTTTTGATAATTGATATATTTTTGATACATTTGATACATTTTTGATATATTTGATACATTTGATACATTTTTGATATATTTTTGATACATTTTGATATTTTGATACATTTGATACATTTTGATATATTTTGATACATTTTTGATACATTTTGATATATTTTGATATATTTTTGATACATTTGATTTGATATTTTTGATATTTTTTTTTGATACATTTTTGATATATTTTTGATACATTTGATATATTTGATACATTTGATACATTTTTGATACATTTTTGATACATTTTATATTTGATACATTTTGATACATTTTGATACATTTTTTATTTGATACATTTTTATACATTTTGATACATTTTGATATTTGATTTTTGATACATTTTTGATACATTTTTGATACATTTTTGATATATTTTTGATATATTTTGATACATTTTTGATACATTTTGATATTTTGATACATTTGATATTTTTGATACATTTTGATATTTGATACATTTTGATATATTTTTTGATATTTTTGATACATTTTGATATATTTTGATATATTTGATACATTTTGATACATTTTGATATTTTTGATACATTTTGATACATTTTTGATATATTTTTGATACATTTTTGATATATTTTTATATTTTTGATACATTTTGATACATTTTGATATTTTTTGATACATTTTGATATATTTGATATATTTTGATACATTTTGATATATTTTTGATATATTTTGATACATTTGATACATTTTGATACATTTGATATTTTTTATATTTTTTTTACATTTTTGATACATTTTTGATACATTTTTTTTGATATATATTTTGATACATTTGATACATTTTTATATATTTTTGATACATTTGATACATTTTTTTTGATATTTTTTGATATTTTTTTTTATATTTGATATTTTTTATCATTTGATATATTTTTGATATATTTTTGATACATTTTGATATTTTTTTTTATATATATTTGATACATTTTATATTTTTTGATACATTTTTTTATATTTTATATATTTTGATATTTTTGATATATTTTGATATATTTTGATATTTTGATATATTTTTACATATTTTGATACATTTTTGATATATTTTTGATACATTTGATACATTTTTGATACATTTGATACATTTGATACTAAATGAAATAACTTAAATTATATCTAATAATAAAATAAAATAAATTTAATTAAATAATATAATATAATACAAAATAAAAAAAATAAAATAATAATAAATTAGAATAACATAAAGTCTTTTCTAATTAACAAGGAGATTGCACTAGTGTGTTTTCATACTTTAAGAATTGCCATAGTGATGCCTTTTCCTGAGCGCGGTCTCCATATATGATACTCCTATTTTAATCCTGAGCGCTGGTTGGTCCCACAGAATCAACAAGGTGCACATCAGTGGTAGTTTATTAGTGTGACGAGCTCCATTTTCGCATTGAGAGCATTATTATTATTATAATAAAAATAATTGTAATAATAGTAATTATTATAATAATTATAATAATAGTAATAGTATTATTAATTATAATATTATTATAATTATAATAGTAATATTAATACTAATATAATAATAATAATAATAATAATAATAATAATAATAATAATAATAATAATAATAATAATAATAATAATAATAATAATAATAATAATAATAATACTCCCTCCGTCCCATAGTTATAGGCTGATTTTCCATTTTGAGATGTCCCAATATATAGGCTACTTACTATTTATAAAATTTAGTTGGTTCATTATTTTATTTTTATGCCCTTATAATAAATATTCAACCATTACTCTTTTTTTGAAGAAACAACCTTTAATGTCATTATTTTTATCACCATATTTAATGTTGTTGTATTCTCAATAAAGAATTCAACTTTTTAGGCTTTACTAATTTAACATATTTTGTGTATAAAAGACAATTGTACCAACAATTAATGAAGTTAAGAGTTCCAATGTGATAACTAATGAGTAATTAATTTATTCATTAATTTCATATTAAGGGGTATATGTGGAAAATTTTTGTTAAAAATTGTACTTAAACTGATTTTCTTAAACTATGTGCCAAAAGAAATCAGCCTATAATTATGTGACGGAGAGAGTAGTAATTACTCCCTCCGTTCCTTAATATAGGTCGTTTTAGAGTTGTGCACAAGTATTAAGGAAATGATTGTATAGCATTAACTATAATATCAATTGTCAGATCATGGAACCATGGGATTTACTGTGCTATTAATTGAATTGGGAGAAGAGCTTTAACTTAGGCAAGAGAAATAATTGAACCTTGCATTACTCAACCTCAGTTATAAAACTCATTTCGCCATGCTACAATAGCTTTGAAAAAAAGGACTTACTACCTTTTCCTTTTGTATATATATTGAGAAAAACTGAAATCGAACAGATCTAATTTCGATCTTTTGCGGATCGAAAAACCAACTTGGGCAATCCCAATTACTTCATAAACTGAAAATTGTAAATAAAAAATAAATAAAACCTCCTTAATTTTCCTTCAAAAATGGATGAACTGATCATCAAGCAACTAATTTGTGAAAACAATTAATATATCAAAATTCTACACGACTAATTTAAAACAATTGAGCCATGTTAATCTTCCCCAAAAAAGAGAGAAGATTTCCATGGTCTTGTGACAATGGCCTAAACCATGAATAAAAAAAGAGTAACAGTGCTATATATCTACAGTGTCATATACCATAATAGAAGCATCATATTCAAACGGAGGCAACAATGTAGTGTCATATACCATAATGGAAGCATCATATTCAAACGGAGGCAACAATGTACTCATGAAATAAGCGGGTGTAGTCGCAAGTCCCATATCTTTCTAAAGTAAAAGACAAATTAGACATTACATACAAGTTTTGACATTGAAGCAACTTTTTAAAGACCATTACTTCACATAAACGCATTCGTAACAAGGGAACACCAAAACCAACTTTTGTTTTGATACAATCAAAAGTGCTTCTTAAAAATTGTTAATATCCTCCAAAAATTACTAAATATTGGATATCATTTTCCATTACTTAATTACCTTCTTCTATGAGTCTGCCTCTCTGTCAATTTGTTCTTCTCCATCAAAGTAATTCTGGGGTTTACACAGCGCTCCAACGAATTGATAGAATCTGAAAGATAAATACAGGTAGCTGTATATATGACTCATCAATAACGATCTTAGGCTCACCTCCAAAAGGCTCACCCAAGCTCACCTATAAAAGGCTCAATTTTTTTCCTTCTCTCCTCACCCTTCAGACGCGAACGTAAGACCCGGCTCTCCTCTCTCGCTCTCCTCTCAAGCTCTCCCGATCTGTCCTTCCCTCACTTCTCACGATCTGCGAATTGGAGAGATTCTCTCGCTTCTCAACCCAAGCTCGCGTGGTGACCCCAAATCCCAAAATGAGGGTTAACCCTAATTTTCGCCCCAAATCCCAAAACGAAGGTTCGCCCTAATTTTGTTGGGAGATTCACTCTTTGATCGACACAGAATCTGCTCGCAACGACTTGCCCTGATTTTTGCCTTCCAAAACATCATACGCAAGTATGTCTTCTATCTCTCTTTCAATTATCGACAGAAATTTTGTGTATTGCTATTTACGCATATTGTAAATATTGATTTGATTATAGGCATCAAAGATAAGGTGACTTTGTGATTCAAATCAGAAGTTGTATTTGTGCATGTTATATGGCCATAAAACATGTATGAACCCTTTTGCTCAACTGTTGCATATAAGGTGTTTGATAAATTGACACTTAGAGGTTGTCAAGCATAAATAGGTGAATTTGATTAATGTACCTGAGGTTTAGTTTGTAAGCAACAGAGAACGTAAATACCTGAATTTGATTAAATAGGAACGTAAACACCTCTAAGTGTCAATTTATAAAACACCTTACAAAATTTATGGCTTATGCAAGTGGGTTTCCTTTTTGTGAGTGTGTGTACTCATGATAAAGGTAAGGGTGTTAGCAGTAGGCAATGGCCATTTCATTTAATTACTGATTTAACTATCTTTGCGAGCTTATTTACTTCTCAAATTTCTTACAATTCATCTATGCTCAAGGCAATCTTGGAATCAAGGCGATCCAATCAAAGACTACATTAACAAGTACAGGAGTATTCCATAAAAAGGTTTGTTTTTTCCTAAGCAATATGAATTAGAAATTTTTTCATATCTAATCTATGCTGACAAACAGAGTGAGACAACCCTATTGGTCTACCTTTAAAGCAGAAGTCTAGGGGTACTAGGTATTGTCACTTGGGCTTATACCGCTACCAATTGAAGTGACTAGTGCATAGCTGCTAAAAGTACCTCTTTCTCTCTCATGCCTCAACTATAACTTCTATTATGATCGCAATAATAAAATATTTCATTGGAATAAATGATATGTTTTTTTTTGCTAGTTTAAATGATATGTTCTGATGTACATATCATTGTTTCAGTTTGCGTGAACTTTTCAGTTTACTATATTAAAGAAGAATTTTTATCCATGGATTTTTAGATGAACTAAAATTACATAACTAATTAGAACAGAATTCAAGGATGTTGTACTTGTTATGGATATTGCGAGCTCTGTTGCACCTGGGTCTATGCCTTGGTTCCAATTTGGCTATCATTATTTTTTTTTGGGAACATGGACATAGGTAATTGTTATTGAGGACTGCTCAAACCTGTTGCTGCATAATTGCAAGTGAGTTCATGTTGACGCTTTATTGTTTTTTTCATGGTCTCAAGTCATCTATGATATGATATTTGGAGGATGACATTCTTGTTCCATTTATCAATTACTGATTGGTTTGTGTAATATCATCATACGAAAGAGGATAAACATGAGGGAAAAAAATGACTACAAAATTTTTAGGACAAATTGTTGTTTCACCCATGGTAGACACCATCATAATTGGGGCAACTCATTTGGTGGATTTTTGGAAATTAACTATACAAACATAGCATAAGAGCATTTACAACAGTTTCCTTATCTCTATTCCTACACTGCATTGCTATTGGGTTATTCTGTAAGATAGGGATTCAATTTTTTCACTATCTACCCAACAGGTTCCTAATATTGATTCCTTAAATATTAAAATTTAAAAGTTAAAATTTGAAAGTTTCAACAGTCAAATCATGTTTTGAACGTTGTAACTATTTTTTATTTAAAAGTAATTGTTGTTTGAATTTAAAATTTGCAATTATTTTAATTTAAAAATAGATATTGCTAGAAATCAAAATGTGCAACGATCATTATGTGTTTATGAGAACTAAAACAACATTATTTTAATTATAAAATAATAAAATTTATAATTAGTAGTAATATTTTTTTATAAAAATGATAAAAATCAAAATTTGACTGATTTTTAATTATTTTTTTTATAGTTCTCTTTCTTCTCTAAATCCTCTGTTTAAAAAATAAAAATGAGTGAATTTGATAGGCATACTCAAATCAGTAATTAAGTGAGATAAGATCCTTTAACCAACATAAAATCGCAATAAATAGGGTGTGAAATGTCATTTTACATAAATAGGGAACGCTTTTTTGATTCACTCACCCTTAGGAGTCAAATCATATATAGGGATTAAAATAGAGAATTATATTCGGATAAGGAAACTGTTGGATACTGATTTATTGATATATTCTTCAAATGTGGGGATAAAGAGTCTATTGGAGAAACTGTTGTGAATGCTCTAAATAATGACAGAACATTAAGTTCAATTTTTATTGTGTAAACTTGCTTATATACACAAGAAAATGTGAGTAAAACTTAAAATGTCATGGTTTATTGTGTTTTTCTATTTTATATTTGCAGCCATGAACGCAGTATGTGATTGTGAAAGGCGAGCTCAACTTAAAACATCACGGACCGATTCAAACCCAGTAAGAAGGTTTTTCTCATGTTCGAATTTATTTACAGAGGAATGCTTGTCAGTTTTTTGTTTAGTATGATCCTCCGATGTGTGACAGATCAAGACAAATAATCCCCGGATTACTTCGAAAGATTAACGGAATGGAGCAAGAGAGAAGAATGTGCGTGCAATAGTCAACATTCGAAGAATAAATATTGTCATTTGGGTTGATTAAACTTCTAGTATAGTTTGTTGTAACTTTATCCAAGAATTTGTTTGTAACCTTTACTGAGAATCTGTTTTGTAAGCATATGTTTTACTGAGAAAGGTCTGGATCATCAATGACAATTGAGGCTTTCACAATCTCATTTTTAGCATACAGTGGTTTGATGAATGATCTGCAATATATTTTAGCATACAGTGGTTAGGAATCAATTTCAAATGTTGTTGTAATTCAATTTAGACTTATTTTTTAATCAACAAACATGACAGATTATTTACAGCCCATGATAACTTACAACCCAGCTTAGTCACATGATTGGCACACAACAACTTTACTGAGCTCAATCCTTCAGTCAGGCACACATCAACAATTATTATTCTCAAATTACTTTTGTAGCCCATATAAGGTATCCTCTTTCAGATCTAAAAGTATATTACATGAGTACCTATCCCCCATAACCTACCCTTTGTCCTTCAGTTAAACACCATGAAAAATGTATGTTCTCAGAATGTTCAGCAATTACTTATCTGACAATGAGAATACCCACAAGCTAACATTCTCGAAATCAATTCCACAACAAAAGGTAATAAATAAAAATCTTGAAATAAAGAGAACTTGTTAATGCATAACATCAAATTCAAACCTTGCAATTCAAAAAAATATTTGTACAGAAAAATTACATAGGCTCCAACCATGTAATCATTTTCACAAACATTCATTACAATATTCCCCTCCATACAACATCTTACTAATAACATCCCATACATGTGCTTGACAAGGAGAAAAGTTCTCCTCTGCACTCTTACCCAAACAGAAACAAAATTATTAAGTATTAACGACTCAAGCAGCACCTAAAAGGTCACAAGCACAAGACTACCAAGGTGCCCTGTTCTAGCTCTTTTTCTCTTAAGCAGCACCTAAGAGTTCACAAGCCCAAGGCTAAACTGTAACTGCTACAAATGAGTGGTGGAGAGCAAGAAGGACTTCAACGTTGATAGTGCAGCTCCAATGTTGATAGCTACTGGCACCGACAAATAGCTCCAAAATAATACACTGAAATGAAAAACAAGAAAAACATATTCAGCCACTTGGAATAAAAAAAAACAAATGTAAAATTAAATAAATGTGATCACAGAGTATAATATTCAGCCACTTGCGTATGATGTTTTGGGAGGCAAAAATCAGGGCAAGTCGTTGCGAGCAGATTCTGTGTCGATCAAAGAGTGAATCTCCCAACAAAATTAGGGCGAACCTTCGTTTTGGGTTTTGGGTTTTGGGGCGAAAATTAGGGCTAACCCTCGTTTTGGAATTTGGGGTCACCACGCGAGCTTGGGTTGAGAAGCGAGAGAATCTCTCCAGTTCGCAGATCGTGAGAAGTGAGGAGGAGATCGAGGAGAGAGATCGGAGAGCTTGAGAGAGAGAGAGAGAGAGAGGGCCGTCTTAATCGTTCTAAGCGTCTGAAGGGTGAGGAGAGATGGAAAAAAATTGAGACTTTTATAGGTGAGTTTAGGTGAGCCTTTTGGGGGTGAGCAATATATATATATATATATATATATATATATATATATATGCTAAAGAATCCGTTCCTGAATTGGGTTTTGGAAAGGAGTAATTTTTGGTTATAAAGACTCCCAAAATCACCTAAAATACTAATAAATTAAAACCCTAATAATATTATTTTGTGGAAAGGAGAAGGTATAGCCGTATAGGTGAATGTGATCATGGCAACAACTGCTTCGCTGCTCAAGGCAGGTCCCGTATTTATGTCGTGGAAACATCATCAACAGTTTTGTTCAAGGCAAATTTCGTCCAACAATAATTTCTTCTCGCTGAAAATGAAATGAAATCCGACCGGTTGAATATACGAAATCCTACCGAATTACGACTCGTTAGGGTTTCAAGTAGTAACCGAGTTGAGTAGAAATTACAGCTAAGCTGGTTCTTCTAATTTACATGATTTGAAGAAATTGGTTTGTTCAAGTAACAATCTTTTTGGAGATGATTTGAAGAAATTGGTTTGTTCAAGTAACAATCTTTTTGGAGATGATGATGTTGGTTCAATGTCAGTAAAACTCTCCAGAAAATTATTGGCTAGGCTGCTGTTGATGACGATGACCATGGCTTTGGCAGATTCGGCATTTGCAGCTTCTAACGGTCGAATGGGCGAAAGTATCTCAAGCTCATCTTCTCCTTCTCCTTCTAGTTCATATTCTGGTTCTCCTTCATCTTCATATTCTGGTTCTCGTTCATCTTCATATTCTGGTTCTCGTTCATATTCATATTCTAGCTCACCAAGATCTTCGTGTTGTTGCCATGAGGCGGCTGAGGCGGCTAAGGCGGCTGAGGCTGAGGCGAGGCGGCTACCTTGAAATCAATCATTGTAGTCAACGCTTTTAATTATGTGCTGAATTTATTTATATTATTTATATTTATAAATTTGATAGTATGTAATGTGAAAAAATTAAGCGGAAGAAGTGTTCTCATGCTTCAGGTTGGTTGGGTACAAATTGCATGCGTTTTTTTCATTTACTCATGTTCATGTGGATATGTTGTAAATATTTTTTTTAACTTACTCAGGTTGGAATTTTGGACAAGAAACGAGTATTGCAAAGGAAGTTAATACAATTGCTAAAAGTGCTGATACATCTACCTCTCGGGGTTTAAGCCAATTATTGGACGGTACACTTCTTTTTAGATTTGTTATTTTTGTTCTTAGTTTAGATGAGTAGTAAAACAAGTACAGTACTAAAAATTAAGACTTGGACACGAGTCTCTTAGATTGTTATAACACTCCAAATTTCACCCATAGAAAGATATGAGAAAAATTTGTATCTACTATATTGAGCTAGTAGTTTAAAGTCTTGTTTGGATTTGATTTGATTCGGACTTAGGATTTGACCCAAGATTTGTTCCAGATTCGGGATTTGACCCGGGTTGTTTTCAATTGTTATGTTAGGTCCTTGTAGCAGTTTTGATAGTCTTGCTAGAGTCTAGACTCTTAAAATTAGATTGAGAGGAGAAGAATTTAGAGAGATATTGGAATTGATTTTATATATTTGATAACCTTCATCAGATACAAAAATAGTCCTTTTATACTTGGACTCTACTACAGAATATGAAGATTACATCTAAGCCCTTTATTTTTAAGACTAATGATTTGATCTCCGTAGGTTGGATTACCAAATATCATCCTACTCAAATATTTCATAACAACACTCCCCCCTTCAAAATCCACCTTGTCCTCAAGGTGGAAGTGTTTGTAACCATAGCAAAACTGAAAATTTCTTTGCACTGCCTTCCACTTTGTAGTGATATGTGAGTAGGCATCAATAGCCTGAGACTTCTTCCCACGAATCTTCAATACCAACTGATCATCTGCTTTTATCCTCTCAAGCCATATATCTTTGTACCATACCCTATTGCAACTTTCAATTTGGGACATTTCACACAAAGCATCGTACAAACATTTTTCTCCTTCATTTTTCAATACTATTATACATACCTGACTCATTGCAACACCTTCTTCTAAATCATGATTTTCCTTTCCAAAAACACGTGCATACTTTGCTTGTAGAGTTCCCATAGTGCTATCAAATTTCTGCAATATTTTCTCCTCATTTTGTACATTCATTGAACTCCTTGCCATATTCAATATTCTCTGCCATATCAAATGTACTCAAAGCATTTCTTGGACAATTGTAATTATGGCAAGATATTATAACAAACACTACGAAAACCCAAAAAAAAATTTGTTACTTGATCATTTATATCAAACCCATATATTATTGCATCCCAAACAATAAATATAAATTCCTCTGCGGTCTTTTGTTGATCATCTGCTGCACCTCAATTCTCAATGTTTTTTTATCCAACACAACTTTGTTATGATGTACAAGCAATTCGCAAACAAACATAATAGACCACCCAATTTTATGAGCATTCAACCATTAAAATTCATGTACATATGTACCCAAAGGAAATTTTGCAACCTTAAAGGATAATACCCACTTCTTGGGCCTCATTGAAAGCTCATTTTCTGCATCATTACACCAACTGGTGACGACCACCTTGTCCTCAAGGTAGTCTTCATCCCTGAATCTTAAATCCTCTTTGGTAAGAAATATAGTTTTCCTTGCATAAGCCATTATAATGTCAATAAACTCCCACTTGAAAAAAAATTCATCACTGATTTGAGTATATACAATCCAGTAGAGATGTAAAACATTCTCTCTCCCAGGATCATATCTAAATCCTAAAAATTTATGAATTGGCTTTTTGAAATAACCAAAAAAGGTAGCCACAATGAAGATCTCTATCAAATTGTTTCCTATCGCCATGCAGGAAATCAATTGTTTCAATTGACATTGATTAACTTTACTGCAGTCATAAAATTGCACTTTTGTTTTTCCACCGTTAGCTTGATTATACCATATCCCTGCTTTATAATTTTTATTTTCATCACCTGTCACACCTGCCCCAGAGCAACCCATGATCAATCCATCATGGGAAACACCTTTTAGCTCTTGTACCCAATATATGGCAAAGATTTTCGAAAATGCCAATTCTCCCAAATATACTTCATTTCTTGTTGCTTTCACTTCCACATTTTGATACTGATTTAGGTTGGTGCAACTATTATCAACTTTACAACCAACCTTAATGAAATGGAGTCCAAGAAAGGGGGTGAAATTTACAACCTGCTTTCAGTGGTCAGTGTTCAGCTCACCATGGAGTCGTAAACAACAATTAATACAAGGCATTGTGGCAAAAATTAAATAGTTGAGATCACCACATCTAGGTGTGATAACCTTTAAGGTACGTAAACAGATGTCATATAAAGCTTCATAGTCTAGAACCATGCACTCATTTGCATTTTCAACCAATTGATGAACCAGCAAAGTTGCATTGTAAGGCTCAACAATTATCAACTTATTAGTACCATCGGCAGACTCAATATCAACAATTAGCTCTTTTGGTTTCTTAGTTAACCCAAAAATAACACTCATTGGAATTTCAGCTCCACCTCCACTATCATTGTACTTTGGCGGATATTGATTAGTTATAACATACAAATAACCCTCCTTCTGGGCATAGCTAAAATTTAGAACACTCCTAGGTATTTCATCAAATAGCTTGCCCGCAATGCTAAACTCATTCTGATTTGTACAAAATTTCCCCACAACCAGGTTCCTTGCTAGAAAAGGAGACAAAAGTTGACTTACGTGAAGAGAATTACCTTTGACGTGCTCCTTTAGTTCTTCGACTTGATTATTGAGTGGAATTGGGTCTTCAATTTTCTCCTTAAAGCCTTCCTCATCCCCATCATCCGCGACAACTGAATCAATTTGTTGAATCTGCAAGTGAGTTTGGTGGACCTCTTCCTCTGCACAATCCACAACCTCATCGTCTAGATCATATTCTGACTCCACGATTTTAGTTACTATGAATAAACAAATCATCCTCTTGAATAGATAGCCACAAATAAACACTTTACGCTATGATTTTGGATGAACATGATTCTTCAATTGATTACCAGTATGACCTGTATAATGAATGTGACGAGCTTGTTGCATAACCTCTTGTACGACCGTGGCCATGGTAGCACAAAATTTGTTTGTAAATTGGGCAAAAATTGCCTCGATAGAATTGGGATAGGCCATTGGAGCACTCTCTCAATGAAAGCACCAATGTAGCAGTTTAGATAGTCCTGCTAGACTCCAGAAAATTAGATTGAGAGGAGAAGAATTTAGAGAGAGATTGGAATGGATTTCATATATTCGATAGCCTTCATCAGATACAAATACAAATATGGTCCTTTTATACTTGGACTCTACTACAGAATATGAAGATTACATCTAAGCCCTTTATTTTTTAAGACTAATGATTTGATCTACGCCGTTGGATTACCAAATATCATCCTACTCAAATATTTCATAACAGTCCTCTTTTACAAATGATGACGCCTTGGGATTTGGAGACTGTTGTACAATCTTATAATCTCTGCCAAGTGGAAGGTGTACCTCTATATATAGAATGACGATCAAACACCATACTATATTCCTTATATCTTGTAGCCATTGGAGAGGAATTTGTAGTAGGTGTATCTTTACTTCATTTATCGATTGATATTTCTTGCATTTATAATTATACTCCTGTTTTTGAACTTATTCTGGAATTGAATTTTTTTTAGTATATGTTAGAGCAATCCTTGACACGTCTTGTTTCTAGATTAACTGCTCTTACATGCATGTTATGCAACATAGTAAGTGAGTTCATTCATTTATGGTCAATTGTTTCTGGAAATATGATTTTAACCCTCCCTCCTATTTTATTTTTCTCTGCAGAAGTGTCAGATGCACTGCTTCAACATCATGATTCTTGCCACTTTGTCTATTATTTGGTAAGTCGATATCTTGTCGTGAATATTTGGCATGTATGTCTCTTTAGAATCCTTGTTGCAGTTAATACTTAATTGACACTGATTTGTCAATAGTTGTTGAGTCCTGAAAAATTTGACCATTAATGAAGGAAACATAACTATACTGCCCACATAAACATATAATTATGCAATCTATGTTCATAGACATAATTATGCAATTGGAATTCCCAAATTGTTGCAGGAGGAATGTAATCACTCTATGAAGGATTCCTTAACGCCCTTCTACTGGCGACTCAAAATTAAAGAACGTAAAAGATATGACAGGGACATTCATGAATGTAGATGGTGTAAAATTGGGAAGGCCATCTGCTATTGAAGTTAATAGCATTGACAACAAGTATTCGGTGGTAATATTTTCTATATTCTAGGTTTTCAAATTTGCATCTCAGTTTAGCACAGAGTACATAATATTTCTTGCATGCTTCTTTCAGCTACGTACATTAGGTCATTGAATTGCTTGTCAATCAATTTGATAGTTAATTTTGTGGTTGCTACAGCTACATTTTATTACTTGTTTTTGCAGTTTCAGCTTATTATAAGTTAATAACTACTTATACCCCTAGCTTGGCCTTATATGCTTGGTGCTTGCTAAGCATCACCATTTTTTTCACCGTAACCAAGTATATTTTGTTGAACTCGTAATAATCTATCTGTACATGTAGTATGAATTAATTCCCATGCACATAAATATCCAACAATATCAAGTATAGATCTATACTGTTTTAGGTAAATTATTAATTTTGACACATTTTTTATTTGATATTTCCTTTATATTTTTTTATATATCCATCCAGGTAACAGTTTTGGTGCTTGCTAGAGGTGGACACGCTATTCCTATTCCGTATACGGTCCGTAGCGTCTTGAAAAATTTCTATTCCATTATTCCAATTGAGCTAATAAAGGTAGTCAATCTGTTTCACATGAAAATGATTCTTATTTACCACTATTTATTTATACTCCTCTCCTGGATAGAGCTGTAAACTTTACAGTCCGACTCGTCTTGGGTCGGCTCCGGCTCCGGCTCGGGCTCGACTTAAACTAGTTTGAGCTAGGCCGGACTTTTGACTAAATTTAATTTGTTTTTGTACAGGATATTGAGGTGTTGTGGAGCCCTCAAAGCGAAGGTGACACAATATTAGAGTAAGAACTCCGTAGAGATTTCCCGCACATGAGCACATGTTATGAAAAAGAGAAAAAATTCATTAAGCATGAAATGGTCATTAAAGGCGATGGAATATAGTTGGAAAATCATATTACAACCCCAACTTAACTAGATCATCCATTGGGTTGGATGGATATCATCTATATTTTATTATATATATTTGGGGATTGTGTTCATTTTAAATTTTTTTTCTTCCGTATGTCGTCTCTTTTCTTTTTGGAAACCCTTATTTGGTGTTTTGTTTACTTTCTAAGCAAACCCTTATTCTTCTTCTTCTCTGTGTTTCTGTCGATTTCTCGGGGTAGATTTTTGTTGTCGGCGTTTGATTTTTACTTCGTGCTTGTCGTATTTTGCTTCAGATCGTGTTATTCTCAAGTTTTTTGGTTTGTTCCTATTTATCGGTACCACATTTTCTGACTTCTTTCTCTCTTTTTTCCGTGATGGTCTCCACGAGGAAGAGCATGGAGGGAATGGGGGTTAAGAAAGCTGATAGGAAGAGGAAAAGAGTTTCAGAAGATAATTATTTGGAGGATTCGAAGTTATCTGTAATGGTGAAGGATAGTAGTCCAAAGTCTTCTAAACAGGGGAAGAGGTTATTGTTGAAATCAGATGTTGAAATCAGATGTTGATGTTTATAAAATTGGTATTGGGTTATTGTTTTTTCAGCGATTGCGGAATGTTTACAATCTGTTTTGCGGCACATTTCATTCATCAGATGATTTCTGAAATGCCAAAACCATTTCCGATCCTTCAATACCGTAGGAAGCTATGTGTCAACTTGTTTAATCATGCGAGAAACAAACATTTAGGTGGATATGAATCTGACTCAGAATATCCAAGAAGATTGGCTACTGAAGACTAGTATGCTTATGCATCTTGTTATTTTATTTTTTTTCTATTTGATACTAATTGATATGGTTATTGTTTGTGGAAATTCGTTGTAATTATTCTGAATTGATGTGGTTATTGGTTGTGGAATGTTTTGTAATTATTATGATGGTGAATGATGTATTAATATTTACTAGTGGAAGTATGAGTATGTTTTGTTGGCTCTCATTGTTGTTATTTGTTTTGTATTTAATTTTCGTAATTATTACTGTTAACATTTTTATTTATGGTACTGTTGGTTTCTAAATTTTAATATTACGGTATATATTTGAATTGGTATTGGTATCCAATTAGTATTAATAATATTCAGTGTTTTCGGTTTTGGTTTTTCAATTTTTTTATACTTTTCAGTACTGGTAGCGGTAATGAGAATTTTGAATTCGGTAAAAATCGAAAAAAAAAAAAAAACTGAATTCGGTAAAAATCGAAAAAAAAACCCAAATAATTACTCCATGAAACTATTCTAAGAAGAACAAATAGCATGGTTATAGCAATAGCAATAGTATCATCTTCTTATGTTGCTATTCAACTTAACACATTAATTTTTGAATATAAATTGTTTTTGAATGTATTAGTGCCAGGAGTCTAAAAGCTCTACCACGCATGCTTTAGAAAAGAAAGAGAGAGAGAAATAAGATAACACAACACAAGTCTATTATCTCACATACATTGTCTAATAAACCAACAACAAGCCAATAGTACACAAGTGTGACGCCCCAAAATAGGTATACAACACCCATTCGAAGTCGCCAAATACATGGCGATACATGGTATAGAAAGCAAACTACAACTTCAATAATACAATCGTCGTGCAAAATACGACAACACATACCGTGAGTTTAAATACAAATATTGTCTTAGATAATAACCACACTCAAATAAGTCCTCATTACAATTATTCATACACTATTTTACAGAAATAGTGAGGACTGCTAAAATATCTTTCTAGAACCATCACTTCATACCCCGACTAGATCCTGCTATGTTCTCACCTCCTGAGAAGAAAAATGGAACAAAAAGGAAAAGGGTGAGCTCAACCAGCCTAGTAAAGAATATTATGACTAAGATAATATACAACAAATTATCATTAGTCTTCAATGGGGGAAAAATCTGATAAAATATAATAGACAACAAGTTTTAGATCAACAACTGCAGCGGAAACAACAATCCATTAGAAGAGTCACGTAGAGAATGAGTTCTACTATCCTCTAGGATTTTAAAAGTCTATCATCAATATTTTATCCCTGTAACAACAATCAATATACATCTTTAATCAAATATTCATCTTTGCACTACAGGCCAAAGATATTCATTTATATCACCAATCGGTCGTGTTCATCTCAACACTGCTCATCTTTTGCACTACGGCCAAAGATATTCATCGATTAATCATTCATCTTTGCACTACAGAGCCAAAGATATTCATAACATCATCATTTAAGACCGAGGATGATGAAAAATATTTTAAAGAAAAATCGAATCTAGTGAGATGTAAGGACAAATAGTAGGGATTCGTATAACAGTTTATCTATGATCAATAATACTTCATAATAACCAATTGTGAAGCAGAATTCAAAAATAAAGAGCAAAACATGGATACAATCAAAGATAGTAACCATAATAGACATCTTGGATAAAAAGAAAAATTTTCATTTTTCGGTGAATAGTGCCGTATTCGTGAATAGTGTTGTATACGTAAATAGTGTCGTATACGTGAATAGTAACCCCGACACAAAAAATTCCAAATTTGATAAAAAGTTCATACCAATATTTTGGCATAATGATATTGAAAGAAATAATATCATTTACGAAGAAAATAACATCCTTTACCTCAAAATAACCGTACTTCTGACAGAATTTCGGATATAGTGCTGACAGAAACATGCACTGAATAGCAACTCTCAAAGTATCAAAATACTCACAAAATACGCTCGATAATCTAGAGAGAAAGAAAACTTGTTTCTGGTGTGATTTTCAATTCTAACTTAAGCGCCTATTTATAGAAAAATGCTAGAACGCCAAAGGAGACTAAAATAATAATAAAAAATTCTCAATTCTATGCACACTCAGCAACCAAGATCAGCACCTCAATTTTGAAATATTTTGGCAGCCCACATGTTTAAAACAAAAGTGGTCCCACCCAATTTTAATAAAAATCATTTTATTTTTTGAAACTTCTGTAATTCATAGAAAATAGTCCGTTTATAAGAAAAATACGAATTTTATGTCCATTCCACACGAAATCGAATTCTCTACAACTTTTTAGCTTTGAGTTTTTCCAAGTTCCAAACAAAAAATATCCGAAATCGACAAACAGATGATTTTTAATACCTCCATTCCGACAAAATACTGATAAAACACCTCAGCATTAATTCCTTCATTTATAACCACATAAAATAAATAAATCCATTATTTATATCCACATCAAATAAATATTTCCTTATCATATAAATCAATAATTAATTATTCACAAATAATATTACAGAATCACAATTATGACAACCAGGCCGTTCCCAGGAAAGAGGGGGCTTTCCAATAAGGATTTCTCCTTATTGGCGCGCAATTAGGTGACCAAACCTCTTATTGACAGAACTTTCTAGACATTGCCAATAATGCTATCTAATAATATTATTCAAATAATATGAATTATTGATTTGATAATGAGAAATACTGTGCAGTGACAATTATTGAAACAACAATAATATAAAATATCAACGCAGCAATTATTGAATCAATAAAATATAATATTGAATAGTAATTACTGTAACAATTATTGAGTAGTGCCTTCTTACGTAAGAATCAATAATTCAACAATCACTGCAATACCGCAGTGTGCTCTCGCGGCAACCACGCCATTCATCAGATTTTAACCACCGTAATCTAACAATTAATAACATGAACAATTACGCCAGTTATTTATAAAAACTCAAACTTTGTCGCTTTTCTTCATCGGCAGTTTATTCCGTTATGGGGCCCACAAATGACTACGTCAGCATGATGGGATATTCCCAACAAAAAGAATATTCCACGACCAAACGAATATTCCCTAAATAATAATGATTATTTTTAACCACTTGCTTATTTTGCAAAATTTGCACATTTCCATAACCAAAGTATTATATCAAATTATCACCTTATTATTCACAATAATATATAGAGGAAATTGATTTTATTCATAATAAGTCAGTCTTACACAAGCCAAATACAAAACTTATATGATTTCAATTGATATAACAATATACAAGAGAGATAATAGACTTTCTATTCAAAAATCAACAACAATTTCAATTGATATAACAAACAAAGCAAATTAACTATCGCGACGCCCCCAAAATAGGTATACAACACCCATTCTCCGAGTCGCCAAATACATGGTACAAAAAGCAAACTACAACTTCAATAATATAATTGTCGCGGGCAAAATCGCATAACACATATTGTGAGTTTAAATACAAATATTGTCTTCTAGACAATATCCACACTCAAATAAGTCCTCATTACAATTATTCAAACACTATTTTACAAAAATAGTGAGGACTCACTAAACATCTTTCTAGAACCATCACTCCATACCCCCGACTAGATCCTGCTATGTTCTCACCTCCCGAGAAGAAAATGGAACAAAAAGGAAAGGGTGAGCTCAACTAGCCCAATAAAGAATATTATGACTAAGTTAATATACAACAAATTATCATTAGTTTTCAACAGGAAAAATCGATAAAATATAATAGACAACAAGTTTTAGATCAACAACCGCAAATGAAAACAACAATCCATTAGAAGAGTAAAGTAGAGAATGAGTTCTACTATCTTCTAAGATTTAAAAGTCCATCATCAATATTTTATTCACAGAACATCAATCAATATACATCTTTAATCAAATATTCATCTTTTGCACTACAGCCAAAGATATTCATTGGTTTCACCAAATTTCCATTATGTTCATCTCAACACTGCTCATCTTTGCACTACGGGCCAAAGATATTTGTGACGCCCCCAAAATAGGTATACAACACCCATTATGAGTCGTCAAAATACATGGTACAAAAAACAACTACAACTTTATTAATACAACATAAAAAGCTGTGAGTTTAAATACAAATATTGTCATCTAGACAATATCCGCGACGCCCCAAAAATTAGGTATACATCACCCATCTTGAGTCGCCAGATACATGGTGCGAATTCAAATACAACTTAATAATACAATTGTCGGTATAATACGACAAAACATAAACTATGAGTTTGAATACAAATATTGTCTACTAGAGAGTATACAAACTCAAAAGGAGTCCTCATTACAATTATTATCACACTATTTCACGTAATAGTGAGGACTACTAATGCACCATCTAGGACCATCACTCCGCTCCCCGACTAGTCCCATTTGACGCTTCTTATTTCCTAAAGAGAACAAAGTGAAAGAAAGGGTGAGCTCAACTAGCCCAAAAGAAGAAATATTATGACTAAAATAATGTAGAATAAATTATCATTAGCCTTAAACAAAGTTGTTAAACCGATACAATATAACAAACATCAAGTTTAACCGCAGCAGTAACAAGTAATCCATAAAAAGAGTCAAGTAGAGAATAAAATTTACTATCTTTTATGATTTAAAAGGTTTCTCATCACTTTTATCACTGACTCACTTTTAATAAATAATCCATATCATCGAATCACCCACGCACTACTGGCCAAGGATATTCTTTAAAGATCACGACCATGAATTATCCATGCACTACTATTAAAGATAATCATGTTTTCATCAACGGTCCTGATCACGCCATAAAATAATTCATCTTTGCACCCTTGGCAAGAGAATCCATAGCCATAATCATACTAAAAACTATCCATCAATGCACTACGGCCAACGAGGGCTTTTTTCCACATCATTTGTATCATTACGATCATGATTACAATCGAATAATCCCTGCGCTTATAATCATACCAAGTCCATCTATGCACTACAAAGGGCCACATATGACTTTCAAAAAAATATAAACATGAGGATGATGACAATGATATAAGAATTCAATAAAACAAGTTCAAGAATTAATTTATCCGAGAACCAATAACGCCCAAATCGACAACACGATCATTGCTTTTATAGAGTAAAATTCAAGAATGCTCGTAAGAATATTTCCAAGAAAAGATATCGGATGAAGCGCAAATATCAAGGATATTCCACTAATTTCATGGAGTATAGAAGTCAAAGTTTTAACCAATCGAGTATAATAAAGAATGGAATAACAAAAGAAATCACCAGTGCATGCAATAGACAAAGACAGTGTGTTATTCCAATGTAATAATAAATAACGGAATCAGTCCGGTGTAAAACACACGCATGTGATATTCCAATGTAATAATAAAGAATGGAACAAGGTCCCATAAAACGCATGCGAATGTGATATTCCAACAGAATAATAAAGATCGGAACCAGTCCTGTAGAAAATGCACAGGGATATATTCCAATGTAATAATAAAGATCGTAATAATGTAAGAATTTCACCAAGTATAGGGTAGCAGCGATATCAAAGTTATTCAATGTAATAATAAATAATGGAATAATGTAAGTTCTCTTCATGAATACAAAAGAAATAACACCCTTATATTAGTAGGAGATTGAATATCGCAGATAGTGTAAGTAATGTAATACTCTTCTTCTTTCTCTCTTATTCTCTTTATACTTTCTCTCTCTATAGCTTGAATGAATTCGCGAAAAATAATGAAGAACTAGGCCACTATTTAAAGATTTCTAGCTTAGCACTTGCAATGTGAAAAGGCGGCTTGGCTTGACGATGATATGAAAAGAAAAGTGGTTTGACGCTTGTAATGTGAAACACCAAGTGGTTGGACGCTCAGAATGTGAAAACGACAATTGGTTCGGCGCTCAGTAATGTGAAACGACAATTGGTTCGGCACTTTAATGTGAAACGACAATTGGTTTGACGTCTGGTAAAGGTAATTACTATCGCTTAAAGAGACTCTTAGATGATGACATATGGGCCCCATAGAATAAACCAAATTTACCACAAACGCTTTATATAATAGACTCTTTATATACATCAAGAATTGAATAAATATTACCACAAATCATTTTATTTTTAATCAACACATATTTAATCTTTCAACAATTATTAATCCTTAATATTATAACTTGTCGCCTCAATTATTGATTTAATAATATAATATATTATACGATGATAATGTGACAATAATTGAATCAATAATATAAGAGATATGATCGAATTATTATCAGTAGCAATAATTGAGTATAATTGAGTGACTTCACGTAAGCATCAATAATCAATACCGTATTACTACTATGCAACCCACGCCAGACATCGCATTACTTTTACTACTGAGTAGTTCAACGGTTTAATTCGGTAACACCTCCGCCATTATTTTTATAAAAATATTTTTGTCATTTTCTCAATTCGACAATAATTACATTGTGGGTCCACCAATGATTGTACCGTCATATGGATATTCCCCACAAAAATTATATTCCTTGTCCAATCGAATATTATACAACAACTTGCATACTTTGCAAAATTTATAAATATTACCCACAACTATAACATTATATCAAATCCACACTATAATATTTAAAAATATTTCGAGAAATTTAAATCTTTATTCATAAAATTTGGGGTCTCACAATCTCCCTCCTTATGAAATTTACGCCGAAATTTCGTGCACGTATTCTTGGTATGTCAACAAGTGAGGATACCTTGACTTCACTTCAAATTCTAACTCTTGAGGTATAACCTTTGAGTGTCGAATATGATCCTTCTTATCCAAGATGTTAACATGTATCTCCTCATCGTTAAATCTTACGCTATCTCGTCCGGTTCTAAATTAATACATGTGGTTCAGGTCATCCACATATTTACGTAACATCGATATTTAAAAAAAACGCTCGAACACGCAACATACTTGGCGTAGAAAACGAGTCCATAGCTACGCTTCTACTTCATCGAGGATTTCAAATGGGCCAATTAAATCGAGGGTTGAGATTTCCTCTCTTCGTCGAATCTTGCTTTTAGAATAACTCCCTCTTGAACCTTCTTCTTCACATTCATCAGCTCTGGGTGTGTAGCTTGAGCGACTTTAACTTTATCGATTAAAGTCGATTCTACTCCAGATATTCGTTATCTTCACGTGGGTTCGTATATTCGCAATTGTAACCGCATACGATCTTCTACTCAACGCGTTAGCTACCATGTTCGATTTTCCTACGATGATATTGCATGGTACGATCGTAATCTTCAACAGCTCGAGCCAACGTCTTTAGCGCATGTTACGTTCATTTTAGTTGAAGAAATATTTGAGGGTTTAAGAAATGGGTTTTGTACCGGGGTCAATACAAAATTTGATTTCATGCTCTAGGGGTAGGCTAAGAAGTCTTCAAAAATACGTCAGGAAATTTATTAACTGTGAGACCCCAAATTTTATCAATAAAGATTTAAATTTTGTCGAAATAATTTTTTTATATTATGGTGTGAATTTGAGATAATATTATAGTTGTGGGTAGTATTTATAAATTTTGCAAAGTATGCAAGTGGTTATATTATATTCTATTGGTGGGGAATATTCTGGTTTAGCGGGGAATATTCATACAATGACTCAATCATTGGTGGACCCCACAATGTAATTATTGTCGGATTGAGAAAACGACAAAATATTTTATTGAAATAACTATGAAGTTTTACATGGATACCGTTGAACTACTCGGTAGTAAAAGTACGAATATCGTGTGGTTGCATAAGAAATACTCAGTGCATTGATTATCGATGCTTATGTGAGAAGTCACTCGCTTTGATTCCATTATTGTCGATTAATAATATAAATTATTATAGCGATAATGACGCTTTTGTTTTATTCAGATATTAAACATAATAAAATGTAAAACATCTTTTATATAAAAATGTAATACTTTTATTAAAGTTATTCATAAATAGAATATATTATATTTTATTATGCATAGTGTTGCATAAGATTTTGCATAGTGTTTTGCGTAGTGTTGCATAGTGTTTGCATAGTAAAATATTTTTATATAAATAGAATATATGATATTTTATTTAAAAGATTATTCTTTAAATATGGACCGTCGATTAAAGTAAATCAATCTGACCGCTTCATGGATTAATTACTATGCATTCTATTTTTCTATAAATAAAGCTCATTCCTTCATTATTTTCTTTTAATTCAATTTGAACTCTAGAGAGAGAAACTATAGAGAGAAAGAAGAAAAAAGTATTCTCGCTACTTCACTTTGCCAATATTCGGTTCTTCTAAGGTAAGGATATTATTTGTTGTGCACGTAAGGGTGTTATTCTTTCTTATTCATGAAGAGAACTTCATTATTCCATTCATTATTATTCATTGGAATAACATGTAAAAGTGGCATACCCTATACATAACCTCGATAATGCCAGCATACCCTATACTTTGTGAAATCCTTATATTATTCCATTCTTATTTATTCAGTTGGAATAACTCAGATACGCTGAATCCCCTATACTTGGTGATCTTCTTACATTATTCCATTCTTTATTATTCATTGGAATATCCTTTACGTGTTTTACAATCGACTTCGGTTCCATTGTTTATTATTCCGCATTTATTATTCATTGGAATATCACATGCATGTGTTTTACACCGGACCGGTTCCATTATTTATTATTATTCAAATTTTTATTATTCTGCTTGATCATCACAGCTTGTTGTGAATTTCACGACACTGGTTCCGTTATTATTATCTCGTTGAATAACCTGCCTATGCAAGCACCGCATGCGTGGTGATTTCTTTTGTTATTCCATTCTTTATTATACCCAAATTGGTTAAAACTTTGACTTCTATACTCCATGAAATTAGTAGAATATCCTTGATATTTGCGTTTCATCCAAAGATCTTTTCATGGAAATATTCTTCCGATCATTCTTGAATTTTACTCTACAAAACAAGATATCTTGTTGACAATTTGACGTTAATAAATCCTAGAGAAATTAATTCTTGAACTTGTTTTATTGAATTCTTATATCATTGTCATCATCCTCATGTTTATATTTTGTTGAAAGTTATCTTTGCTTACGTGCATAGATGAACTTAGTATGATTATGACCGTGGTTCATTCTTGGATAATCATGGCTTGATATAAATGATGTGACAAAAGTCCTCGATTGGCTCGAAATGCAAATTGATGGATAGTTTTTGGTATGATTATGACCGGGGTGATTCGGTATAGTCATGACCATTGATAATTTGATGAAAATCCTTGACCGTAGTACGTGGATGATTAGATATTGTGGTTTATACATTAAACTCGAGTCTTAGTGATAAAATTGATGAAAACCTTTTAAAACCTAAAAGATAGTAGACTTTATTTTCTACTTGACTCTTTTTAATGGATTGCACATTCATTCATGCTTAAACTGGTTGTCTATTGTATTTTATCGCTTTAACAACTCGTTGAAGGCTAATGATAATTTATTCTGCATTATCTTAGTCATAATATTTCTTATTGGGCTAGTTGAGCTCACCTTTTCTTTCATTTGTTTCTTCGTGAAATGAGAACATAGGTAGGGACGAGTCTGGGAACCGGAGTAATGGTCCGAGGAGGATAGCATTAGTAGTCCTCACTATTCTGTGAAATAGTGTGATAATAGTTGTAATGAGGACTCCTTTTGAGTTTGTATAATATCTAGTAGACAATATTTGTATTCAAACTCACGCTTATGTCGTATTGTACACCTACGCTTATATTAGTAAGTTGTATTTGAATTTATGTACCATGTAAGCGGCGACCCAAGATGGGTGACGATACCTAATTTTTTAGGCGTCACATTAACAATAGAAATATCATTCAAACGGTGACCCTCATCCAAGACTTGGATAGTACGTCACATTGATACTCTATCAACTTGCCATCGCATTCACGCGACATCGCCTACTGAAAAGTCCGCTTTGCATTCCACACAAGAAAGTCAACAACGAAAGGATCGGGACTCTTTACTTATGGATTGATATGACAATGATTGACTTTAGTGGTTTAGTTTCTTGAATTCGCATAACAGGTTGGTTAGGAATATGAAAGCTAACAACCTTACGAAAAGCATGATGAGTAGTTAACCAATCGATTCCTAAAATCGCATCAAAGGCAAGTATTTTCAAAGAGACAAGATCAACACGTAACGTGAAAGTGTTGATTTGAACAAGATTTATAAATAATGGAGGTAACGAAGGTTTCTCCCAACAGATATATCAAAGTCTAACTTCTCCTGAGTTAACTTCAAACATTGAACACAACTAGGTAAAATAAAAGAGTAAGTAGAACCCAGATTCAACACTCAGATAGACTTCAAGAGTTTATGATTAACATACCCATGATAATTTTATTTAGGTTCCTCGTCACGAAGGGAAAAAAACGCTCTCTCTTAAACTACCGGCTTTGGCTTGTCTGGGACATCCTTTGGCATCACTATCCCAGCTGGAATTGACTTCACCATACGACAAAATCGAGCTAGGTGACCTTCTCTTCCGCAATTAAAACATGATTTGGATTGTCATAGCGTGCAGCTTGGATGGATGTGTCCCTCCGTCCGCATTTGAAACATACTGACCGGTGGTCGTTCTTCTTCCTTTAGGCGGGTCTTTGCTGTGCCGAAGCGTCTTCACGCCATTATTGAACCTTCTCTTCTTGAAATGTCCATTCTTATTGTTTTGACCATGATTACCACAACAAGTGGTTACCATTTCTCGCATGTTGATTCCTCCATGCTTATTATCACCGCTTTGATGATTTGCTGTGATGCCCCAAAATAGGTATACATCACCCATTCGAGTTGTCAATACATGGTACGTAAACAACTACAACTTTATTATTACAATAGTAAAAGCGTGAGTTTGAATACAAATATTATCTTCTAGACAATATCTATACACAAATAAATCCTCATCACATTTATTGATACATTATTTTACAAAATGGTGAGGACTACTAAAACAACTCTCTCTAGAACCTTCATTCCATACCCCAGGCTGCACTCGCTTATATTCTCGCCTCCTAAGAAGAAAAAATGGAACAAAAAGGAAAAGGGTGAGCTCAACTAGCCCAAGAAAGAATATTATGACTAAGATAATATACAACAAATTATCATTAGTCTTCAACGAGGAAAAATCTAATAGAATACAATAGACAACAAGTTTTAAATCAATATTCGCAATGAAATAATAATTCATTAGAAGAGTTAAGTAGAGAATGCAAACTACTATCTTCTATGTATGAATTTAAAAGTTCATCGCCTATCTTTTATCCCTCAGAACATCAATCAATATATATCTCGAATCAAATATTCATCTTTGCACTACAAGGTAAAGATATTCATCGATTAGTCATGTTCATCTAAACACATGCTCATCTTTGACTCACGGCCAAAGATATTCATCGAAATCATTCATCTTTTGCACTACGTGCCAAAGATATTCAATAATATCATCATTTAAGATTGATGATGATGAAAAATATTTTAAAGAAACGAATCCAAAGAAACAAAATGATAAGGATTAAGGATTAAGGATTCGTACTTTGTTTTATCCATGTCCAAAAATACCTCAAAAATAATCATAGTGGTGTAAAATTCAAGAATGATCAAAACATGGATACAATCAAAGCTAGTATCCACAATAGATATTTTAGGCGAAAAGGAAAAATTTTCATTTTTCATGAATAGTCTTATATTCGTGAATAATTATCAGATATCGTGAATAATTAATAGCATATCGTGAATAGTAACTCAGACACCAAAAGTTCCAAATTTGATAAAAACTTTAGATCAATATTTGAAGATAATGATATTGAAGAAATAATATCATTACGAAAAAAAAATAATATCCACTACCTCGGAAAGATAAAAGATTTAACCGGAATAATTTGGATATAGGCGATAACTCGAACTTGCAGAGTATAGCAATACTCAAAGTATACTCAAAATACTCACAAAAATACGCTCGATAATATAGAGAGAGAAAACTTTAATTTCTGGTGTGATTTTCAATTCTAACCTAAGCACCCTATTTATAGGAAAATGCTTAGAACACCAAAGTAGAAAATTTAATAAATTAATAATATATATATATATATATATATTTTTCCAACGCACACTTTTAAGGATCTGAATTCAGCAAATTCCAACACATGCAAGACCCACAATAATGACAAAAAACATTTTTCATATTTAAAATATTTTAAACTTCTAAAATTAATTATTTTGAGACTTCGAACTTCAATAATTCATAATAAATAGCCCTTTTGTCGGAAAATTCAAACTCAAGATTTTTATAGGAAATTCAATTCTCTACAACTTTACGTAAGAAAGTTTTTCCAAATTCCAAAATGAAATTGACCAAAATTCACAAATCCAAGCGATTTTACAAAGCTATAATCAAATTTCGACCAAGAAATGGGGTCCACCGACACAATAAACATGCTTTAAATATTTTTGGTAACAAAAATACTCCTCCTCCACATATACTCATATATCCCACATTCATCGTAAAAATATCATCATTATTATATTATTAAAATATAATAATATATTTAAATGAATTATTTTATCGAAAAAGATAAAATTTCAATTTTCAACAATTGTCACATTAAAAATATTCTCCATCTATATCCACATAAAATCAATATTTTCCTCATCATATAAATCAATAATTAATTATTCACGAATAATATTACGTAATCACAATAATCGACAAACGAGCACCAGAGAGAGGGGCTTTCCAATAAGAATTTCTCCTTCTTGGTAGCCGCAATTAGGTGACCAAACCTCTCCTTGATGTAACTTTCTAGACATTGCCAATAATGTTATCTAATAATATTATTCGGATAATATGAATTATTGTTTTGATAATGGAAAATACTTGCTTAGTGACAATTATCAAAACAACAAAGAATATAAAATATCAACACAAAGAATTATTGAATCAATAAAATAAAATATCGAATAAGAATTCATCGTAATAATTATTGAGTAGTGCCTTCTTCACGTAAGAATCAATAATTAGTACAATACTGCAGGTAACCGTGTTTTAACCACCGAGTATTTTAACAAGATTAATTGTAAATAACTACGCCAAGTTATTTTTAAACAACTTATATTTGACGCTTTCTTCATCCAATCGCTTTAAGTTATGGGGCCCACAAAAGATCGGCGCTGTCGTATTTAATATTCCCTGACGCCAAAGAATATTCCACGACCAAACGAATATTCCCCACAACAATGAATATTTTATAACCACTTGCTTATTTTGAAATATTTATGTATTTTACCCATAACTATCCACATTAATCAAATCAACCCTTACTATTTCAAAATAGAGAAAATTAAATTTCATTAATAATAAGTTGGGGTCTTACAACCTCCCCTCCTTATGAGATTTCGTCCTCGAAATTGACGTACGTACCTGGTGTTTCGAAAAGGTGAGGATACCTCGCTTTTGTTTCCGTTTCCAACTCCCAGGTCATTTCCTCTATAGCATGGTTCCTCCACAAAACTTTAACTTGTGGTATGACTTTCATGAGTAGGACATGCTCCTTCCTATCCAAGATCTTGACAGGTACCTCCTCATACGTTAAGTCTTCGGCTATCTCGTCTGGTTCTAACTCAATAACGTGGTTTGGGTTTTTCACATATTTACGAAGTACAAATATGTGAAACACATTATGAACACGAGACATACTTAACGCGAGTCTATAGGCTACATTTCCTACTTCTTGTCAAGAATTTGAAATGGACCAATAAATCGTGGATTGAGCTTTCCTCTCTTCCCAAATCTTGTAACTCCCTTCCACGGGAGCAACTCGCAACAATACATGATCCCCTATACTAAATTCCACGCCCTTTCGATGAAGATCCGCATAACTCTTTTGTCGATCTTGTGTCGCTTTTATATCGTTATCGAATCATTTGGATCTTTTCTAGGTGAGTCATACGTATTAACTTTCGGGTCCCAACAATGTTGCTTCACCCACCTCATCCCAACATATTGGAGAGCGACACTTTCGTCCCATATAATGCTTTAAATGGAGCCACACCTATACTTGCTCGATAACTTCTTTGTTGTAGGAGAATTCCACCAATGGTAAATACTTATCCCAACCGCCCTTGAAGTCTAGGACATGTAGTCTTAATAAATCTTCAAGAGTTTGAATAGTCCTCTCTCGATTGTCCGTCCGTTTGAGGATGGTATGCTTAAAGAATCAATCGTAATCATCTGCACCCATAGCTTTTTTGCAAGCTAACCCAAAATCTTGAAGTGAATCTTGGGTCACGATCTCAAACTATGGATACCGGCATGCCATGCAATCTCACAATCTCATTTACGTACATTTGAGCAAGACGTTCAAGGGAATAAGTCTCCCGTATAGGCAAGAAATGAGCAGACTTGGTTAATCTATCAACAATACCACAAATAACATTGATGCCTTGAGAAACCGTAGGAAGACCCGTAACGAAATCCATGGTAATGTGTTCCCACTTCCATTTCGGAATCTCAAGTGGTTGCAACGGACCCTTAGGTACTAGATGCTCCGCCTTTACACGTTGACAAGTTAAACACGTTGAGATAAACTTTGCAATCTCTCTCTTCATATTGTTCCACCAAAATGTATGTCAAGATCACAATACATTTTGGTACTTCCAGATGGATTGCAAATGGTGTATTGTGTGCCTCCATCATGATCTTGTACTTCAATTCGTAGTCGTTAGAACACAAAGTGCAGGTGGACTCAAGTATTCCTTCATCATCGATCCTCGCTTAGGAATAGCACCTTCTTGTACTTTCTTCTTCATAAGATCGCCTCCTGCCCAAGTGGGCTCGAGCAACCTTAACTTTTTCTATTAAAGTTGGCTCTATGCGTATACTTGACATCATTGCACTCATTCCTGCATATGATCTTCTACTCAACGCGTCAGCTACCACGTTCGCTTTTCCAGGATGGTATTGAATAGTGTGGTCGTAATCTTTCAACAACTCGAAGCCAACGTCGTTGCTGCAGCTTGAGTTCCTTTTAAAGTGAAGAAATATTTGAGGCTTTTATGGTCCGAATATATCTCCACTTTCTCCCCATATAGATAGTGCCTCCGGATCTTTAGCGAAAATGACCGGGCCGCTAACTCTAGATCATGAGTAGGATAATTCCTCTCATATTCTTTAAGTTATCGCGAGGCATAAAGCTATGACTTTCCCACGCTGCATGAGAACACATCCTAACCTTTTGCACAAGCATCGTCACAGAGATAACAATTCCATCCGTACTCGGATGGTATTGTTAGAACAAAGTTAAATGAGTCTCCTCTTGAGCTCTTGAAACTCTTCTCGCATTCCTCGCTCCATAATGAATTTTATATCTTTCCGAGTCACCGAGTTAATGGAGTAGCGATTCGAGAAAATCCTTCCACGAATCTCCAATAATAACTAGCTAAGCCCAGAAAGCTACGTACTTCGGTCACCGACTTCGGTTGCTCCCAACTTTGTATTGCTTCAATCTTCACGTCCACTGATACTCCATGTTTTGACACCACGTGCCCAAGAAATGCTACTTCCTCAAGCTAGAACTCGCATTTCTTCAATTTGGCATATAGTTTGTTTTCACGAAGCCTTTGGAGTACCAGCTTCAAATGGTGCTCATGATCTTCACGACTTTTGGAATATATGAGGATGTCATCAATAAAGACAATAACAAACTGATCCAAATATTCTTTGAATACTCGGTTCATCATATCCATGAAAGCCGTAGGAGCATTAGTCGATCCGAAAGACATGACTAAGAATTCATAATGCCCATACCGAAGTTACGGGCGCTTTTGGAATATCCTCGCCTAATCTTCACCGATGATATCCAGAACGAAGATCGATCTTTGAAAAGAATTGTGCTCCTTGCAATCGGTCAAACAGTCATCAATACGAGGTAGAGGATACCTATTCTTGATGGTGACATGGTTCAATTCCCGATAGTTAATACAAAAGTCGCATACTCCCGCCTTTCTTCTTTCTGAATAAAACAGGGAGCACCCTGAGGAGATGTACTAGGACGAATGAAACCAGATGTCCAACAATTTCACGTAGTTGGACCTTTAACTCCTGAAGTTCAATAAGAGCCATTCGATATTGGATTTTAGAAATGGGCTTTGTACCAGGTTCAAGGTCAATAAAGAATTCAACTTCACGTTCCGGGGGTAGACCGGGAAGTTCTTCAGGAAATATGTCGATAGTCAATAACAACAGAATATTATTCAAATTTGACGTGTTCGTATTCAAATCCATAACATGGGCTAAGAAAGCTTGACATCCATTTTTCAATAAACGAATAACTTTATGATTAGATATGAAAGTGATTGATTTTAATGGTTTAGTTGCTTGAATTAAATAACAACAGGTTGGTTAGGAATATGAAAACTAACAACCTTACGAAAACAATTAATTTTGGCATGATGAGTAGTTAACCAATCAATCCCTAAAATCACATCAAAAGCAAGTATCTTTAAAGAGATAAGGTCAATGCGGTAAGTGATGGTGCCAACTTGAATCAAACAAGATTTATAAACGATGGATGTGATGAAAGTTTCTCCTAACGGAGTTTCCACGAGATAGGTCAAAGTCTAATTTCTCCTGAGTCAAGTTTAAACGTTGAGCACAAGCGGAGAGATAAATGAATGGGTAGCACCAAGATCAAGTAAGGTATAAACTTCGTAAGAATTTATAAATAAACTTACCCGTGATCACCTCGTTTGGGTTCCTCGCATTTTGACCAACACACAAAGCGTTCTTTCCTAACACCGACTTTGACTTTTCCGGGACATCTTTTGAGTCACCTTCCCATTGAACTAGGTTTCGCTAACGTGCATAATCTCGAAAGCGATATGTCCTTCCTTTCTACAATTATAGCATACCTTGAACTGTTGTGGGACGGTTTGGTCGATATGTCCCTCTTTCTCGATTTATAGCATATGACCGGTGGTCGTTCTCCTCCCTTAGAACCGATTCTTTCAAGCACCGCTGCCTTCATATGGTCGTTGTTAAATCTCCTCTTTTAAAATCTCCTCCCCGACTCGCTTCTTCTATTTTCACGGCCATGATTACCACCAGAGTGGTTACCATTTTGTCCGGGCTCTTTTCTTTCTCCACGGGTTATCATTGTTTTGTTGATTTAACATCTCCTAGATGATCCTCGATTGTGGTCCCTCGGTTGACCGTACTCTCGTATCTCTCGCCTAATAATTGAGCCTATTTACTTACAACATCCTGAATAGAGAGAAATTTATGAGAAATGAGATACCGACGTGCCGGGTTTCAAACCTCTAAGAAACATCCTCGTCATCGTTCCTCATTCTCCACCAAATGAGGTCTGAAACCGATAACTCTGTAAACTTTGCCTCGCATCGAGACACCGTCGTGTTGTTTTGCTATAATCGATGAACTCCACTTCCTTCATATGACGAACACTTTCGTGAAAGTATTTGTCATTAAATAGTTTCAAATATCTCCCAAGACATGTTGAGTGCTACTTGGATGGGTACGCTTCACGCACTCCACCAAGAATCACCGCCACTTTAAACATAAAGGTGGCGAATGGAACCTTCTATTCCTCTCCGTGCATCCCAAGACATCGAATATCTTGGTAATTTGCTTGACCCATGTTTCGCTATGATCGGATCTGCTTTCCTTAAATTCTAGTGGTCCCAACTCTTTGAACTGCTTGGTTGTGACAACCCGTGAATTGCTATCATTTCCTCCTCAGATTTTGAACACGAGTCTCCTCGCCTGATTTTGCATGAACCAAAAAGCTTCTAAACATCCCTCGCTTCATCATCTCGCTCGGTGGGTGTTGTTCATGGAGGAACATTGCCGACTGTTGCACGTTTCTCCTCGTTGGTGAGTACAAAGCGTCTCCACGGTCTCATTTCCACTGTTAATATTCTCACGACATTCTCAACATCTTTGTCATAAAACAAGGGTTAATTAAGGAAATCAATATATCCCATAATATCCCTATATACCGACTAACTAACAAATAAGCTTGGGTAGGACACACTAGCGAAGGATTTACTCGCCTCTCCCTCATAGTTCTATTCCCCATCTCCGCCAGAGATCATATCCCTAAGCTCGATACCAACCGTGACGCTTCCCAAAATAGGTATACATCACCCATTCGAGGTTACAATACATGGTATAGAAACAACTACAACTTTATTATTACAATAGTAAACTGCGTGAGTTTGAATACAAATATTATCTTCTGTAGACAATATCTATACCCAAATAAATCCTCATCACATTTATTGATACATTATTTTACAAAATGGTGAGGACTACTAAACAACTCTCTCTAGAACCTTCATTCAATACCCAGACTTGTACTCGCTATATTCTCGCATCCCGAGAAGAAAAATGGAACAAAAGGAAAAGGGTGAGCTCAACTAACCCAAAGAAAGAATATTATGACTAAGATAATATACAACAAATTATCATTAGTCTTCAACAGGAAAAATCTAATAGAATACAATAGACAACAAGTTTTAAATCAATATTCGCAATGAAATAATAATTCATTAGAAGAGTTAAGTAGAGAATGCAAACTACTATCTTCTATGTATGAATTTAAAAGTTCATCATCTATCTTTTATCTCCGTAACATCAATCAATATATATCCGAATCAAATATTCATCTTTGCACTACTGAGCCAAAGATATTCATCAATTAGTCATGTTCATCTAAACACTGCTCATCTTTGCACTACTAGGCCAAAGATATTCATCGAAATCATTCATCTTTTGCACTACAGGCCAAAGATATTCAATAATATCATCATTTAAGACCGAGGATGATGAAAATATTTTTAAAAAAAACGAATCCAAAGTGAAACAAAATGACAAGGATTAAGGATTAAGGATTCAGAATTTGTTTTATCCATGTCCAAAAATACCTCAAAAATAATCATAGTGGTGTAAAATTCAAGAATGATCAAAACATGGATACAATCAAAGCTAGTATCCACAATAGATATTTTAGACGAAAAGGAAAATTTTCATTTTTTCGATGAATAATCTCAGATTCGTGAATAAAGGTCAGATATCGTGAATAAAGGTGAGTGATTATCGTGAATAGTAACTCAACACCAAAAGTTCCAAATTTGATAAAACTTCGGATCAATATTTCAAAGATAATGATATTGAAGAAATAATATCATTACGAAAAAAAAATATCCCTTACCTCGGAAAGACAAGATTTAACTGAATACTGGATATAAAGCTATAACTTGAACTTGCCTTAGTATAGCAATACTCAAAGTATACTCAAAATACTCATAAGAATACTCGATAATATAGAGAGAAAACTTCAATTTAAAGGTGTGATTTTCAATTCTAACCCAAGCACTCTATTTATAGGAAAATGCTTGAAACACCAAAGTAGAAAATTTAATAAATTAATAATATATATATATATTTTCCAACGCACACTTTTAAGGATCTGAATTCAAAGAAATTCCAACACATGCAAGACCCACAATAATGACAAAAAACGTTTTTCATATTTAAAATATTTTAAACTTCTAAAAATTAATTATTTCGGAGCTTCAAAACTTCAATAATTCATAATAAATAGCCCTTTTGTCAGAAAATTCGAAACTCGCGACTTTTTATAGGAAATTCAATTCTCTACAACTTTACAGAAGAAAGTTTTTCCAAATTCTAAACAGAAATTGACCGAAATCCACAAACGTGCAATTTTACAGGCTATAATCAAATTTCAGTCAAGAAATGGGGTCCACCGACACAATAAACATGCTTTAAATATTTTTGGTAACAAAAATACTCATCCTCCACATATACTCATATATCCCACATTCATCGTAAAAATATCATCATTATTATAGTATTAAAATATAATAATATATTTAAATGAATTATTTTATCGAAAAAAGATAAAATTTCAATTTTCAACAATTGTCACATTAAAAATTTTCTCCATCTATAACACATAAAATCAATATTTTCCTCATCATATAAATCAATAATTAATTATTCACGAATAATATTACGTAATCACAATCATCGACAACCAGGCGGTTCCTGGAAAGAGGGCTTTCGAATAAGAATTTATCCCTCATCGGCGCCGCAATTAGGTGACCAAACCTCTCCTTAGATGTAACTTTCTAGACATTGTCAATAATGTTATCTAATAATATTATTAGGATAATATGAATTATTGCTTTGATAATGAAAAATACCGTAGTAGTGACAATTATCAAACAACAAGAATATAAAATATCAACGCAAAGATTTATCAATCAATAAAATAAAATACTAAACAAAGAATTCATCGTAACAATTATTGAGTAGTGCCTTCTTACGTAAGAATCAATCATTGGTGCAATACCGTGTATTTCTTGTGTTTTAACCACCGAGTATTTTAACAAGATTAATTGAATAACTACTGCCGTTATTTTTTAAACAACTTATATTTGTCGCTTTCTTTATCCAATCGCTTTCCATTATGGGACCCACAAAAGATTGCTACTGTCGTCATGCGAATATTCCCTCTACAATGAAGAATATTCCACGACCAAACGAATATTCCCGACAACAATGAATATTTTATAACCACTTGCTTATTTTGAAATATTTGCGTATTTTACCCATAACTATCCACATTAATCAAATCAACCCTTACTATTTCAAAATAGAAAAATTAAATTTCATTAATAATAAGTTGGGGTCTTACAACCATTATCATTGGTATTATCATTTCACTTATTTCACAGCTCTTTTTGTTCATATTGACTCGTTATCGCGCTCCATTAATCGAGCCCTATTTACAACATCCTAATACAAATACGCTTTATGAGAAATAAGATATTGATGTATCTCCGGCTTCAAACCTCTTAAAAACATCCGCATCATTCTCTCTTCATTATCGACCAAGTGGGACGCAAATCGGGACAACTCGGCAAACTTGGCTTCGTACTGCGATACGGTCATGTTGTTTTACTCCAACTTGATAAATTCCACCTCCTTCATGTGGCGAATGCTTTCGGGAAAGTACTTGTCATTGAACAACTCTTGGAACTTGTGACGAACGAGATTTTGTAAATTAATTTTAATATTTATTGAATTAAATAAATATTTTTTGATGATTTAATTATTAGATTAAATAATTAATTGATGCATTGTGGTAGATTAATTTAATTATATGTGTTACATTTATTAAATTAATGTAGAGAATAATTATTATTCAAATATGTAATTATGTGAGCTTATTGTATTAAAAGAAATATTTAATTAAGCATGATGTTATTTAATTAATTTAATTATTAATTAGAGAGTAAATAATTTGACATTATTTATTAATGAGAAAATTATTTATGTGACTATGTGGATTTATGAGAAATTATTATATTTTATTTAAAATATATTAAATAAAAATTGGAGTTATTTTATAAGGAGTGTGACATTAATTAAACTATAGTATAAGAAGTTTATCAAATTAAATGAGAATGAATTATATTGAATAGCCAAACAAGGCCTTAAGTAGTAGTGGTTGAGGCGCTTAACCACGAATTGGTTAATCAACCACAACTACGTCCGCTTTAATTATTATATGTGACGTCTTCTTCTTCATTCATTCCATTATTGCTAAGTCTAGAAATTCATCAGTAGAGAGAGAGAATTAAGAAATTGAGAGGATTGTGAGTTGTTTGATTGATTGAGAAAGTTTAATCCTCCTATCAACACTAATCATGAGTAATTCTCTCCAACCCAAATTCTACTTTTACGTCATTTAGTTTTTATGAAAATGGCTTTCAATCAAGTTCTATGGAATTTCTGTAAATTGGGAAATTGAGTTAGGAATATATGTAATAATTCGAGTAGCATAACATGTTTTATATATATTTTATATGATTCCATATCATAAGTTTCAATAAATGATGACTTGCTTTATTTCAAAATTTTACGAGTTTGGGTTTTGGCCATATGGCCTTATACGTGATATTTCATGTATTGAACGATATTATCCCTAAATTTTACATTCGTATGTTGTTATGCATGTTGATACTGAAGAGACCAAAGTTTAAATAAACGGATTCTTGTTATAACGAATCCAGTAGTGACAATTTTCATGTTTTATTTTCAAAACCTTGAACATCAAGAACAAAGGAAGTAAATGTGTTGATTTTGCAAATTATGTATTGTAACTTGTTAAAAATCATGCTAGATGGGTTAAGTAATGATTATATATGTATTACAATGATTGGGTAAGTCTAAATTGTAAAAAATAACAAATTGGAAGTTATGGCCATATTCATGTATAATTTTACATGTGATTGATTTTTAGCCTAATTTGGCCTTATTATGTTCAAGGAATCGCAGAATCTAGAAAACTGCAGAAAATGAGCTTTAGTAACTCACTCTACGCATGCTACTAAACTAAATTACCCATTTACTCGATCAAAAAAAATAAATAAATAAAATAATAATAATAATAATAATAATAATAATAAAATAAATATTTGATGAAAATTATTATTAAAATATTTATAAAATAAATTAAATATTTTAATTGAGATATTTATAGAATAAAATAAATATTTGATAAAAAATATTTATAAAATATTTATAAAATATTTATAAAATAAATTAAATATTTTAATTGAGATATTTATGGAATAAAATAAATATTCGATGAAAATTATTATTAATTAAAATATTTATAAAATAAATTAAATATTTTAATTGAGATATTATGGAATAAAATAAATATTAGATAAAAATTATTATTAAAATATTTATAAAATAAATTAAATATTTTAATTAAGATATTTATGGAATAAAATAAATATTCGATGAAAATTATTATTAAAATATTTATAAAATAAATTAAATATTTTAATTGAGATATTTATGGAATAAATTAAATATTTGATGAAAATTATAATTAAAATATTTATAAAATAAATTAAATATTTTAATTGAGATATTATATAATAAAATAAATATTCGATGAAAATTATTATTAAAATATTTATAAAATAAATTAAATATTTTAATTGAGATATTTATGGAATAAAATAAATATTCGATGAAAATTATTATTAAAATATTTATAAAATAAAGTAAATATTTTAATTGAGATATTTATGGAATAAAATAAATATTCGATGGAAATTATTATGAAATAATTTATTCGAGTGTAATAATAGTAAAAGAATGAAAATATTCTAATTTAATTAAGTAATTAAATTAGAAGGGTAATGATTTGTTAAATAAAGTGGAGTTTATATTAAATAATTAAGTGAAAATGTAACTAATGAATGTCGTGAATACATATACGGTATGTGTGTAGGATTTGTGGTGAAACTAAGTAGTAATCGTTTAGCCTACACGACGAGGCAAGTTTTTCTAACCCTACTTGTCATTATTGTTCAAGTTATTAGTTACCTCGAGTAAATTATCGTTACTATTATTCAAGTTCAATTGTTATATTAAAGATTTATTATCTTTTCAAAGCATGATTCAGCTTATACAATAATTGCTTCTATTGTATACTTCTTGAGATTATTATTCAAATCGAATATCATTATTGTTGAACCTTATTAGACTAGTGAACTTTATGGATTCAACTAGTCCTTAGTTGATGAACGCTTAAAATTTCGTAACCCTTATTGAATTATCCAAACCAAACTTCCTTTCAAAAGCGGACTCGAATGTCAAACCGAGATGAACAACCTCGCAAAGGGATTTACTTATGCGTTAGCGTTAAGATATTGTGCACAGTATGGTACTAAGGGCTGATCCCCCTAAGTATGAGAAAAAAGGTCCATAGTCTTATGACTATTAAAGGTTTCAAGTATAACCCTTGATAACCTAGGACATAATTTAAGGTCTTATGACCCTCAGAATTCTTTTGATTCTTGTTATTCATTCTTGATTCAAAAGTTGAGCTTTCATTCATATGTTTTTGATTTACTCGCATGTTATTATACTGTTATTTCATTATTATACTTGTGGGCAATAGTGCTCACTCTTGCTTAAGAATAACATTGCAGTTAAGAACGAAAGAACCGATGAACCTTCCACTAGTAATGACAAGGGCAAAGTTAGCAAGTGATGAAGACTTGTTATTTTTATTAGATGATGTATTTATGTTTAAGACTTGAGTTAATGATGTTATTTAAGATTTATTTGTTTATGATTTCACACAGATGTTTAAGGTTAGTTTAACCTGGGATTGTTTTATTATTATTTGGATGTTGTAACCCTTAAGGGGAAGATTTTTATTCTATCTATTGCATGGTTTGCATTTATTATGGGTAGATAGATAGATGATATTTGTACAGTGAACACCAGATCCCGTGGAATCGAAGTACCCGAATTTGGGGGTGTCACAAGTTGGTATCAAAGCTAGGTTATGAACCTTAGGTGGGGGAACAACCTTAGGTAGAAGCCTTATAGAAAGAAGATAATGATGGAAAACTCTTATCGAGTTATAAGAAATAAATTTATGTAATTCATTGAAGATAATAAAAGACCTTATGTGTTTATGTGTTAAAGTATGCGTTTAAATGATACGACTTAGTAACTAAAACTTAAAATTTTGTTGTCGGGATGTCGAATGTTGGAGAAGCTAGTCAAGTCAGGGGAGGAAGAACCCGTGTACCTATAATATCGATTGCAGGAGGAGCCCCGAGACATTCATGTCGTTAGGGAGCAAATTGGTACAGAGGGGAGTCATCTCCATTGATCACCGCTGTTGGTCGAGCATGAGCAGATCGATCCCGAGGAGGATCCCGAGGAGGAATTTGTTGAGGAAAAGGAAGAGGAAGAAGAGGAGTTACCACGGTACACCATTGATCTTTGAGATGTATGACACGTTATAATGACCGTAATGTGGAGTTACGAGATGAGGTCCGAGGATTCGACCGAAGCGAGCGGTTATTCAACATATTACTCTGAAAGCGTAAGGAGAGGAGATTTCGACTCTTCACTCTCGACGGCAAATGTAGAATGGGATTTGGTCCATGAGAAGGGTCAAACCAAGATAAGACCGAGAGATAGAGAAAAAGAAGGAATCAAGGAAACCTCTCAAAGGTTTGAACATAGCAGAGGAAGGCCGGGTAAGAGAATCGCGTCGGCCGATCGTCGTGGAGGATGATAGTCGTGCAATGAAAGCGAAGATTGGGGAAACATACTCTACACTTAACAAGGCAATGAATGAGACCCAAGATCGAGTTTTGAGGTACCCAATCCAGTTCGAAGGACTACCATTATACATGATGGATCGCAGGACGATGCATCGCATCTTAGAAGAGAAGCGTAGCAAGGATAATCAGTACCTTGATCGACAGTGATATGATTTATTTAATTATATGAAGAACTTAATTAGTTTTAAATGTAAATTCTGACGTGTTTATGAACGAAAGAATATTTGAATGTTTTAAATCTCGTGGATTCTTTATTCCGTGATAATTGATGTAAATAGCGATTATGCTATCGCTTAATGTTAAAACTTTGATTTGAATGCAAATATATCAAGTTATTTCAGATGATGTGTTAAGTGATATGTTAAATTGTTGAGTAATGCCTTAACTATTTAGAGAAATAAATAAAGTTCTAATAAAGTGTTTATTTAATGTAAAAATGCCGCCAAGGAGAAGACAACAACGCCAACCTACTCAGAAGAGTCAACCAATAATAACAATAATGCTAACGCAAATCCTGCTCAACGCTTAGTTAACTTACCGATCAAGCAATGAACAATCAACCTCAAGCTCCACCAAACACAACGTTTAAAGACTTCAAGGCGGTGGGACCTCCAGAGTTCAAAGGTACCATGAACCCAATCGAGGCTCAAACTTGGGTTATGGAAATGGAGAAGGTTTTCAACGTTGCTAGGGTTAGAGAAGACCAAAAGACCGCTTTTGCAACATTTATGCCGAAGTCTGAGGCTAGCTACTGGTGGCAAGCAAACAAAGTGCGAGGAGGTGAAGGTGTAATTACGTGGGAGAGATTTAAAGAGATGTTCTTCGAGATGTACTTCCCAACTAGTTCGCAGAATCAGATGGAAGTTCAATTTCTGGAACTGAAGCAGGGAAACATGAGCGTACCTGACTACGTGGCTAAATTCAACGAGTTAGCGAGGTTCGCCCCGTATCAAGTACACACGAACGAAAGAAAAGCTAGAAGATTCGAGCAAGGACTAAAGCCTTGGGTGTATAGCAAGGTATCAATGTTTCAGCTAAACACGTTTGCTGGAGTACTGGAAAAGGCCATCCTCGCTGAAGGAGGAAGCGATGCAGTGACCAAGTATAATCAAGATCAGAAGAAGAAGAAGAGTGAAGGCAAAATTAATAACAAGGCCAGTGGAAGTGGCACAGGAGGTGGAAATTTCAATCAAAAGAAAAGGTGGAACGACAACTCATCATCGGGAAATCAACAAGGTAATCAGAAGAAATGAATTGAAGCATGCCCGACCTACGGGAAAGCTCATCTAGGAGTATGTATGAAAGGGAAGCGAGTGTGCTACAATTGTGGTCAGGAAGGCCACATAGCACCAAACTGTCTAAACCCAAAAAAGGGTGCTTGTTTCAACTGTGGTTCTAATGATCATCTAGCAAGAGACTGCCCTAAGATGGGATCAAGAGGAGTAGTACCAGGAGGTAACCGTGGAAATAATAGTGGAAATGCCTTAACCATCACCTACCACACGCAACAAAACCGAATCGAATCGCCGAACTTTTTAATATGCACGATGCAGGATGCAATCCAATCTCGTGATGTGGTGTCGTATCATTCCGATCAATGAAATTAATGCTTATGTTTTATTTGATTCTAAAAGTTACTTGTTCCTTTATATCCCAAGACTTTGCTAATAGTTTAGATTTGCTTATGGATGAGTTGGAATATCCCATGAATATTAAAATTACGAATAGAGAGATAATTCCTGTTAAGTACGTGTTTAAGAACTGTAGAGTGGATATTAAGGGTAATATCATGAACGTAGATCGTATCCCTATTCAACTTGGGGAATTTGACATTATTTTGGGAATGGACTGGTTATTCAATTACGGGGCTGTAATTGATTGCCAAAAGAAGCGTATTAACCTTATGACTCCGTCAAAGGTTGTATTTTATGGTAGCAAGTCGCCTAGACAAACGAGTTGTCTGACGATGATGCAGGCCAGGAAGTTGTTGAGACAAGGCTGTGTAGGATACTTAGCTTACATAGTCGATAGTCGAAAAGAGAATCCAAAGGTAGAAGAAATACCGATTGTGAGGACTTCATCGACGTATTTCCGCATTTATTTACCGTGACTTCCACCAGATAGAGAGTAGATTTCGTGTCGATTTGGCGCCTTAATCGCCTCCAATATCGAAGGCACCATACCGAATGGCACCAAGAGAGATGAAGGAATTAATGGTACAACTACAAGAATTATTGGACAAGAAGTACATTCAACCGAGCGTATCGCGTGGAGCGTCGGTGTTGTTTGTGAAATAGAAGGATGGATCGATGCGACTTCACATTGATTACGAGAGAACCTAATAAGGTCACGATTAAGAACATATATCCATTACCAGGGATCGACGACCGCTTTGATCAATCAAGGAGAGCGAGATACTTTTCCAAGATAGACTTGAGAAGCGATTATCATCAATCAAGGTGATGCGGAGGATGTCTCAAGACAAGCGTTTAACGCGATATGGTCACTACTGAATTTTTAGTAATGTCGTTTGGTCTTACGAATGCTCCTGCAAAGATTTATGGGACTAATGAATGGTGTGTTCAAGTCGCTTTTGGATAAGTTCATAGTGGTATTTATAGATGACATTTTGGTCTATTCAAAACCAAGGAAGAACATGATGAGCATTTGAGATTAACATCGAAGTATTGAGAAGGGAAAAGTTGTATGCCAAGTTTTTGAAATGCGAATTTTGGATCGAACGAGTACAATTTCTTGGGCACGTGATCGATAAAAATGAATTTTCGGTAGATCCATCCAAAGTCGAAGCCATGATAAATCGATCAGCCGAGGACGCCATCGGAAGTACGAAGTTTTCTTGGATTACCTGGATATTATAGAAGATTCATTCAAGATTTTTCCAAGATCGCAACTCCGCTAACGAATTTAACTCGAAAAGTCATGAAATTTGTTTGACGGAAAAAGTGTGAGGAAAGCTTTCAAGAATTGAAGAAGAGGTTGAGTACGACACCGTGTTATCTCTTCCGGATGATACAAGAAATTTTATTATTTATAGTGATGCGTCGCATAAAGGACTTGGATGTGTGCTGATGCAAATCGGCAAAGTCATTGCGTATGCATCACGACAATTGAAGGATTACGAGAAGGGATACCCCACCCACGATTTGGAGTTAGTCAGCAATTGTTTTTGCTTTAAAATTTGGAGGCACTATCTCTGACGGGAGAAGTGTGAAATATATACTTTAACCATAAGAGTCTCAAATATATTTTCATGCGTAAGGACTTGAATATGCGTCAAATAAGGTGGTTGGAGTTAATTAAGGACTACGATTGTGAGATTTTTATACCATCCGGTAAGCAAATGTAGTTGTTAGATGCCTTAAGTAGAAAGGTCGGGAGAAGTTGATGATGTTGACCGCTCAGAGGAGCTAATTGCAAAAATGGAGAAACCGGAATTGGAAGTGAAGTATCCTATGGAGATTGATGAGAAAATATTTCGGATGCAATCTGGTATAACCCTCTTGGATTAAGTTAAGGAGGCTCAACTTGTGACGAAGAATGTAAAAGGTGACAAAGAAGATATCCAAGGAACCAAACCAAGATTTAAGATGGATAAGGAAGGAATACTTGAGATTTGAGAGTAGAATTTGGGTACCGCCAGCTTCAAGAGATTAAGGAAGATATTTTAAGCGAGGCTCATAGTTCACAATATTCGATTCACCTGGTAGTACCAAGATGTACCAAGATCTTGACAACATTTCGTGGTTTGAATTTGAAACGTGATGTTGCGAGAATGTGTTGCCAAGTGTCTTCACCCGTGTCGAGAAAGTGAAAGCGAACATCGAGACCGAGTGGATTGCTACAACCGCTAGAGATCCCGTGAATGGAAATGGGAACATATTACAATGGACTTCGTGGTTGGCCTTCCGATGACTCGAGAAAGGCTACGACGCAAGATGGGGTTATCGTTGACCGATCGACGAAAATCTGCACACTTCCTTCCGATCAAAATAAGATTCAACTTAAATCACCAAGGCGGGCTATACGTAAAAGAGATTGTTTCGAGGCACGGAGTTCCGGTATCAATTGTTTCGATAGGGATCCGCGCTTCACATCAAATTTCCGGAAACGCTCGTCGAATGCATGGGTGCATAATTGCGAATGAGTCTGACTTACCACCCTCAAATGACGGATGAGAGTGAGAGAGAATTCGGATTCGTTAGAAGATATGCTAAGAGCACATGTGATGGACTTTAAAGGAAATTGGGATGATCACTACCCGTTAGTAGAGTTTGCTACTACAACAACGCTTACCACGCTAGTATATGGCATGCCGCCTTACGAAGCGTTATACTCGAGAAAGTGCGAACTCCGCTTTACTAGGATGAAGTTGGTGAAAGACAATTGCTAGGGCTAGAATTGGTACAACGAGATGGCGAAAATAGTCAAAGTGATCCGAAAGCACGACTAAGAGCGGCTCAAGATCGACGGAAAGAAATACGCCAATCCACATCGTAAAAATATCGAGTTTGAATCGTAGTTATGTTTTCTTGAAGGTCTCTCCTGGAAGGGAAGATCGAGTTCGAAAAGAAAGGAAATTGAGCCCAAGATTCATTGGACCCTTTGAAGTACCGAGAAGAATCGGAGAAGTCAAATTTGAGGTAGCCTTACCTCCCAAAGACTCGAGAATGTCCACAACGTCTTCCATATTTCAGTATTACGACCATACAAAAGCCGATTATAAGCATGTAATTGAATACGAACCCCTCACATTTTGAGAAAGACTTATCTTATGAAGAAATTCTCGCCCAAATTGTCTCACCAAAAAACAAGTTCTCGAAAATAAAGTTATACCTTCTCATTAAGGTAATTTGGAGGAACCACAACGTCTGAAGAAGCTACGTGGGAACTCAAGAGAATATGATGAAGAATTACCCTCATTTATTTACTTAATTATTTGTGTTTAATTCCGGGGACGTAATCTTTGTAAGAGGGAAAATGTAACAGTCGAATTTATTGAGTCGTGATTCGGGGACATGTAATCCTTTTAAGGGGGGGAAAGATGTGATTTAACGAGATTTTGTAAATTAATTTTAATATTTATTGAATTAAATAAATATTTTTGATGATTTAATTATTAGATTAAATAATTAATTGATGCAATTGTGGTAGATTAATTTAATTATATGTGTTACATTTATTAAATTAATGTAGAGAATAATTATTATTCAAATATGTAATTATGTGAGCTTATTGTATTAAAAGAAATATTTAATTAAGCATGATGTTATTTAATTAATTTAATTATTAATTAGAGAGTTAATAATTTGACATTATTTATTAATGAAAAAATTATTTATGTGACTATGTGGATTTATGAGAAATTATTATATTTTATTTAAAATATATTAAATAAAATATTGGAGTTATTTTATAAGGAGTGTGACATTAATTAAACTATAGTATAAAAGTTTATCAAATTAAATGAGAATGAATTATATTGAATAGCCAAACAAGGCCTTAGTAGTGGTTGAGGCCAATTAACCACTTAATTGGTTAATCACCACAACTACGTCAGTTTAATTATTATATCGATGTCTTCTTCTTCATTCATTCCATTATTGCTAAGTCTGAGAATTATCACAGAGAGAGAAATTAAGAAATTGAGAGAATTGTGAGTTGTTTGATTGATTGAAAAGTTTAATCCTCCTATCAACACTAATACTGTGAGTAATTCTCTCCAACCCAAATTCTACTTTTACGTCATTTAGTTTTTTATGAAAATGGCTTTCAATCAAGTTCTGTGGAATTTCTGTAAATTGGGAAATTGAGTTAGGAATATATGTAATAATTCGAGTAGCATAACATGTTATATATATATATATATTTTATATGATTCCATATCATAAGTTTCAGTAAATGATGACTTGCTATTTTAAAAATTTACAGAGTTTGGGTTTTGGCCATATGGCCTTATACGTGATATTTCATGTATTGAACGTATATTATCCCTAAATTTTACATTCGTATGTTGTTATGCATGTTGATACGAAGAGACCAAAGTTTAAATAAACGGATTCGGTGTTATAACGAATCCGTAGTGACAATTTTCATGTTTTATTTTCAAAACCTTCAAGAACATCAAGAACAGTGGAAGTAAATGTGTTGATTTTGCAAATTATGTATTGTAACTTGTTAAAAATCATGCTAGATGGGTTAAGTAATGATTATATATGTATTACAATGATTGGATAAGTCTAAATTCGTGTAAAAATAACTAATTAGAAGTTATGGCCATATTCATGTATAATTTTACCTGTGATTGATTTTTGGCCTAATTTGGCCTTGTTATGTTCATGAATCGCAGAATCTAAAAGCTATGAGACACGAGCACTGGTAACCCCGCTTCCTTGGGTGTTACCAAACTAAATTACCCGCCTCGACGGTCAAAAAAATAAAATAATAAATAAATTAAAATAATAATAATAATAATAAAATAAAAATAAAATAAAATAAATATTTGATGAAAATTATTATTAAAGTATTTATAAAATAAATTAAATATTTTAATTGAGATATTTATGGAATAAAATTAATATTTGATGAAAATTATTATTAAAATATTTATAAAATAAATTAAATATTTTAATTGAGATATTTATGGAATAAAATAAATATTCGATGAAAATTATTATTAAAATATTTATAAAATAAATTAAATATTTTAATTGAGATATTATGGAATAAAGTAAATATTCGATGAAAATTATTATTAAAATATTTATAAAATAAATTAAATATTTTAATTGAGATATTTATGGAATAAAATAAATATTCGATGAAAATTATTATTAAAATATTTATAAAATAAAGTAAATATTTTAATTGAGATATTTATGGAAAAAAATTAATATTTGATGGAAATTATTATGAAATAATTTATTCGAGTGTAATAATAGTAAGAGAATGAAAATATTCTAATTTAATTAAGTAATTAAATTAGAAGGGTAATGATTTGTTAAATAAAGTGGAGTTTATATTAAATAATTAAGTGAAAATGTAACTAATGAATGTCGTGAATACATATGGTATGTGTGTAGGATTTGTGGTGAACTAAGTAGTAATCGTTTAGCCTACGCATCGAGGCAAGTTTCCTAACCCTACTTGTCATTATTGTTCGAGTTATTAGTTACCTCGAGTAAATTATCGCTACTATTATTCAAGTTCAATTGTTATATTAAAGATTTATTATCTTTTCAAAGCATGATTCAGCTTATACAATAATTGTTCTATTGTATACTTCTTGAGATTATTATTTAAATCGAATATCATTATTGTTGAACCTTATTAGACTAGTGAACTTTATTTATTCAACTAGTCCTTAGTTGATGAACGTTCTAAATTTCGTAACCCTTATTGAATTATCCAAACCAAACTTCCTTTGGTGCGGACTCGAATGTCAAATCGAGATGAACAACCCCAGAAAGGGATTTACTTATCGTTAGCGTTAAGATATTGTGCACATGATGGTACTAAGTGTCGATCCCCAAGTACGAGAAGAAAGGTCCATAGTCTTACGATCGTTAAAGGTTTCAAGTATAACCCTTGATAACCTAGGACATAGTTCAAGGTCTTATGACCCTCGTAATTCTTTTTTTTGATTCTTGTTATTCATTATTGATTCAAAAGTTGAGCTTTCATTCAGATGTTTTTGATTTACTCGCATGTTATTATACTGTTATTTCATTATTATACTTGTGGGCAATAGTGCTCACTCTTGCTTAAGAATAACATTGCAGTTAAGAACGAAAGAACCGATGAACCTTCCACTAGTAATGACAAGGGCAAAGTTAGCAAGTGATGAAGACTTGTTATTTTTATTAGATGATGTATTTATGTTTAAGACTTGAGTTAATGATGTTATTTAAGACTTATTTGTTTATGATTCCAAGATGATGTTTTTGGTTAGTTTAACCTCGATTGTATTATTATTATTTGATGTCAGAACCCTTAAGGGAAGATTTTTATTCTATCTATTGCATGGTTTAGATTTATTATGGGTAGATAGATAGATGATATTTATCTGAAGGAACACCAAATCCCGTGGAATCAAAGTACCCGGATTGGGGTGTCACGTAACTTCCCAAGACATCTTAAGTGCGCCAAAGTTGGATGCTTTTGTCGTGAATAAGCATGTGAATGCTATTCCTATTTATATATGATTTGATTATGATATATATGTATATGGATGAATAATATGCAAGTATGCTTGCATTAAGAAAAGATGTAAAGTCCTTTGATAGATAATAGAAATATATGTACAAGGACTTAGGATGAATTTATCAAATATGTTAGTTGATCCTACATGAGCAAAAACAAACTTTGTAAAGTCCTTAAAAAGAAATGATGTACAAGGACTATAAATATATAGAAAGATCAAGCTTGTTAGGTTGATCTTATGATGTAATAGATAGGCTAGTCGATCGTCCGAGCACTACACCGTAAGTCGAGTCGAGCGCTGTCGTCACCAAGGTTAACTCTTGAGCCATCGAGGCGTAATAGGAGTATGCAAGATAGTAGATCTCTGGAGTTCATAGACGCCGTGGGAAACGAAGAAGGATCGTAGTCTATCGAGAAGAGCTTCCTCAGGATCGTAGTGTGCTGAGGAAGTCATGTTCAGAATCGTAGAGACAGCCTGCCTAAGAGCCGAACGATCATCTGCCAAAGCCAAGTCTTAAACGTAGACTACACTTAGAGTCGTAGAGCCTAGTAATGCCGAAGCCATGTCAAGGATCGTAGACTACACTCTGAGTTCGTAGAGTCCATTGAGTGCATACAGAGATCGTAGTCGGACAAGATCAGATGAAGACAACAAGCACAAGGCAGAAATCGTAGAGTGTCAAGGTCTCGATCTTAGATCATAGTGTTCGCACAAACCAAAGTCAATCGTAGATTGCGTAACTCACGACTCCAAATGTATGCTCACAATGCCAAGTCGTAATCGTAGAAGCGATACGGTTCTCAAAGAATGAGCACTCCTGCATATCCAAAGATACAAAGCCTCCGGGTCAGCAATCGCAAAGATGCAATCCACGTAGCAGGGAACCGAGAGCACTCAACGAATGGCATGCGCAAAGCAAAGCGTAAGAACTAAGCACCAATCCAATCAAAGATCAAGATTGAGGTGAAAGGCCATTCGTGATGAAGTCTTCCACAAGATGATTTAAAGAAGACTTCAAAGAATGACTAAGGAAAAGTCAGCTAATGCAGTTGCTGTCAAGAGAACAGAAGACAACGATCTTGGAAGCAACCAGGATCGTAGTGTTTAGCAGACAAAGAAAGAACTGATGGAAGGTGAACCAAGATACTGGTCAGCTTCTGAAGAGCAAGGCTAAACTGATTAAGTGCAGGGTCAGTTCATTGATGATAAGTGAGCGAAAGATCACCAGGAGAAAGCAAGCTAGACGCGCCACAAATCTGAAGTGTCTTGATATTCAGAAGGGGACCAGAGCAAGGAATTATGCCATCGATGATCTCGAGAACAAATGAAGCAAATAGAAGTATCAAGCACTGCACAATACAAGGAAGAGGTGTTCTACATTAAAGATCCAATCAACACTCTTCGTGATCGTAGTGTTAACTCAACTATGTCAACGAAAGCAACACTCAAAGAATACACTACGATCAGTCCTTAAAGACGGCATCGTAATCGTAGAGTTCGGCATTCAAGACCAAGCATTGACAACCCGGTTCAATCTGCAGGTAATATTCTTGACAAGTGCTTATTGAGAGCATCGATGCAAAAGGACAACCTCTGATCAAGATATCAGAAGAAATAAAGTCTTCAACCTGCCCAAGATAGTAAAGTGATACATCTGACAGGGTAGGTTAAACAGTAGACTGCAGAGTCAAAAAATATATGACATGTCACATCAAGCAGTCTACCTCAAGCAACTCGAGATCTGTGAAGACATTTGAATAGCTTCTAACGGCTACTTTCCAACGGAAGGATTGGGAAGATGTATAAATGTAGAAGAGCTTCAAAGATCAAAGGCTGCTGGAGTTATGTATTCTTGGAGAAAAGGTGGACTGATCCAATCGAGTAATAGTGAGTCCGAAGGCTCACTCTACGATCCACCAAGAAAACTCAGAAGTTAGATCAAGAAAGAAGTAGAAGTGTGAGTTCTACTATGTGTAGAAGTGAGAGTTCTACTACATGAAGAGTGTTCTCGAACTCACCGAGAAAGAAGAGCATAATGTCATCCGGATGTCCATCATGGGAAGACTCTAAGTACAATAGAGAAGAGCTTACGGTCATCTTAGCAAGTCCATCATGGGAAGGCATCGAGTAAGCAAAGAAGGAGATCACAAAAGCCATCTTGGCGTCAAGCATGAGAAAGCTTCTAAGTACCTTACGTAAGAGCTTACGTCATCTTAGAAGCCTCTCATGCGTACCATCAAGTATCAAGGAGAATGATCTTCAAGGCGCTTCATCAAGGATTATCCCGAGTAGTTGAAGCAACCTAAGAAATCGAGCATCATGCAATACTCAACCGCTCCTCAAGGATGATCAAGCCAAGATGCTAAGGATAAAAGATGTTCAGAGCATGAAGACATCTTAGCAGCTCAGCACCGACTCCAATAACAACAAAAAAATAACTCAACGGCCCAAGGCCTAAGGGGTCCCCGCCCAAGGGACTAAATGAAGCAGGGCCAAAGGGTCCTTGTCCGTAGGGACTAAACGAAGTTCCAAGCCCTGTTGGGCTTGAAGAGTTCCAAGGAACTAGAAGAGTCCCAAGGCTACCGGCTCAAGAGTTCTTAGTGAATTAAAGTTCCAAGGTCATTGGCCTCAAGGAATCGTAGAGATCTGTGGTGTCGCCTTTCCTTAGTGGAAATTCGCTAGTTGAAAGCGGTAAGAGTGGATTAGAACTTGAGTCTCTCGAACCACTTAAAACCTCTTGTGTCTTTTACATTATGTCATTTACATTATGTCTATAACTCGCTATAACTCGCTATGTATGTTTTAACCGCTATAACTAAACTAACTCAACTAACAATGAACAATATACGTATGATTATGAATATATTAATGAAGGGGAATCTTTTACTTATTCTCACCAGGCTTGAAAAGATTCTCATGTTTGTCATATACTCTAATATGAATAATACATCATAAACCGTAAAAGTATTTGAAATAAAAGGATCTATTCAACCCCCCTTCTAGATCTATCTATCCTCTCCGAACTAACACGCTTTTCTGATTCCCACCAAAGATCTCGCCTTCTTCACGCAACATAAAGGTGGCAAAGGGAACCTTTTGCTCCTTGGAGCATCCCAAGACATCAAATATCTTGGTGATCTCGCTTTAACCACGCCTCCGCCTTAAGTGGTTCTCAGCTTTCCTAAAAACTCCGGTGGTCCTAGCTCCTCAATTGCTTAGCGGTGACCAACCATGGGTTGCCATTGTTTCCTCCTCGCATTATGAACAGGAGCCGCCTTCACCGATGTTGCATGAATTCTAAAAACTCTTAAACGTCTGGCTCGCTCGTCAATCATTAATCCACAAGGAAGAAGAAAATTCAATAGCGTTGTTATTATTTACAGAGGATTATCGCCATCTTGTTGCACATTGTCCTGATTATTGATCTATGGAGAATCAACAGTCTCCTGTGCTCCATTGCTTATCTCCACATTTTCAGATGCCATTTTCAAATACTGCCACAAAACAAGGGTTAATTAACTTATCACATATTATCTCTATACTCTGACCGACCAATTAAATATCAAATAAACTTAGGTAGGTCATACTAAACGAAGGAATTCCGCCTCTCTCCTAGTTCTATTCTCACATCTTAGCCGTGGATCATATCCTAAGCTTTGATACCAATTGTGACGCCCCAAAATTAGGTATTCATCACCCATCTTGAGTCGCCAGATACATGGTATGTAATTCAAATACAACTTAATAATACAACCGTCCGTGTATAATACTGACAAAACATAAACTATGAGTTTGAATACAAATATTGTCTACTAGAGAGTATACAAACTCAAAAGGAGTCCTCATTACAATTATTATCACACTATTTCACAGAATAGTGAGGACTACTAATGCACCATCTAGACCATCACCCATTCCCCGACTAGTCCCATCTACGCTCTCATTTCAAGAGAAGAAACAAAGAAAGAAAGGGTGAGCTCAACTAGCCCAGTAAGAAATATTATGATTAAGATAATGCAGAATAAATTATCATTAGCCTTAAATAGTGTTAAACTGATACAATATAACAAATATCAAGTTTAACTGCAGTGGAACAAGCAATCCATTAAAAGAGTCAAGTAGAGAATAAAATCTACTATCTTTTATGATTTAAAAGGTTTTTCATCACTTTTATCACCGACTCGAATTTAATAAATAATCCACATCATCGAATCACCCCGCACTACTACTGACAAGGATATTCTTTAAGATCACGACCACGAATTATCCACGACTACTACTTAAAGATAATCATGTTTTCATCAACTATTCCCCGATCATGCCATAAAACAATTCATCTTTGCACCTCGGTCAAGAGAATCCATAGCCATAATCATACCAAAAAGCGTCCATCAATGCACTACGCCAACGAGGACTTTTTCCACATCGGTTGTAACATTACGATCATGATTACAATCGAATAATCCTCGGTCATAATCATACCAAGTCCATCTATGCACCACAAAAGCCATAGATGACTTTCAAAAAAAAATATAAACATGAGGATGATGACAATGATATAAGAATTCAATAAAACAAGTTCAAGAATTAATTTATCCAGAACCAATAACATCCAAATCACAACATGATATCGCTTTGTAGAGTAAAATTCAAGAATGCTCGGAAGAATATTTCCATGAAAAGATACTTAGATGAAGCGCAAATATCAAGGATATTCCACTAATTTCATGGAGTATAGAAGTCAAAGTTTTAACCAACCGAGTATAATAAAGAATGGAATAACAAAAGAAATCACCATGCATGCAATAGACAAAGACAGCATAAAAGTTATTCCAATGTAATAATAAATAACGGAACCAGTCCCATGCAAAACACACAGATGTGATATTCCAAATGTAATAATAAAGAATGGAACCAGTCCGCCGAAAACGCATGCACAAGATATTCCAACCTGAATAATAAAGATCGAACTGTGTCCCACAGAAAACGCATGCATGTGATATTCCAAATGTAATAATAAAGACTAGAATAATGTAAGAATTTCACCAAGTATAGGGTAGCCCGCGATACAAAAGTTATTTCAATGTAATAATAAATAATGGAATAATAGAAGTTCTCTTCATGAATACAAAAGAAATAACACCCCTTACATTAGTAGGAGATTGAATATCGCAGAGTGTAAAGTATGTAATACTCTTCTTCTTTCTCTTTATTCTCTCTATACTTTCTCTCTATAGCTTGAATGAATTCGTGAAAATAATGAAGAACTAGGCCACTATTTAAAGATTTCTAGCTTAGCACTTGCAATGTGAAAAGGCAAGCTACTGACGACTCACCGATATGAAAAGAAGAGTGGTTTGACGCCTCAGAATGTGAAACACCAAGTGGTTGGACGCTCATGTGAATGTTGAAACGACAATTGGTTTGACATCCGGTAAAGGTAATTACTATCATGCGAAAGAGACTCTTAGATGATGACATATGGGCCCCTATAGAATAACCAAATTTACCACAAACGCCTCATAATAGACTTTTATATACATCAAGGATTGAATAAATATTACCACAAATCATTTTATTTTTAATCAACACATATTTAATCTTTCAACAATTATTAATCCTTAATATTATAACTTGTCGTCTCAATTATTGATTTAATAATATAACATATTATACGTATGATAACTTTGTGACAATAATTGAATCAATAATATAAGAGATATGATGCAAAGAATTATCGTGGCAATAATTGAGTGACTTCACGTAAGTATCAATAATCAATACCGTAAAGCTACTATGCAACCACGCCAGACATCGTACTTTTTACTACCGGTAGTTCAACGGCTTTTAACGGTAACACCTCCGTAAGTTATTTTTATAAAAATATTTTTGTCGCTTTTCAATCCGATAATAATTCATTAATGGGGTCCACCAATGATTGTACTGTCGTACGGATATTCCCCAACAAAAAGAATAATCCCCGACCAATCGAATATTATACAACAACTTGCATACTTTGAAAAATTTATAAATATTACCCACAACTATAACATTACATCAAATTCACACCATAATATTTAAAAAATATTTCGAGAAATTTAAATCTTTATTCATAAAATTTGGGGTCTCACAATATCCACACTCAAATAAGTCCTCATTACAATTATTGATACATTATTTTACAAAAATGGTGAGGACTACTAAAACGACTTTCTAGAACCTACATTCCATTCCCCGACTAGTACTCGCTACATTCTCGCCTCCTAAGAAGAAAAATGGAACAAAAAGAAAAAGGGTGAGCTCAACTAGCCCAGTAAAGAATATTATGACTAAGATAACATAAAACAAATTATCGTTAGTCTTCAACAGGGAAAAATCTGATAAAATACAATGTACAACAAGTTTCGGATCAATATTCATAATGTAAATAATAATTCATAGAAGAGTTATGTAGAGAATGAAATCTACTATCATCTACTTAATTTAAAAGTCTATCATCGATATTTTATCCCTGTAACATCAATCAATATACATCTTGAATCAAATAGTCATCTTTGCACTACGTGCCAAAGATATTCATCACCGGCCATGTTCATCTCATCTCAACACTGCTCATCTTTGCACTACGGCCAAAGATATTCATCAACAAATCATTCATCTTTGCACTACGTGCCAAAGATATTCATTATATCATCTTTTAGACCGAGGATGATGAAAAATATATTTTAAAGAAAACGAATCCAGTGAGACAAAAGAACAAATAGTAAGGATTCGTACTTCAGTTTATCTATGTTCAAAAATACTCTATAATAAACTATTGTGGAGCAGAATTCAAAAATAAAGATCAAAACATAGATCCAATCAAAGATAGAAACCATAACAGATAATCTTAGACACATAAAAGAAAATTTAATTTTTCTGTGAATAGTGTCGTATTCGTGAATAATTAATAGATATCGTGAATAAAGTCGTATACGTGAATAGTAACTCCGACACTAAAAGGTAGAAATTCCACAAGAAAATCATCATGCTTCGTGAATAGTACTCGTAAATAGTAACTCGTGAATAGTAACTCATAAATAGTAACTCGTGAATAGTAACTCTAACATAAAAAGACCAGAATTTCACAAGAAAAATCTTACCAATATTCCGGCAGAATGATATTGAAAGAAATAATATCATTTTAAAAAAATAATATCCCATACCTCGAAAAGACAGTACTTCTGACTGAAATACTGGATATAGTGCTGAAGGAAACTTTCACCGTATAACAACACTCAAAGTATTAAATTACTCACAAGAATACGCTCGATAATAGAGAGAGAAAGAGAGAGTAAACTTGTTTCTGGTGTGATTTTCAATTCTAACCTAAGCACCCTATTTATAGAAAAATGCTTAGAACACCAAAGCAGAAAATTTAATATAATATTAATATATTATATATAAATTCCTATGCACACATTCTAAGATCTGAATTCAACCACCTTGCACATGTTAATGATGCCCACAAAATATAAAAAATGTTTTATTAATAAAAATAAATAAAACTTCCAAAAATCAATTATTTCAGAACTTCAGAACTTCAATAATTCATAATAAATAGCCCTTTTGTCAGAAAAAATTTGAACCATATGTCTTTTTCATAGGAAGTTTCATTATCTACAACTTTGCGTAAGAAAGTTTTTCTAAATTCCAAACAGAAATTGACCGAAATCCACAAACGGGCGATTTTACAAACTATAATCAAATTTCAGTCAAGAAATGGGCCCACGTATATGTTTAACATGTTTTAAATAACTTTTGCAACAAAAATACTCTTCCTCCTCATATACTCATATATCCCACATTCATTGTAAAAAAACTATCATCATTATTATATTATAATAATATAATAAAATATTATTTTATCGTAAAAGATAAAATATTGATTTTCAAAAATTGTCACTTTAAAAATTTTCTCCATCTATATCCACATAAAATGAATATTTTCCTCATCATATAAATTAATAATTAATTATTCATAAATAATATTACCGAATCACAATCACGACAACTGTGCGGTTCCTGTGAAAGAGGGGCTTTCAATAAGGATTTCTCCTTACTTGGCAGCGCAATTAGGTGACCAAACCTCTCCTTAGACATGTAACTTTCTAGACATTGCCAATAATGTTATCTAATAATATTATTCAGATAATATGAATTATTAGCTTCGATAATGGAAAATACCGTGTAGTGACAATTATTGAAACAACAAGAATATAAAATATCAACGCAATAATTATTGAATCAATAAAATAAAATATTGAATGAGAAATCCGTAACAATTATTGAGTAGTGCCTTCTTACATAAGAATCAATAATTGAATGCAATACCATGTGCTATCGTATTGACAAACGCCAGACATCGTGTTTTAACCACCGGGTATTCCAACAAAGATAATTGCAGAATAACTCGTAGTTATTTATAAACAACTTATATTTGTCATTTTCTTCATCAAATCGCTTTCACATGGGGGCCCACACAAGGTCAATTTCATTGCGTTTATAATATTCCCTACGCAGAAGAATATTCCACGACCAAACGAATATTCTCCGATAAAATGAATATTTTATAACCACTTGCTTATTTAAAATATTTAAGATTTTACCCATAACTAACCACATTAATCAAATCAACCCTTACTATTTCAAAATAATAAATAGAGGAAATTTAATTTTATTTATAATAAGTTGGGGTCTTGCAATATTCATCGCTTAATCATTCATATTTCAGACTATAAAAGCCAAAGATATTCTGTAATATCTTCATTTAGGACTGAGGATGATAAAAAATATTTTAAAGAAAACGAATCCAGTGAGATAAAAGAACAAATATTAAGGATTCGTATTACAGTTTATCCAAGTTCAATAATACTCCATAATAACCAATTGTGAAGCAGAATTCAAAAATAATGATCAAAATATGGATACAATCAAAGATAGTAACCATAATAGACATCTTGGACAAAAAGGAAAAAAATTCATTTTTCGATGAATAAGTGTCAGATTCGTGAATAGTGCCGTATACGTGAATAGTAACTCCGACACAAAAAGTTCCAAATTTGATTAAAAAAAAATCAGACCAATATTTCGGCATAATGATATTGAAAGAAATAATATCATTTACGAAGAAAATAACATCCCTTACCTCAAAGAAACAAAGATTTCTAATGAAATGCCTGGATATGATGCTAAATGAAACTTGTCTTTGAATAAAGCAACTCTCAAAGTATCTAAATACTCACAAAATACGCCGATATAATATAGAGAGAAGAAGAAAAAGCTTATGTTTCGTGTGATTTTCTATTCTAACTTAGCCCTCTATTTATAGGAAAATGTTAGCACGACGAAGCGCACTTGACTTCGACTTATCACGATGGCTTTACCTCTACTATTCCCACCCACCACATTTGAATAAAAATTCCAAAGACATTTCTCACCAACCGAAAGTGTAAGACCCTCAAATTTTTTAAATAAAAGGAATTTCCTTTATTTATTATTTTGAAATAGTAAGGGTGGATTTGATTAATGTGGTTAGTTATGGGTAAAATGCTAAATATTTCAAAATAAGCAGTGGTTATAAAATATTCATTGTTGTTTGGGGAATATTCGTTTGGTCGAGGAATATTCGCATCGTCGGGGAATATTCGTATGACGACATGCGACCATGTGTGTGGGCCCCATAACTAAAAAGCGATTGGATGAAGAAAACGACAAATATAAGTTGGTTAAAAATAACTATTGTAGTTATTACCGTAAGACTATTGAATACCCGGTGGTTAAAATACGAAGAATACGCGTGGTCGCATAAGAGCATTACCAGTGATGCACAAAGATTGTTGAATTATTGATCCTTACGTAGAAGGCACTACTCTATAATTTTCACAAAGAGTTACTCGCTTCAATATTTTATTTTATTGATTCAATAATTATTTGCGTTGATATTTTATATTATTGTTGTTCAATAATTGTCACCGCATATTATCTCCATTATCGTGATCAATAATTCATATTATTTGAATAATATTATTAGATAGCATTATTGGCAATGTCTAGAAAGTTCTGTCAAGGAGAGGTTTGGTCACCTAATCAAGCGCGCCAAGAAGAGAAATCCTTATCTGAAAGCCCCTTTCCCGGAACCTGCCTGGTTGTTATAATTGTGATTCTCGTAATATTATTTGGGAATAATTAATTATTGATTTATATGATAAGGAAATATTTATTTTATATGAATATAAATGATGGATTTATTTATGTGGTTATTAATGAAGGAATTAATGCTTTGAGATGTTTTATTTGTATTTTGCCGGATTGAGGTATTAAAAGATCAAATCGGTGTTATTACGAAATTTTATTGTGTGAGTTATAATATTTAATCCGACCGTTGGATCGTTGTAATTTTTGGATATGTTATACATATATAAGTTGAGTATATGTCCACAAATTTTGAACCGTTAAAAATTCACGAATGATTTGTTATGAATTTTAAGAGGTGACTGATTCAGAAATTAGGTTATAAATGATTTTGGTGGAAAATTCTAGAATTGGTGGGCCCCACTTGTGGTTGGTGAAGAAATGTCCTGAATTTTATTTCAAATGTGGTGGGTGGGAATAGTAGCAAGTAAAGCCATCAGGTTGCAGGTTAAGTCTGCTTCGGCGTGTTAACATTTTCCTATAAATAGAGGGCTAAGTTAGAATTGAAAATCACACCAGAAACAAGTTTTCTCTCTTTCTCTCTCTATATTATCGAGCGTATTCTTGTGAGTATTTTGAGTATACTTTGAGTATTGTTAGATTAAGCAAGTTCCTTCAAAGACTATATCCTGTTTCAACTAGAAGTACCGCTCTTCGAGGTAAGGGGATGTTATTTTCTTCTCAAATGATATTATTTCTTCAATATCATTATGTCAAATATTGTTTGGAACTTTTTATCAAATTTGGAACTTTTTCATGTCGGGGTTACTATTCACGAAGTTACTATTCACGAGTTACTATTCATGAGTTACTATTCACGAGTTACTATTCATGAGTTACTATTCACGAAGTTACTATTCACGAGTACTATTCATGAAGCGTGAAGATGTTTTTGTGGAATTTCTATCTTTTGGTGTCTGAGTTACTATTCACGATACTAAGACTATTCACGTGATACTGCACTATTCACGATATCTGGCCTATTCAAGAAAAATAAAAATTTTTCTTTTCGCCTAAAAATATCTATTCGGATACTAGCTTTGATTGTATTCATGTTTTGATCATTCTTGAATTTTACACCACTCGTGATTATTTTTGAGGTATTTTGGACATGGATAAAACCAAGTACTTAATCCTTAATCCTTGCCATTTTGTTTCACCGGATTCGCTTATTTAAAAATATTTTTCATCATCCTCGCCTTAAATGATGATATTATTGAATATCTTTTGGCCAGAAGTAAAGATGAATGATTTCAAGAATATCTTTGGCCAGAGAGGCAAAGATGAACAGTGTTTAAATGAACATGACCGATCGATGAATATCTTTGGCCTTTAGTGCAAAAGATGAACAGTGTTGAGATGAACACGACCGATCGATGAATATCTTTGGCCTCAGAAGCAAAAGATGAATATTTGATTTGAGATGAATATTGATTGATGTTACAGTGGATAAAATATTGATGATGGACCGTTAAATTCATAGATTATAGTAGATTTCATTCTCTACGTAACTCTTCTATGAATTATTATTTCATTCACGCGAATATTGATCCAAAACTTGTTGTCTATTGTATTCTATCGATTTTTCCTCGCTGGAGACTAACGATAATTTGTTGTATATTATCTTAGTCATAGTATTCTTTATCGGGCTAGTTGAGCTCACCCTTTCCTTTTGTTCCATTTTTCTTCTCGTGAGGCGAGAATGTAAGTAGTACTAGTCGAGGTATGGAATGAAGGTTCTAGAGAGAGTTGTTTAGTAGTCCTCACCATTTTGTAAAATAATGTATCAATAATTATGATGGGGATTTATTTGCGTGTGGATATTGTCTAGAAGACAATATTATATTTAAACTCACAGATATATTGTCGTATTTTACACGACATTTGTATTATTGAAGTTGTAGTTTGCTTCTTGTACCATGTATTTGGCGACTCGTAATGGGTTGGATGGAATGGACCTATTTTGGGGGCGCCACAATTGGTATCGAGCTTAGGGATATGATCTCCATGAGAGATCTGGGAATAGAACTAGGAGGGAGAGACGAGTAAATCCTTCGCTAGTGTGTCCTACCTAAGCTTATTTGTTAGTTGGTCATTTATAGGATATTATGTGATATATTGATTTCCTTAATTAACCCTTATTTTATGTGATGATTTGAGAATGTCGAATCGAGAATATTAACAAAGGAGTAAATGAGACCGTGGAGATGCTCAGATTTACCAACGAGGAGAGCGTCTGAACAGTCAGGCAATGTTCTCTCCAAAAATACAACACCATTGAAAGCGATGATGAACGAGGGATGTTTAGAAGTTTTTGCAGCTTTATGCAAAATCGATTTGAGGGAGACTCGTGTTCAAAATACAGAGGAAATGATAGTAATTCATGGGTGGTCACAAACAAGCAGCTCAAAGAGTTGGGACCACCGTAATTCGGGAAAGCCGATCCGATCATGGCGAAAACATGGGTCAAGCAAATTACCAAGATATTCGATGTCTTGGGATGCACGGAGGAATAGAAGGTTCCATTCGCTACTTTTATGTTCCGTGGTGAGGCAGATTTCGGTGGGAATCAGAAGCGTACTCCATCCACCGCACTCTGCGCATGTCATGGGAGACATTTTAGAAACTGCTCAATGACAAGTACTTCCCGAAAGTATTCGGGCTATACGAAGAAGAAGTGGAGTTTATTAGACTGAGCGAGAATAAACATGGCGCGGTGTCCCAAAGACGAGGCGAAGTTCGCGGAGTTATCCGTGTTTGCACCTCTCATTTGGTGGAGAATGAGGAACGTATTTGACGCGGATGTTTCGAGAGGTTTGAAACCCGACATACGTCAAGATCTCATTTCTCATAAATTTTCTCTCTATTCGGATGTTGTCAACAAGGCTCAAGTTGTTAGAAGCGAGATAACGAGTACGTTCAACCGAGGGACCATAACCAGGATCATATCAAGATAGCAGTCATCGTAATAACGATAACCAAAGGAGAAAGAAGAATACAGACAAAAGCGGTAACCACTCCGTGGTAATCGTATATGAAAATAGAAGAAGCGAGTCGGGAGGAGATTTTAAAAGAGGAGATTCAACAACGACCATGTGAAGACGCCGTCATCAGAGTAACTAGTTTTAAGGGAGGAGAACGACCACCCGGTTATATGCTACAAATGCGGAAAAGAGGGACATATCACCAAACCGCCCACAACAGCTCAAGGTATGCTATAATTGTGGAAAGGAAGGACATATCGCCGAGATTGTGACAAGAAAGAAAAACCTAGTTCGGTGGGGGGACGGTGACTCAAAAGATCGTCCCGTAAAAGTCAAAGTCAACGATTCCGGAAGAGCGTTTGTTGTGATCGGTCAAAATTCGAGGAACCCGAACGGTTAGCACGGGTTAGTTAATTATAAATTCTTGCGAAGTATATACCTTACTAGATATTGGTTCTACCCATTCTTTTATCTCTCTCTTTACGCCTCAACGCTTGAACTTGACTACGAGAAATTAAACTTTGACCTATCTGTGGAGACTCCATTAGGAGAAACTTTCATTACATCCGTTGTTTAAAAATCTTGCTTGATTCAAGTTGGCACTATCACATTACCTGTTGACCTTATTCCTATAAAGATATTTGCTTTTGATGTGATTTTAAGGTTAACTACTCATCATGCCAAAATTGATTGCTTTTGTAAGGTTGTTAGTTTTCATATTCCTAAGCAACCTGTTATTCGAATTCAAGCAATCAAACCATTGTAGTCAAAAATTTTCATATCAAGCCATGAAGTCATTCGCTTTATTACGGATGTCAAGTTTTCTTAGTCCATGTTATGGATTTGAATAAAGACACGTCGATTTGAATAATATTCTTGTTGTTATTGATTTTCCCGACGTGTTTCTGAAGAATTTCTTGGCTTACTCCCAAAGATCGATATTAAATTTTGTATCGACTTTGAACCCGGTGATAAAACTCATTTCTAAAATCTCATATCGAATGGCTCCTATTGAACTTCGTGAGTTAAAATTCAACTATAGAATTTGGTACTGAGCCTTTATCTTGTGACTTCCTTTGTGGAATTCACCTAAGCCGAACTCTCCGTAGGGGACACCATATTCGTGCGATAGTAAATCGATAGGTGTCATTGTAACGTGTTATCCAAGGTTGATATGAGTCACAGATTGAGAGCAACCTAAGTCAAGAATCTAATACGTAGCTTTACAGGTTAGTTAGTTATTATCGGAGATTCGTTGAAGGATATTCTCGAATCGCTATTCCATTAACGAAATGACTCATAGAGATACAAAATTCAAATGGAGCAAGGAATGTGGTAAGAGCTTCGAAGAACTCAAGAGGAGACTCATTTCAGCATATGTTCTGACCATGCCATCCTGGAAAAGCGAACGTGGTAGCTGACGTGTTGAGTAGAAGATCGTACAAGCACGAAATGAGTACGATATTGTCAAAGACTCATTTCGTATAATATACAAATAATAGAGATGGAGATGAAAACTCTAGGTACCCACGTGATGATATACGAGTACGTGATGATATACGAGTATAATCGACTTTAATCGATAAAGTTAAAGCTGTTCAAGCTACACACCGGAGCTGATGAATTTGAAGAAGGAGGTGCAAGAAGTTGTTATTTCAAAAGCGAGAATCGGTGAGGTGAGGAAAGCTCAAACCTTCGATTTATTAATCCAGTTGAAATTCTCGATCGAATAGGAACTGTGGCCTATAGACTCGTTTTACCGCCAAGTATGACGCGTGTTCATAACGTTTTTCACGTATCGATGTTACGTAAATATGTGGACGACCTGAACCATGTCATTGAAGTTAGAACCCATTTGAGATAGCCAAGACTTAACGTATGAGGAGGTACTTGTCAAGATTTTGGAGAGGAAGAAGCATGTCCCACGCTAAGAAGGTCATACCACAAGTTAAAGTTTTGTGGAAGAATCATGCTATAGAGAAAATGACCCGGGAGTTGGAAACGGAAATGAAAGTGAGGTATCCTCATCTTTTCAAAACACCAGTATCGTACGTCAATTTCGAGGACGAAATTTCATAAGGAGGGAGGTCAGTAAGACCCCAAATTTTTTAAATAAAAGGAATTTCCTTTATTTATTATTTTGAAATAGTAAGGTGGATTTGATTAATGTGGTTAGTTATGGGTAAAATGCGCAAATATTTCAAAATAAGCAAGTGGTTATAAAATATTCATTGTTGTGGGAATATTCGTTTGGTCGAGGAATATTCGATCGCTCAGGGAATATTCGTATTTACGACAATAGCAGCCACGTGTGGGCCCATAACCCATGAAAGCGATTGGATGAAGAAAACGAATAAATATAAGTTGGTTAAAAATAACGGCGTAGTTGTTACCGAATTAAGACTATTGAATACCCGGTGGTTAAAATACGATGTCTGGCGTGGTTGCATAAGAAAGCACCAGATTACACAAAGATTGTTGAATTATTGATCCTTACGTAAGAAAGGCACTACTCAATAATTTTCACAGTGAGTTACTGCTCAATATTTTATTTTATTGATTCAATAATTGCTTTGCGTTGATATTTTATATTATTGTTGTTCAATAATTGTCATCGCATTATCTCCATTATCGATCAATAATTCATATTATTTGAATAATATTATTAGATAGCATTATTGGCAATGTCTAGAAAGTTCATCAAGGAGAGGTTTGGTCACCTAATCAACTACGCCAAGAAGGAGAAATCCTTATCTGAAAGCCCCTCTCTCCCTGAACCGCCTGGTCATCATAATTGTGATTCTCAGTAATATTATTTGGGAATAATTAATTATTGATTTATATGATAAGGAAATATTTATTTTATATGAATATAAATGATGGATTTATTTATGTGGTTATTAATGAAGGAATTAATGCTGAGATGTTTTATTTGTATTTTGTCGGATTGGAGGTATTAAAAGATCAAATCTGGTGTTATTACAGCTTTATTGTGTGAGTTATAATATTTAATCCGACCGTTGGATCGTTGTAATTTTTGGATATGTTATACATATATAAGTTGAGTATATGTCCACAAATTTTGAACCGTTAAAAATTCACGAATGATTTGTTATGAATTTTAAGAGGTGACCGATTCAAAATTAGGTTATAAATGATTTTGGTGGAAAATTCTAGAATTGGTGGGCCCCACTTGTGGTTGGTGAAGAAATGTCCCGAATTTTATTTCAAATGTGGTGGGTGGGAATAGTAGCAAGTAAAGCCATCGTCAGTTGTTGGTGTTAAGTCCCTTCAAGCATGTTAACATTTTCCTATAAATAGAGGGCTGTTAGAATTGAAAATCACACCGTAAACAAGTTTTCTCTTTTCTCTCTATATTATCGAGTTTATTCTTGTGAGTATTTTGAGTATACTTTGAGTATTGTTAGACGGTGCAAGTTCCTTCAAAGACTATATCCTGTTTCAACTAAAAGCACATCTCTTTCGAGGTAAGGATGTTATTTTCTTCTCAAATGATATTATTTCTTCAATATCATTATGTCAAATATTGGTTGGAACTTTTTATCAAATTTGGAACTTTTTCATGCTTCTGGGTTACTATTCACGAAGTTACTATTCACGAGTTACTATTCATGAGTTACTATTCACGAGTTACTATTCATGAGTTACTATTCACGATTACTATTCACGAGTACTATTCATGAAGCGTGAAGATGTTTTTTGTGGAATTTCTATCTTTTGGTGTCTGAGTTTACTATTCACGATATCACGGACTATTCACGATACCTGCACTATTCACGATATTATCTAAGACTATTCAATTCAAAAATAAAAATTTTTCTTTTCGCCTAAAATATCTATTCTCGATACTAGCTTTGATTGTATTCATGTTTTGATCATTCTCAATTTTACACCACCGTGATTATTTTTGAGGTATTTTGGACATGGATAAAACCAAGTACTTAATCCTTAATCCTTGTCATTTTGTTTCACCGGATTCGCTTATTTAAAAATATTTTCATCATCCTCGCCTTAAATGATGATATTATTGAATATCTTTGGCTCAGAGTGCAAAGATGAATGATTTTTGAAGAATATCTTTGGCCCAGAAGTGCAAAGATGAACAGTGTTTAAATGAACACGATCGATCGATGAATATCTTTGGCCTTTAGTGCAAAGATGAACAAAAGTTGAGATGAACATGACCGATCGATGAATATCTTTCGGCACAGAGTGCAAAGATGAATATTTGATTTGAGATGAATATTGATTGATGTTACAGGATAAAATATTGATGATGGACCGTTAAATTCATAGATTATAGTAGATTTCATTCTCTACGTAACTCTTCTATGAATTATTATTTCCGCCATGAATATTGATCCGAAACTTGTCAGTCTATTGTATTCTATCGATTTTTCCTCGTTGGAGACTAACGATAATTTGTTGTATATTATCTTAGTCATAGTATTCTTTATCGGGCAAGTTGAGCTCACCCTTTTCCTTGTTGTTCCATTTTTTCTTCTCGTGAGGCGAGAATGTAGCGAGTACTTAGCTCTGGGTATGGAATGAAGGTTCTAGAGAGTTGTTTAGTAGTCCTCACCATTTTGTAAAATAATGTATCAATAATTATGATGGGGATTTATTTGCGTGTGGATATTGTCTGCTGAAGACAATATTATATTTAAACTCACAAGATATATTGTCGTATTTTACACGAAATTTGTATTATTGAAGTTGTAGTTTGCTTTCGTACCATGTATTTGGCGCCTCGTAATGGGTTGATGGAATGGACCTATTTTGGGGCGCCACGAAGTAAAGTGGGGCCCAACAATTCTAGAATTTTCCACCAAAATGATAAATTTCAAAACTTCAACAATTTCTGAACCAGTCATCTCTTAACTCAACAATTTAATATAATCATCTAACACATCATCTCAAACAACTTAATATATTTAATTCAAACTAAAAGTTTTACATCAAACGATAAAGATAACTACTATTTACATCCACCATCCCGAGATATAGAATATGTGGATTTAAATATTAAAATATTCCTTCGCTCATAAACACATCGAATTTACATATAAAAACTAATTAAGTCTTTTACATAATTAAACAAATTCTATCACCGTTCATGTCAAGGTGTCAATAGCCTTGCCACGCCCCTCATCCATGATACGAGACATCGTCCCGCGATCCAAAGATGTACGATGGAAGTCCTTCAAACTGGATGGGGTACCTCAAAACTTGATCTTGGGCCACATCCATTTCATGATTAAGTGTAGAGTATGTCTCTCCAAGCTTCGCCTTCTTTGCACGACCGCCTTCTTCTGCAAGATCAAGACGACGCCGACTCTCTTTACCCAAATTTCTCCTCCTCTGCTATGGCAAGCCTCTCCTCTTTCTCTTCGCATCCTTCTTCAACTTTTCTATCTCTCTCTGGGTCTTATCTTCTGGTTGATTCTTCTCGTGGACCAAATCCCATTCTACATTTCCCAATGTGGAGTGAAGAGTCGAAATCTCCTCACCTTCTCTCTAGAGTAATCATCAATAATAGCTCGTCAATGATCCTCGCACCTCATCTCAGAACTCCAATGCTACTACCATATAACGTGTCATACATCTCAAAGATCAACGATGTACCGTGGTAACTCCTCTTCTTCCTCCTCGTTAAAACTCCTTTTCAGATCCTCCTCAGATCAGCCTGTGTTCATGCTCCCCGACCAACAACGGTGATCAATGGTGATGACTCCTCTCGAACTAACTGCTCCCCTCTATTTACACGTATGTCTCTCTGGGCCTCCTCCTCTTGCATTATAGGTACTCGGGGTTCTTCTTTCCCAGCTTGACTAGCTTCACCAACATTCGACATCTTGACAACAAAATTTTAAGTTTTAGTTACTAAGTCGCACCATTTAACTCATACTTTAACACATAAAGTCTTTTATTATCTTTAATGAATTACAGAAATTCATTTCCTAGAACTCGATAAGAGTTTTCCATTACTATCTTCTTCTATAAGGCTACTACCTAAGGTTGTTCCCCACCTAAGGTTCATAACCTCATGCCTTTGATACTAACTTCAGGACACCCCAAAATCCGGTACTTTCAATTCCACGGGATTTGGTGTTCATCAGACAAATATCATCTATCTATCTACCCATAATAAATGCAAGCCATGCAATAGATAGAATAAAATCTTCCCCTTAAGGGGTTACAACATCCTAATAATAATAATATAATCCCAAAGTTAAACTAACCTTAAACATCCGTAGAAATCATAAACAAATAAGTCTTAAGCAACATCATTAACTCAAGTCTTAAACATAAATACATCATCTAATAAAATAACAAGTCTTCATCACTGCTAACTTTGCCCTCGCTTTTACTAGTGGAAGGTTCATCGCTTCTTTTGTTCTTAATCGCAATGTTATTATTAAGCAAGAGTGAGCACTATTTCCCACAAGTATAATAATGAAATAACAAAGATAATAACATGCGAGTAAATCAAAGACATCCGAATAAAAGCTCAACTTTTGAATCAAGAATGAATAACAAGAATCAAAAGAATTTTGAGGGTCATAAGACCTCGAACTATGTCCTAGGTTATCAAGGGTTATACTTGAAACCTTTAATACTCATAAGACTATGGACTTTTCTTCTCGTATTTAGGGGATCACCCTTAATACCATCATCATGCACATAATATCTTAACGCTAACGATAAGTAAATCCTTTTGCAGGTTGTTCGCCTCGGTTTGACATTCGAGTCCGCACTAAAGGAAGTTTGGTTTGATAAATCAATAAGGGTTCTCAAATTTAGAACGTTTATCAACTAAGGACTAGTCAATCAATAAAGTTCACTAGTCTAATAAGGTTCAACAATAATGATATTCAATTTGAATAATAATCTCAAGAAGTATACAATAGAACAATTATTGTATAACCGAATCATGATTTGAAAAGATAATCAATCTTTAATATAATAATTGAACTTGAATAATAGTAATGATAATTTACTCAAGTAAATAATAAACTTGAACAATAATGACAAGTAGGTTAGAAACTTGCCTCGTCGCATGTAGGCTTAACGATTACTACTTCCGCTCACCACAAATCCTACACATATACCATATGTATTCATGACATTCATTAGTTACATTTTCACTTAATTATTTAATATAAACTCCACTTTATTTAACAAATCATTTACCTTCTAATTTAATTACTTAATTAAATTAGAATATTTTCATTCTCTTACTATTATTACACTCTAATAAATTATTTCATAATAATTTCCATCTAATATTTATTTTATTTCATAAATATCTCAATTAAAATATTTACTTTATTTTATAAATATTTTAATAATAATTTTCATCGAATATTTATTTTATTTCATAAATATCTCAATTAAAATATTTAATTTATTTTATAAATATTTTAATAATAATTTTCATCTAATATTTATTTTATTCCATAATATCTCAATTAAAATATTTAATTTATTTTATAAATATTTTAATAATAATTTTCATCGAATATTTATTTTATTCCATAAATATCTCAATTAAAATATTTAATTTATTTTATAAATATTTTAATAATAATTTTCATCAAATATTTATTTTATTCCATAAATATCTCAATTAAAATATTTAATTTATTTTATAAATATTTTAATAATAATTTTCATCAAATATTTATTTTATTTTTTATTTATTATTTATTTATTTATTTATTTATTTATTTTTTTGACCGCTTATGGTAATTTAGTTTAGTAACGCCTGGCTTAAAAGTGGGTTACCTGTGCTCATTTTCTCTAGTTTATAGCTCATAGTCATGAACATAATAAGGCCAAATTAGCCAAAAATCAATCACGTGTAAAATTATATATTTAATATGGCCATAACTTCCAATTAGTTATTTTTACACGAATTTAGACTTACCAAATCATTGTAAAACATATATAATCATTACATAACCCATCTAGCATGATTTTTAACAAGTTACAACACATAATTTGCAAAATCAACACATTTACTTCCAATCGTTCTTGATGTTCTCAAGGTTTTGAAAATAAAACATGAAAATTGTCCCTACTTGATTCAAGTATAACACCAATCCGCTTCATTTAAACTTTGGTCTCTTCGTATCAACATGCATAACAATATACGAAAGTGTAAAATTTAGGATAATATACGATTAATACATAAAATATCACGATAAGGCCATAAGGCCAAAACCCATACTCAGTAATTTTGTAGAAATCATACACGCATTTAATTTCATGAAACTGATGATATGGTTTACAAAATATATATAATAAAATATGATTTGATATGCCATAACACAAACAAAACCCATAATCATTACTCCTATCCCAATTACGTATGTTAAACCAAAACTTTGAAAGCCATTTTATAAAAACTAAACGACGAATAATGAAAATTGGGTCGAGAGAATTACCCAAGTGTATAATTAATGGATGATGAATTCTTCTCGATGACTCTCACAATCCTCTTAACAAACTCGACTTCTCAACTCTTTCTCTCAGATTTCTCTTTGTTATGATTTCTAGACTTAGGCAAATAATGAAGATGAAATAAAAGAATACGAAACTAAATAATAATAATCGACGCGTTGGTGGTCGCTAACCCACTCAATGGGTTAATCGCCCCCAACTCCCTTTAGTGTCATGTTTGCTGTTTGTAATATTCATGAACGCAATCAAATTGCATAAAATAAAGCTAAACGCAGTAAAATCGTAGTTTAAAAAATTTACAAACCATATACCCGATCACCCTTTATGCATAATTATTAATTAAACGAAAAGATAAAGAATAAAATCATACCCTTGAAGATCGAGCTTCCTCGTACAAGTTCACCTCCAAATCTTTTCGCTCAACTTGAATCCACCGGTTTGGTTCCTTCCTTCGATCAACGTTAGCCACCCAAATGTTTGGCCTCTAGAGGTGATCCACCAAGGAAGAAGAAATTCAAGAAGATGGGTATTCGGCTCAAACCCTAGTTTTTCTATCTCTATAGAAAAGGGCGATTCTCCAACAATTTGAATTATTACGATGTTGTAAAAGTCAACAACCCCCACCACCCATAATAAGACTCTCTTATTTATAGATGTGGGCAACCCACCTTAACAATTAAGGAATTGGGTTTTATTTAATTAATTAAATTTTTTAATTAATTAAGCTCCCTAATCTTATTAGGATAATTAATTAAACTCCTTTAACTAATTTTCCTTCCTAATCCAATTAGAATAAATGAGAGTACTTATATTAAATTAATTCCTAAACTCTTTAGAAATTAAAATAATAATAATTGTAATAATATTAATAAGACTCTCTTATTAATTTATATTTAATATTTCTAAAATATTAAATAATAATATTAAGCTATTTAATTTATTCTATCACCATAGATTAAATTAAATATACTTAACATATTATTACGATTATGCCATTAACTTCTTAAATAATTATTCTTCCTTTTATGGTGTGACCCTTTAGGTTCTCCATATTAAACCTATTGTGAATAAATCAATTAGAATAATTTAATCTTATTTAAATAAATAAATTAAACAATTAATTTATTTAAATAAATAATATTTATTCTACAATAGGATAAGCCTCCCCTAAATGATCAACGACTTTCCGTATAATATAGATTTCAACATTAATCATAAAAGAACCTTTCGAGTAAATAGTTACCGTATAATTCAATCTCCTTCCACCATACAATGTCCCAATTAAATATAAGATATGGAATTACCACAAGTCTTATTTTATTTAATTATATGTATTTCGATCCTTAAATGCACAACTCCAAATAATGCAAATTAGAAACTCCTTTCTAATTTCATTCTCGCCGCCAAGGACTACCGGGTTGTCATTTATCGAATCACATAGACATTTCTCTTTTTTTTATTAGTAGTGGTAGATTCTTTATCGATCATACATTATCTCCACGTATAACTTATTATACCCAAGCATACCTTTGATATACCCTAAGGGTCTTAAGGAATAAGTCAAAGTATAACTCATCATACACAAGATACTATGATGATCTCAAGTCCAAGGATCACTAGACTACTATCACTACAGAATTCCTATCGACAGCAAATAAAACTCCATTAGGTATTCCTTAGCGAGCCAATGCTCAAAGGAACTTATTCTCTAATAAGCACCTACATACTTGCTTTTAGTGTTCCACACAAAATGATCATGAGATCAATCATCCTCATCCAACGAGCAAGCAACGATGTACCAATCTATCCTGGATTCACTAATCCCCAATTTAGTAATCCAACGATTGGGAACTATTTTAGTTTTAAGCTTTCTAAGAATTTAGATCTCATTAGAATGATCATCATCATTATTCTAAAAGCATTGCTTAAAACTACGGGTTTATCACATATTATAAAAAACAAAGATCATGTAGATAATTAAAAGCCTTTAATAAATTAATACTTTTTATTAATAAATGAATAAGATTGTTACAAAGTATATGCTTTATCATCAAACATGATCGGGTTGTGTGCATACTACTTTCAATCTCCCACTTGCACTAAAGCCAATCGCCATGGTATCTCATACTCTTCTTCTCTAAGTGACGATTATCCCGCCGCTGGATAAGCTTTAGTTAATGGATATGTAATGTTGTTCATGAGAGTCCACTATCTCTATAGTGATTTCCCATCTTCAATGATTCTAATAATCAAATGAAAGTGCCACAACACATGTTTAGATCCAAGATGAGACTTAGAACTATTCCTAGTTCTCAGAATGAACTTTTAATCCAAACAATCAACTCATAGCCTTCATTTATAGCTATATACTTTGTCTTTATCACTAAACCAAAGAACTCTTTCATTGCTTGAACCTTTCCAATTCACTGCACCACCGCTCAAGATAACGCTTTACCTTAAAGTGGATTTTTCTCGTCATCTCGGTCTCGTCTCAAAAACTTGAGTCTGTTAAGCCCTCTAGTTTTAATTTAGACCCACCATGAATATGATCACATCCTTAGTGCCTAAGCACTTTTTAAGATGTTTTTCACCGACTCATAGTGAACTTCTCCATATACGACCGATCAACATCGTGTCTCGTGATATTTCATCAGCATACATGATTGTCACTCATGCGACCTCTCTTTTCGTGAGTCTGTGGGGACTATTAAGAGAGATACACCCATAGCTCATCGACACAGAGACATCTCTTGAGTTTGCCATGCTAAACGACTTTTAGCATCAAATGAATATACGCTCTCGGTTAAGTCGAGCATCCTTTAAATCTATCTATATAGATTTATATCCCCAATTAAGATACTCTTCCCAAATCATTCATGGAGGAATGTTTAGACAACTTTATCTTTACCGATCAGAGCATTGGTATGTCATTCCTCATCCGTAGTATATCAACATATAATACTAGAATGTCACGACGCCCCCAATCGACCCTTTTGTACACACTAGGTTCATTCTTATTTTTGATAAAATCAAACTTTTTGATTGCCTCATCAAAACGAATGTTCCATATTTGAAAACTCGATCATCATCTCCGAGTCTATGACTTACCTCATCGATGTAATCGATCATCATCTTCATCATCATCATCATCATCTATGATGAATCCATACCTCCTGGTATCTTCTGGTACTATTCCGCATTTACGATTCTGGCCAGGGTACAATAGGTCTATCTACATGTTCCTCTTATTCGACTTATAAAGTTTTTGTGGTTCTTGAACTTTTCAAGATCTATTATCCTCCCACTAGCCCCTTCAATGATAAACACCTTTATCTTAGAAGGCGCAAAATGTTTCAGAATAAAACACCTTTTGCTAAGTAGATTATAGAACATATACCCTAAACTTACTTTTAGATGTCCCACAAATCAGACATGTCAAATCTTGTCCCAAGCTTATCCTTTTTTCAACCTTTTCACATAAGTCGACAACCCCTTATCTTAACATACTTAAGATTAGAATCCTCCCCGCCCATAACTTTTATGGAGTCTTCAATGGATTTTGAGGTTACCTTTTCGTAGATATGCAAACCATTTCTAGACATTATCCTGTAAGGATACCGAATGTCTGGTGAAAATCATATTATGGACCGCACTATGTCCAACAAGGTACGATTTTTTCCTTCGTATACATCAATCAATTATTATGTATCGTGAGGTGTCCATTATGAGAAAACCATTTGAGATGATCTAGAAACTTATCAGACAAGTATTTATTCCTCGATCTAATCAAAGAATCTTAATACTTTGCCAATTTGTTTCACTTCAATTCTTTTTGAACCTTTCAAATAATTCACACTTGTATTTCAAAGAAATACACACATTCAACTCTTTGAATGATCATCTCCTTTTCTTATACTAATTTGTTCAATATGCAAAATTATTTTCACGTGTAGTCAAGTATACAAAATTTATTAAGTAATATTCCATTTTCTATACAAAACATTATTATTATAAATAAACAACAATTGTTCTTAATTATAATACCAAAGATTTCATCATCCAACAATAAAATGGAAATAATATTTTTAAACAAGAACCGAATACAATAACAACTTATCGACTTAATAGATTTGCCCGTAGGCATTGCTAAACTATAAGTTTCTATAGCTAATGCAAAAACCTTTGCTTCATTTCCCACACATAGATTACTTATATTTGTTTAGCTTTCTACTTCTCTTGGTCCCTTCATAAATCTATATTTATGATAACCAAAGCTCAGATCCAATACCCAAGTAGAACCTCGACTTAAAGAAAAATTTATTTCAAATCATGAACAAAAAATCAGATTTGTAACCAAACTTCACTAAGCTTCTTTTCGTTAGCCTCTCGCAAGATGCTTCTCGCAGCTTTCTTTCCAAAGGTCCAAAGCTTATTGCAAAGGGAAGCAAACCCTTTGCTATCCGTACGCTTTTGTTCTTATTATCCTTTGTTTATGCCTTTCTATTTACCTTCTTTGAATCGCTCTTCTTTCGTAAGATCCTTTGCCCCCTACCAAGAAGACTTGGTCTTTCTTGGTTGAAAGTGACTCTCAACATTTTTCAATATGTTAAAAAATCAAATGAGGTCGATATCTAGCTTGTTCATATGAAAAATTCACAACAATTGTGAAAGGAGTCCGGAGTGAGTGCAAGATCAAATCTCGCTCAACTCTCCATCCATGACAAAACCAATCATCTAATCGATCAATCAAATTGATTATGTTAAGAACTTTTTGTCTGCATTTATAGTGCCATCGGCCATCTCTAGATCTAAGAGCTCCTTAGATATCTCGATATCTATCACCCCATTTTCCTCACCATCAACTACTTGATGTGCAGAATATAGTAGAGCATCCATAGTTTCACGCCGACGTCAAGCTCAAGCATCATGGATGCGCGAGCATGATGCATCGAGCCAATCAGCATCATCTCTCGCCACTTTCTAAAAGTAGCAATCTCTTCCTCGTAGGCATTGTCTCGCAACCATTGCAGGATATAGGCGACATGACATAAGATAGCTTTTCAAATATGAGAACTATTCTCAAATTCCTTAACCAATCCGCTTAATTCTATCCCGTTAATTTAGCATCTAATATGCTTCATAGTTGATAGTAATTTTAGACATTGTAAAATTTCAGAAATGAATTTGTAATTAACAACATTTTAACATACATTCTTTTATTAATTACCACCAAAATAAATTAGGTCTTGTTTTAAATTGGTATCTCCCACTATTTTCTTCAAACTATATTACCTCACTTATATAGTTCTAAGAAAATCTAATTAAAGATTTGCTAGTGAGAATAAGGATCCCATTTCAAATGTATATAGCCTTGTGGTGACACAAACAAACTATATATAAATAAATAGGTAGACAACTTTTGTCAATTACATCAACTATGCAACTCCTTTTTTGCCTCTTAGATTATTTTGATCAAGTGGTGGCACATCCGAATCAAAATTATCCAAGTTAAGTCCGACCTAGCACTCCATATATTCAAAAAAGAAAATATCATCCTCAGGTGACACAACAAAAAAATATTGTTCAATTTTCTTTATAAGCATCAAATGTGATAAATTAACATCTTAAATACTTAATACTTGCCTTTGTGGTGACACAACAAACTCATATTAAATATTTAATACTCTATTAATTTTATCATGCTAGAAGGCTTACGCTCGATATTCCAAATATCTTTTGAACGCTTAGACTTAATATAAAAAAAAAATCGAGGGGTTTGTTATTAATTTGTCTCATCTTGCTTAGCTAAGCATTTATATATATATATATAAATATATATATATATATATAATGAATAATTGCATAAGCATGTTTGCATATATATATATATATATATAAGATAAGCATGCATATATAGAATACTATATTCTACCCGATTGATTATGGACTTTTATTCTAGTTCGTTCACTAGAGCCACCAAGTGAACCAAAAAGGTCAAACCCTAGGGGTGCAAGAAATAATATTTAAATATAACTATTACATTTAAACCCTGCTCATTACAAACGGGTCTTCAAGCGCCTTTTTTCTCTTTGATCTCCAATTTTTCAAAATTAATTCTAACTATTCTATTACAAAACTATTTAAAATAAATAGAAACCTCGATCAAGCAAATAAGGGAAAGTACATAGAGAGAGATAGAATTTACATTAAGAAAAAAATTAGAGAAGACGAGGTACGCAGAATCCCATTTAATAAAAAAAAACCATACATTCATGCATCCAACTAAAATAAAATCCAATCACATCGTCAATAAATCCATAATCAATCCCATTTATTATCATACACATCACCATACGATCAATAAATAACATTCATCTTATAATAATAAACATTTAATATATATATTGATATCATTTAATGGGCAAATTTAGTTAGTATAAAATCTAATTTTGAATCAAAATAAACTCCTTTATTTTAATCCAAATTTAAATCAAAATAAAACTATTTTATTTTAATTTATCCAATTTTGAATAAAATAAACTATTTTATTTTAATCAAAATCTTTAATCAAAATAAACTCCTTTATTTTAATTAATTATGGAATCCAATTCCATGTAAAAAAAAAAATTTTTATTTAAAGGAAAACTTTATTTCTTTTCCTATTCACAAATAAACTCTTTTTCAAAAATATTTATTTTAATAATATGAAATCTTATTTCATATAAAAAAAAAATTATTTAAGGAAACACTTTTTTTCTTTTCCTATTCACAAATAAACTCCTTTATTTTGAATAATATGAAATCTTATTTCATATTTAAATAAACTCCTTTATTTAAGGAAATTGGATTTTCTTTCCTATTCACAAATAAACTCTTTATTTTGAATAATATGAAATCTTATTTCATATCTAAATAAACTCCTTTATTTAAGAAATTGGATTTATTTTCCTATTCACAAATAAACTCTTTTTTTTTTGAATAATATGAAATCTATTTTCATATCTAAATAAACTCCTTTATTTAAGGAAAAAATAAATCCAATTTCAACTCCAATTAGTTATCATGGAATCCAATTCCAACTCTAATTAGTTAAAGATGAAATTTAATTTTAAAATTAAAATAAAACTTTTATTTTAAATTTAAAATAAACTTTTTATTTTAAAATTAAAATAAACTTTTATTTTAATTATAAAATAATTATATATATATATATATATATATATATATATATATATATATATATATATATATATATATATATATATATATATATATATATATATATATATATATATATATATATATATATATATATATATATATATATATATATATATATATATATATATATATATATATATATATATATATATATATATATATATATATATTTATATAAATAATATTTTTTATATATATATATATATATATATTATATATTATATATATATATATATATATTAATATCAATATAATTGAAATATATTTATAAATATAATAATTTTATAAAATTATAAATATAAAATATTTATATTTAAAAATCATATATATTTTATATTAATATTTTAAAAAAAATTTTTTTTAAATTTAAAAAAAAATTTTTTATTTTTTTTTTTTTTTTTTTTTTTTTTTTTTTTTTTTTTTTTTTTTTTATACAATAAAATTATGCCCAATTAAATTGTTCTAAACACATATCAATATACATATCAAATTAAAACAATTAATAATTCGCATAAAGGTTTGGCTCGATGCCACCGTTAGTTAGGTTTAAATATTCATAAACGCAATCAAATAAAAAAAAGCTAAAACGTAAAAAATCGTAGTTTAAAAATTTACAAACCATATACCCTTGATCACCCTTTATGCACAATTATTAATTAAACGAAAAGATAAAGAATAAAAATCATACCCTCAAGATCGAGCTTCCTCGTGTAAGTTCACCTCCAAATCCTTTTCGCTCAACTCAATCCACCGGTTTGGTTCCTTCCTTCGATCAACGCAAGCCACCCAAGTGTTTGGCCTCTGAGGTGATCCACCAAGGAAGAAGAAAATTCAAGAAGATGGGTATTCAAGCTCAAACCCTAGTTTTTCTATCTCTATAGAAAAGGTGCACTCCAACAATCGAATTATTACGATGTTGTAAAAAGTCAACAACCCCCCCACCACCCATAATAAGACTCTCTTATTTATAGATGTGGGCAACCCACCTTAACAATTAAGAAATTGGGTTTTATTTAATTAATTAAATTCTTTTAATTAATTAAGCTCCCTAATCTTATTAGGATATAATTAATTAAACTCCTTTAACTAATTTTCCTTCCTAATCCAATTAGAATAAATGAGAGTACTTATATTAAATTAATTCCTAAACTCTTTTAGAAATTAAAATAATAATAATTGTAATAATATTAATAAGACTCTCTTATTAATTTATATTTAATATTTCTAAAATATTAAATAATAATATTAAGCTATTTAATTTATTCTATCACCATAGATTAAATTAAATATACTTAACATATTATTACGATTATGCCATTAACTTCTTAAATAATTATTCTTCCTTTTATGGTGTGACCCTTTTTGGTTCTCCATATTAAACCTATTGTGAATAAATCAATTAGAATAATTTAATCTTATTTAAATAAATAAATTAAATAATTAATTTATTTAAATAAATAATATTTATTCTACAATAGGATAAGTTCCCCCCAAATGATCAACGACTTTCCGTATAATATAGATTTCAACATTAATCATAAAAGAACCTTTCGAGTAAATAGTTACCGCATAATTCAATCCTTCCACCATACAATGTCCCAATTAAATATAAGATATGGAATTACCGCACAAGTCTTATTTTATTTAATTATATGTATTTCGATCCTTAAATGCACAACTCCAAATAATGCAAATTAGAAACTCCTTTCTAATTTCATTCTCGCCGCCAAGGACTACCGGGTTGTCATTTATCTAATCACATAGACATTTCTCTTTATTAGAAGTGGTAGATTCTTTATCGATCATACATTATCTCCATGTATAACTTATTATACCCAAGCATACCTTTGATATACCCTAAGGGTCTTAAGGAATAAGTCAAAGTATAACTCATCATACACAAGATACTATGATGATCTCAAGTCCAAGGATCACTTGACTACTATCACTACAGAATTCCTATCGACAGCAAATAAAACTCCATTAGGTATTCCTTAGCTTAGCCAATGCTCAAAGGAACTTATTCTCTAATAAGCACCTACATACTTGCTTTTAGTGTTCCACACAAAAATGATCATGAGATCAATCATCCTCATCCAACGAGCAAGCAACGATGTACCAATCTATCCTGATTCACTAATCCCCAATTTAGTAATCCAACGATTGGGAACTATTTTAGTTTTAAGCTTTCTAAGAATTTAGATCTCATTAGAATGATCATCATCATTATTCTAAAAGCATCGCTTAAAACTACGGGTTTATCACATATTATAAAACAAAGATCATGTAGATAATTAAAAGCCTTTAATAAATTAATACTTTTATTAATAAATGAATAAGATTGTTACAAAGTATATGCTTTATCATCAAACATGATCGGTAATGCGAGTCTATAGTCATTTCCTACTTCCTATCATCAAGAATCTTCAAATGGACCAATAAATCGTGGATCGAGCTTTCCTCTTCCCAATAATACACGATCCCCAATACTAAATTCCACATCCTTTCGATGAAGATCCGTGATAACTCTTTTAATTTATCCTGCATGCCATTTGTATATCGTTGTCAATCGCTTCGATCTTTTCTCAGAGCCATACATACCAATTCCGGGTCCCAAAAATGTTGCTTCACCCACCTCAAATCCCAACATATTGGAGATTAATTTACACTTTCGCCCATACAATGCTTTTTAATGGAGCCACACTGCATACTTGTCTCGATAATCTGTTGTTGTAGGAGAATTCCACCAATGGTAAATACTTATCCTAACTGTCTTATGAAGTCTTAGACACAGAGTACTAAAATATATCTTCAAGAGTTTGAATAGTCCTCTCGATTGCTTCGTCTGCTTTGAGGATGGTATACGAACTGAATCAGTAAATTCGCGCCCATAGCTTTTTGCAAGCTAACCCAAATCTTGAAGTGAATCTTGGGTCACGATCCAAACTATGGATAATGTGTGACGCCCCCAAAATTAGGTATACGCCACCCATCTTGGGTCGCCACTTATATGGTACATAAATTCAAATACAACTTATAAATATAAATCGTGCGTAAATACGATATAAACTCGTGAGTTTGAATACAAATATTGTCTACTAGATATTATACAAACTCAAAAGGAGTCCTCATTACAACTATTATCACACTATTTAACAAAATAGTGAGGACTACTAATGCTATCCTCTGAACCATTACTTGCTTCTCCGACTCGTCCAAATATGTTCTCATTTCCGAAGAGAATAAAGAAAAGAAAGGGTGAGCTCAACTAGCCCAAAGAAGAAATATTATGACTAAGATAATGCGTAATAAATTATCATTAGCCTTCAACAAAGTTTAAACCGATAAAATACAATAGACAACCGGTTTAATCATAGCAATGAATATGCAATCCATTAAAAGAGTCAAGTAGAGAATAAAATCTACTATCTTTTAGGTTTTAAAAGGTTTTCATCAATTTTTATCATTTGAGACTCAAATTTTAATAAATAAACCACAACATCTAATCATCCTCGTACACTGGCCAAGGATTTTCATCAAATTATCAATGGTCATGACTATACCGAATCACCCCAGGTCATAATCATACCAAAAACTATCCATCAATCGCATTACAACGCCAATCGAGGACTTTTGTCACATCATTTATAACAAGCCATGATTATACCGAATGATCCTCGGTCATAATCATACTAAGTTCATCTATGCACGTAAGCCAAAGATAACATAATATAACATGAGGATGATGACAATGACATAATAATTCAATAAAACAAGTTCAAGAATTATTTTATCCAGAATTAATAACGCCCAAATTATCAACAAGATACTGCTTTTTGTAGTAAAATTCAAGAATGATCGTAAGAATATTTCCATGAAAAGATATCGATGAAACGCAAATATCAAAGGATATTCTACTAATTTCATAGAGTATAGAAATCAAAGTTTTAACCAACCGGGTATAATAAAGAATGGAATAACAAAAGAAATCACCATGCATGCGGTACTGCATATGCAAGTTATTCCAATGTAATAATAATAACGGAACCAGTCGTGAAATTCACAATTTACAGTGATGATCCAATGTAATAATAAATGTTGAATAATAAACAATGGAACTGTAGGTTCCAACAAAACACACGCATGTGATATTCCAATGTAATAATAAATGCGAATAATAAACAATGGAACCAGTCCTGTAAAACACACGCATGTGATATTCCAATGTAATAATAAAGAATGGAATAATGTAAGAAGATCACCAAGTATAGGGGATTCACAGATACAAAGTTATTCCAATGTAATAAATAAGAATGGAATAACATAAGGATTTCACCAAGTATAGGTACGCCGTATATACAAAGTATATATATAGGTATACCACTTTTACAAAAGTTATTCCAATGTAATAATAATGAATGGAATAATGTAAGTTCTCTTCATGAATAAGAAAGAATAACACCCATTACGTGTACAAAATAAATAATACCCCTTACCGTAAAAGACACTTGGATATCAAAGTAAAAGTAAGTACTGTATACTCTTCTTCTTTTCTCTATAGATTTTCTCTCTATAGCTTCTCTCTATAATTTCTCTCTAGAGTTTCAAAGAATTCGTAAGAAAATAATGAAGGAATGAGCTTCTATTTATAGGAAAATAGAATGCATAGTAATTAATCCATGAACGGTCCGTATTGATTTACTTTAATCTGACGGTCCATATTTAAAGCAAAATCTTTTAAATAAAATATCATATATTCTATTTATATAAAAACATTTTACTATGCAAAACACTATGCAACACTATGCAAAAACACTATGCAAAACACTATGCAACACTATGCATAATAAAATATAATATATTCTATTTATAGTAATAACTTTAATAAAGTATTCGCTTTTATATAAAAGATGTTTCGCTTTTATTACGTTAATAATACGAATAAAACAAAACGTCATTATCGCTATAATAATTCATATTATTAATCGACAATAATGGAATCAAACCGAGTGACTTCTCACATAAGCATCAATAATCAATACCGTAGTGCTACTATGCAACCACACGTACATCGTATTTTTACTACCGAGTAGTTCAACAAGATCAACCAGTAAAACTTCCGCCAAGTTATTTCAATAAAATATTTTTGTCGCTTTCAATCCGACAATAATTTCGCTAGGGGGTCCACCAATGATTGAGTCGTTGTCGAATATTCCCTCGCTAAACCGAATATTCCCCACCAATCTAATATAATATAACCACTTGCATACTTTGCAAAATTTATAAATACTACCCACAACTATAATATTATCTCAAATTCACACCATAATATTAAAAAATTATTTCGACAAAATTTAAATCTTTATTGATAAAATCTGGGTCTCACAATCTCCCCTCCTTATGGAATTTCGCCTCGAAATTAGGGTAATGCACTGGTATGATAAAGAGGTGAGGATACTTTGACCTACCTTTATCATTTAAATTCATCTTCGCAATCCTACCAAAGATATTCATTAACAATTCATCTTTTTGCACTACGTGCCAAGATATACAACTGTAAAACCAATAATGCCGAGACGCAAAATTAATAAGTATCACAACCACGAATTATCCATGCACCAATCGCCAAGGATATTCGTGTTTTCAATTACTACCATGATTATACCGAATAATCCTCGGTCATAATCATACCAAGTCTATCAATGCACTACTACCAAAGATGACTTTTACCACATCCATGATTTAATATTTCATTCGAGACTCATTTCAATAATTAATCCACATCATCGAATCATCCTCGCACCACGTGCCAAGGATATTCTTTATTATCACGACCACGAATTATCCATGCACTACGTACAAAGATAATCGTGTATTCATTAAGATCACGACCACAAATTATCCATGCACTACTACCAAAGATAATCGTGTATTCATTAGTATCACGACCACAAATTATCCATGCACTACTACCAAAGATAATCGTGTATTCATTAGTATCACGACCACAAATTATCCATGCACTACTACCAAAGATAATCGTGTATTCATTAGTATCACGACCACAAATTATATCCATGCACTACTACCAAAGATAATCGTATTCATTAAGATCACGACCACAAATTATCCATGCACTACTACCAAAGATAATCGTGTATTCATTAGTATCACGACCACAAATTATCCATGCACTACGCCAAAGATAATCGTGTATTCATTAGTATCACGACCACAAATTATCCATGCACTACGTACAAAGATAATCGTGTATTCATTAGTATCACGACCACAAAATTATCCATACGACTACTACCAAAGATAATCGTGTATTCATTAAGATCACGACCACAAATTATCCATGCATTACGTGCCAAAGATAATCGTGTTTTCAATTACGATTATGATTATACCGAACAATCCTCAGTCATAATCATACCAAGTCCATCTATGCACTACAAAAGCCACGTATGACTTTCAACATAATATAAGCATGAGGATAATGATATAAAGAATCAATCAAATGAGATAAAGGATAAATATTAAACATTTATAATATAATTTATCCGTAATTCAAGAATATCCCCATGTTATCAATCACTTAATAATCTCATAATCTAATATCATTAATATTATAACAATATTTTAAATTTATAAACAATTTATCTCAATTGTTTACGCTTTATCATATAATGCATTTAATCATTCAAAATGCCATACTCATAAGATATCATCACCAATTATCAAATCCTCATCAAAAAATGTATGCATATACTCTATATAGGATTCTCTAGCCATAAAATCCTATTTTCAACTTTTTGTTACTTCACATAACATATTTAACTCATATGTTCAGAATTAAACTATTTTCATGAAAATACCAAATCAGTCCCAAAAATATTTCTTTTCTGGGATTTAGCATAATATAGTCTCATAATGAAAATATATTTTCTCGAATTTTTAAAATTCATTTACTATTTTTCAAAATCAATTTCTAATTAATTCCTTAAGAAATTAGCTACCTCAAGTTTAACTCCAAAATTCCCAAATCTTGACAGGACCTTACACATGTTAACGTGAGCTTCCAGTTTAAATTTCATAGTCACCTGAGTTATAGAACTCCTTATAGCATTTTCGCTTTAAAAAACCTAAATATTGAAATAGTCATAACTTGCTCATTTTAAGTCGTAATGAGCTCATTTTTGGACAGGAGATACTTTATACCATATACTTTCATATCCCAAAAGGTCAGAATTTTTCTCATAATTTAAGTGGCCGAAACAGTCCCTTAAAGTTTCAAGCAAGAGCATTTTTTTTCATTTACAGCTTTGGCCTCCTTTGCTAAAATCAGTCCACACAAAAATCTACAACACCTTTTCCAGTAATTCCACTTGGATTAGTTAGGTAACTCATAGATCTAACTCTAGGACTTGACCACACTCAAAAATTCAAAATATAATAGGAGATATGGTCAATTGAATTTCATGTTACGCTTTTCACCAAAATCTGATTTTTCAACCCTTTGTGATTTCTAAGAAACTTTCATGTTTTCACATAATAACCACATAACTCATCATAACACTTACTAATACTTCATATACCCATGATTTTCATTAGTCCAATGCTTTTATTATGACTTTCATCATAAACCACGAAAACTGCTCATTTTAGTTGAAGAAATATTTGAGGGTTTAAGAAATGGGTTTTTGTCTTCGGGGTCAATACAAAATTCGATTTCACGCCTAGGGGCTAGGCTAGAAATCTTCAAGAATACGCCAAGAAATTTATTAATGATAGAAATATCATTCAAAACTCATTATTTTATCCAAGACTTGGATAAGACGTCACATTGATACCAACTCATGACTTCTATCCCTTAACCTAGATAGCCCTCACAATGATACCTATAAACTTGCCATCTTCATTCACGATGTCGCCTACAGAAAAGTCCAACCTTCTGCATTTCCACACAAGGAAGTCAACAACGAAAGGTTCGGAGCTCTTTACTTATGGCTTGATATAACAGTGATTAACTTTAGGATTTGGTTACTTTGAATTCGTATAACAGGTTGGTTAGGAATATGAAAGCTAACAACCTTAGAAAAAGCATGATGAGTAGTTAACCAATTGATTCCTAAAATCCCATCAAAGTCAAATATTTTAAAAAGATAAGATCGACATGTAACGTGAAAATGTTTATTTGAACCAAACAAGATTTAAAAATAGTAGAGGTAACGAAGGGTCTACTAACGAAGTTTCAACTAATAAGTCAAAGTCTAACTTCTTCTGAATCAAATTTAAACGTTGAACACAACTAGGTGAAATAAAAGAATGGGTAGAACCGATATCTAACACGGTATAGACTTCAAGAAGAATTTATAATTAACTAACCCGCGCTAACTTCGTTCGGCTTACTCGCTTTTGAGAAGTCATGAAAATGCACTTCCTAAAACCAACGACTTTGTTTTGTCCATATCCACCTTTGGTGCCACCGTCCCAAATAGACTTGACTTTGGTGCACAACAAAATCGAGCTAAATGACCTTCTCTTCTTGCAATTTCCACTTCTATTATCTTTGCCATGATTACCACCAAGTGGTTACCATTCTTAGCATGATAATTTCCCCACGATGGTTATCATTGTTCGATAGCAAGCATTGCCACCAAAGATGATTATTATCGTGTTGTTGGTCGTTACCTTTTGTTTGAAAATGAATCAACACTCTCATGTGCTTCATTGCTTATCTCAAAGATTTTCGGATGTCATTCTCAAACACCGCCACAAAACAAGGGTTAATTAACATATCACATATTATCTCTATACTCCGAATCGACCAATTAAATACCAAATAAACTTAGGTAGGTCATACTAGCGAAGGAATTCCCTATCTCTCCTCCTAGTTCTATTCTCACATCTTAGCCAGGATCATATCCTAAGCTCGATACCAACCGTGACGCCCCAAAATTAGGTATACGCCACCCATCTTGGGTCGCCACTTATATGGTACATAAATTCAAATACAACTTACAAATATAACTGTAGGTATACAATACGACATAAACTGTGAGTTTGAATACAAATATTGTCTACTAGATATTATACAAACTCAAAAGGAGTCCTCATTACAACTATTATCACACTATTTAACAAAATAGTGAGGACTACTAATGCTATCCTCTAGACCATTACTCCGTTCTCCGACTCGTCCCAGCTATGTTCTCATTTCTTGAAGAGAACAGTGAAAGAAAGGGTGAGCTCAACTAGCCCAAAGAAGAAATATTATGACTAAGATAATGCGTAATAAATTATCATTAGCCTTCAACAAAGGTTAAACCGATAAAATACAATAGACAACCGGTTTAACTACAATGAATATGCAATCCATTAAAAGAGTCAAGTAGAGAATAAAATCTACTATCTTTTAGGTTTTAAAAGGTTTTCATCAATTTTTATCACTAGACTCAAATTTTAATAAATAAACCACAACATCTAATCATCCCTGCACCACTTGGTCAAGGATTTTCATCAAATTATCAATGGTCATGACTATACCGAATCACCCCCGGTCATAATCATACCAAAACTATCCATCATCGCATTACAAAGCTACCGAGGACTTTTGTCACATCATTTATAACAAGCCATGATTATACCGAATGATCCTCGGTCATAATCATACTAAGTTCATCTATGCACGTAAGCCAAAGATAACATAATATATCATGAGGATGATGACAATGACATAATAATTCAATAAAACAAGTTCAAGAATTATTTTATCCAGAATTAATAACGTCCAAATTATCAACAAGATACTGCTTTTGTAGAGTAAAATTCAAGAATGATCGTAAGAATATTTCCATGAAAAGATATCTTTGGATGAAACGCAAATATCAAAGATATTCTACTAATTTCATGGAGTATAGAAATCAAAGTTTTAACCAACCGGGTATAATAAAGAATGGAATAACAAAAGAAATCACCATGCGATGCGTATGCAGACAGATGTATGAGTTATTCCAATAGAATAATAATAATGGAACCAAAAGTCGTGAAATTCACAATCGGCACGAGGATGATCCAACGTAATAATAAATGCTCAATAATAAACAATGGAACCAGTCCAACAGTAAATACATGCATGTGATATTCTAATGTAATGAATAAATGCGAATAATAAACAATGGAACCAGTCCTGTAAAATACACGCATGTGATATTCCAACGTAATAATAAAGAATGGAATAATGTAAGAAGATCACCAAGTATAGGGGATTCACAGATATCAAAGTTATTCCAATGTAATAAATAAGAATGGAATAACATAAGGATTTCACCAAGTATAGGTCCGCATATAAAGTTATGTATAGGGTATACCACTTTTACAAAGTTATTCCAATGAATAATAATGAATGGAATAATGTAAGTTCTCTTCATGAATAAGAAAGAATAACACCCATTACGTACAACAAATAATACCCCTTACTAGTAAAAGACACCGGATATCAAAGTAGTGAAGTACAATATCACTCTTCTTCTTTTCTCTATAGATTTCTCTCTCTATTTCTCTATAATTTCTCTCTAGTTTCAAAGTGAACTCGTAAAGAAAATAATGAAGGAATGAGCTTCTATTTATAGGAAAATAGAATGCATAGTAATTAATCCATGAACGGTCCAGTTGATTTACTTTAATCGACCATCCATATTTAAAGCAAAATCTTTTAAATAAAATATCATATATTCTATTTATATAAAAACATTTTACTATGCAAACACTATGCAACACTATCCAAAACTCTATGCAAAACACTATGCAACACTATGCATAATAAAATATAATATATTCTATTTATAGAATAACTTTAATAAAGTATTCTATTTTTTATAAAAAGATGTTTCGCTTTTATTACGTTAATAATACTGAATAAAACAAAACGTCATTATCGCTTATAATAATTCATATTATTAATCGACAATAATGGAATCAAACCGAAGTGACTTCTCACATAAGCATCAATAATCAATACCGCAATGTGCTACTATGCAACCACACGTACATCGTATTTTTACTACCGAGTAGTTCAACAAGATCACAGTAAAACTTCCGCCGTTATTTCAATAAAATATTTTTGTCGCTTTCTCGATCCGACAATAATTACATTAGGGGGTCCACCAATGATTGAGTCGTTGTCACGAATATTCCCCTCGCTAAACCGAATATTCCCCGACCAATCGAATATAATATAAACCACTTGCATACTTTGCAAAATTTATAAATACTACCCACAACTATAATATTATCTCAAATTCACACCATAATATTAAAAATTATTTCGGCACAAAATTTAAATCTTTATTGATAAAATCTGGGGTCTCACAACTGGCATGCCATGCAACCTCATAATCTCATTCACGCATATACTAAAGAAGACGCTCAAGGAATAAGTCTCCGTGACGGCAAGAAATGAGCAGAACTTGGTTAATCTATCAACAATAACCCAAATAGCATTTATGCCTTGAGAAACCATGGGAAGACCCGTAACGAAATCCATGGTAATGTGTTCCCACTTCCATTTCAGAATCTCAAGTGGTTGCAATGGACCCTTAGGCACTTGATGCTCCGCCTTTACACATTGACAAGTTAAACACCTCGAGATAAACTTTGCAATCTCTCTTTTCATATTGCTCCACCAAAATGTATGTCGAAGATCACGATACATTTTGGTACTTCCAGGATGGATTGCAAATGGTATATTATGTGCCTCCATCATGATCTTGTACTTCAAATCAGAATCGTTAGGAACACAAAGTCTGGAGTGGACTCGAAGTATTCCTTCTTCATCGATTCTTACTTCTGGAATAAAACCTTCTTGCACTTTCTTCTTCATACGCATCAGCTCCGGGTCTGTGGCTTGAGCAGCTTTAACTTTTTCGATTAAAGTTGGTTCTATACGTATACTTGACATCATTGCATGGGTCCCCGGAGTATTGAATTCTATCTTCATCTTTTGTAAATCACACAAAATAGGCCTTTGTGTTAACAACATCGCACTCGTTCTCGCATATGATCTTCTACTCAACGCGTCAGCTACCACGTTCGCTTTTCCAGGATGGTATTGAATAGTGTGGTCATAATCTTTCTACAGTTCGAGCCAACGTCGTTGCCGCATGTTGAGTTCCTTTTGTGTGAAGAAATATTTGAGGCTTTTATGGTCTGAATATATCTCCACTTTCTCCCCATATAGATAGTGCCTCCAGATTTTTAGCGCGAAAATGACTGCTGCCAACTCTAGATCATGAGTAGAATAATTCCTCTCATATTCTTTAAGTTGTCGCGAGGCATAGGCTATGACTTTCCCACGTTGCATGAGAACACATCCTAACCCTTTGCACGAACGCGTTGTTGATAACAAATCCATCTGAACCAGATGGTATTGTCAAAACAGGTGCCGAAATGAGTCTCCTCTTGAGATCTTGGAAACTCTTCTCGCATTCCTCACTCCATATGAATTTTGAGTCAGCTGAGTTAACGGAGTAGCGATTCGAGAAAATCCTTCCATAAATCTCTCATAATAACCAGCTAAGCCCAAAAAGCTACGTACTTCGGTCACCGATTTCGGTTGCTCCCAACTTTGTATTGCTTCAATCTTCGCCGGGTCAACAGATACTCCATGTTTTGACACCACATGCCCAAGTAATGCTACTTCCTCAAGCCAAAACTCACATTTCTTTAGCTTGGCATATAGCTTGTTATCACGAAGCCTTTGCAGTACCAGCTTCAAATGGTGCTCATGATCTTCACGGTTTTTGGAATATATGAGGATGTCATCAATAAAGACAACAACGAACTGATCCAAATAATCCTTGAATACTCGGTTCATCATATCCATGAAAGCCACAGAGCATTAGTCAATCCAAAAGACATGACTAGGAATTCATAATGCCTGCATCGAGAGTTAAGGCGGTCTTGAAATATCCTCGCTTTTAACCTTCAAATTTCGATGATATCTAGAACGAAGATCGATTTTGAAAAGAATTGTGCTCCTCAGAATCGGTCAAACAGGTTCATCAATGCGAGGTAGCGGATACCTATTCTTGATAGTGACATGGTTTAATTCCCCAGAATCGATATAAAGTCGCATACTCCCCGCCTTTCTTCTTTACAAATAAAACAGGAGCAACCCAAGGAGATGTACTAGGACGAATGAAACTGATGTCCAACAACTCCTGTAGTTGGACCTTCAACTCCTAAAGTTCAATAGGAGCCATTTGATATGAGGTTTTAGAGATGGGCTTTGTACCAGGTTCAAGATCAATAAAGAATTCAACTTCACGTTTTGGGGGTAGACCGGGAAGTTCTTCAGGAAATACGTCAGAAAAGTCAATAACAACAGGAATATTATTCAAATATGACGTGTCTTTATTCAAATCCATAACATGGGCTAAGAAAGCTTGACATCCGTTTTTTAATAAACGAATGGCTTTATGGCTTGATATAACAGTGATTGATTTTAATGGTTTAGTTGCTTGAATTCGCACAATAGGTTGGTTAGGAATATGAAAACTAACAACCTTACGAAAACAATCAATTTTGGCATGATGAGTAGTTAACCAATCAATCCCTAAAATCACGTCAAATGCAAGAATCTTTAAAGAGATAAGGTCAACAGGTAAGGTGATGGTGCCAACTTGGATCAAACAAGATTTATAAACAAAATGGGATGTGATGAAAGTTTCTCCTAACTTGAGTCTCCACAGATAAATCAAAGTCCAATTTCTCCTGAGTCAAGTTTAAACGTTGAGCACAAGCAGAGAAATAAATGAATAAGTAGCACCAAATGTAAGACCCCAAATTTTTAAATAAAAGGAATTTCCTTTATTTATTATTTTGAAATAGTAAGGGTTGATTTGATTAATGTGGATAGTTAAGGGTTAAATATGCAAATATTTCAAATTAAGCAAGTGGTTATAAAATATTCATTATCGTCTTGGGAATATTCGTTTGGTCGTGGAATATTCGACTTTGTCGTGAATATTCGTATCGACGACGGTAGCCCGTATGGGGCCCATAACTGAAAGTGATTGGATGAAGAAAACGACAAATATAAGTTGTTTTTAAATAACAGCGTAGTTGTTACCATTAATACATTGGAATATCCGGTGGTTAAAACACACTAATACGCCGTTGTTGAACAAGAAGACACCAGATTGCACCAATTATTGATTCTTACGTAAGAAGGCACTACTCAATAATGGTTACGATAATTACTGCTCAAGATTTTATTGTGTTAATAATTCTTTGCGTTGATATTTTATATTGTTGTTGTTTCAATAATTGTCATTACACGATCTTTCATTATCGAAGCAATAATTCATATTATCCGAATAATATTATTAGATAACATTATTGGCAATGTCTAGAAAGTTCTCATAAGGAGAGGTTTGGTCACCTAATTGCGGCCACCAAAGAAGAAGAAATTCTTATTGAAAGCCCCTCTTCCTTGAACCCGCACGGGTTGTCAATATTGTGATTCCGTAATATTATTTGTGAATAATTAATTATTGATTTATATGATGAGGAAAATATTGATTTTATGTGGATATAGATGGAGAAAATTTTAAAATGACAATTGTTGAAAATTAATATTTTATCTTTTTCGATAAAATAATTCATTTAAATATATTATTTTAATAATATATTAACTAATTGATATTTTTACAACGAATGTGGGATATATGAGTATACGAGGAGGAAGAGTATTTTTGTTGCAATAAATGTTTAAAACATGTTAAACATGTCTGTGGACCCCATTTATCGATCGAAATTTGATTATAGCTGTAAAATCGCCTGCTTTATGGATTTCGGTCAATTTCTATTTGAATTTGGAAAAACTTTCTTCTGAAAAGTTGTAGAGAATTGAAATTCCTATAAACACTTTCGCGAGATTCGAATTTTCTGATGAAAGGGCTATTTATTATGAATTATTGAAGTTCCGAAGCTCCGAAATAATTGATTTTTATGAAAAACGTTTTTTTTCTTACTTTTCTAGAAGGTGGCATGTGGGAAATGCTAGGATCTGAATTCTAAGGTTGGCGTATGAATTTGATATATATATATATATATATATATTAATTTATTAAATTTTCTCTGCTTTGATGTTCTAAGCAATTTCCTATAAATAAGTGCTTAGGTTAGAATTGAAAATCACACCGAATCTAAATTTTTCTCTATATTATCGAAGCGTATTCTTGTGAGTATTTTGAGTATACTTTGAGTATTGCTAGATGGTGCAAGTTCCTTCAAAGACTATACCCTTGATTCTCTAGCTAAGTCTTGATCTTTCGAGGTAAGGGATATTATTTTTTTTTCGTAATGATATTATTTCTTCAATATCATTATACTAAAATGTTGATCTTAAGTTTTTATCAAATTTTAAACTTTTTCATGTCGGGGTTACTATTCATGGGTTACTATTCATGAGTTACTATTCATGAGTTACTATTCACGAGTTACTATTCACGAGTACTATTCATGAAGCGTGAAGATGTTTTTGTGGAATTTCTATCTTTTGGTGTCGGAGTTACTATTCACGTATACGGCAACTATCAAGGATACGGCACTATTCACCGAAAAATAAAATTTCTTCTTTTTGTCCAAAATATCTATTCTGGATACTAACTCTGATTGTATCCATGTTTTGATCATTCTTGAATTTTACACCACTATGATTATTTTTGAGGTATTTTTGGATGTGGATAAAACCAAGTACGAATCCTTAATCCTTAATCCTTGTCATTTTGTTTCATTGGATTCGATTCTTTTAAAATATTTTCATCATCCTCGATCTTAAATGATGATATTATTGAATATCTTTGGCTCAGTAGTGCAAAAGATGAATGATTTCTGAAGAATATCTTTGGCCTCAGTAAAAGATGAAACATGTGTTGAGATGAACATGACCGATTGATTAATATCTTTGGCCCAGTAGTGCAAAGATGAATATTTGATTCCGTATGTATATTGATTGATGTTACAGGATAAAAGATAGATCGATGAACTTTTAAATTCATACATAGAAGATAGTAGTTTGCATTCTCTACTTAACTCTTCTAATGAATTATTATTTCCATTGCATGAATATTGATTTAAAATTTGTTGTCTATTGTATTCTATCGATTTTTCCTCGTTGAAGACTAACGATAATTTGTTGTATATTATCTTAGTCATAATATTCTTTATCGGGCTAGTTGAGCTCACCCTTTTCCTTGTTGTTCCATTTTTCTTCTCGGAGGCGAGAATGTAGCGAGTACTTAGTCGGGTAATGGAATGAAGGTTCTAGAGAGAGTTGTTTAGTAGTCCTCACCATTTTTGTAAAATAATGAATCAATAAATGTGATGAGGATTTATTTGAGTATAGATATTGTCTAAAGATAATATTTGTATTCAAACTCACAGTTTCTTGTTGTAATAATAAAGTTGTAGTTGTTTACTACGTATTGACAACTCGTAATGGGTGATGTATACCTATTTTGGGGCGCCACAGATTGGTATCGTAGCTTAGGGATATGATCTCAAGGAGATCGGGAATAGAACTAGGAGGGAGAGACGAGTAAATCCTTCGCTAGTGTGTCCTACCTAAGCTTATTTGTTAGTTGGTCAAGATATAGGGATATTATGTGATATATTGATTTCCTTAATTAACCCTTGTTTTATGACAAGATTTGAGAATGTCGAATCGAGAATATTAATGGAGTAAATGAGACCGTGAGATGCCTGCATTTACCAACGAGGAGAACGTGCAACAGTGGCAATGTTCCTCCCGTGAACAACACCACCGGGCGATGATGAACGAGGGATGTTTAGAAGCTTTTGCGATTCATGCAAAATCGGGACGAGGGAGACTCGTGTTCAAAATACGAGGAGAAATGATAGCAATTCACGGTGGTCACAAATGCAAGGCTTCAAAGAGTTGGGACCACCGTAATTTAGGGAAAGCGGATCCGATTAAGGCGAGAGAGCGTGGGTCAAACAAATTACCAAGATATTCGAGGTCTTGGGATGCACGGAGGAACAGAAAGTTCCATTCGCCACCTTTATGTTCCGTGGCGAGGCAGACATCTTGGTGGGAATCGTGAGCGTACCCATCCAAATTTACTTTTCGGATGTCATGGGAGACGTTTAAAAGCAGTTCAATGACAAGTACTTCCCCGAAAGTATTCGGCTATATGAAGGAAGTGGAGTTTATTAGACTAGAAAGCGTAATAATACGACGGTGTCCCAAAGACGAGGCGAAGTTCGCGAGTTATCCAGTTTGCACCTCATTTGGTGGAGAATGAGGAACGATGACGCGGATGTTTACGAGAGGTTTGAAACCCGACATACGCCGTCAAAGAGATCTCATTTCTCATAAATTTTCTCTGATTCGGATGTTGTCAATGTGGCTCAACATAGAGCGAGATAACGAAAGTACGCTCAACCGAGGGACCATAACCAGATCATACCAAGATAGCGATCCATCGAATAACGATAACCACGGAGAAAGAAGAATACAGACAGCGGCAGAACCACTCCGTGGTAATCGTGGCCATGAAAAAAAGTAAGAAGCGAGTCGGGAGGAGATTTTAAAAAGAGAGATTCAACAACGACCATGTGAAGACGTCGCCGCAAAGAAGCAACTAGTTTTAAGGGAGGAGAACGACCACCCATCATATATGCTACAAATGCCGAAAAGAGGGACATATCACCCAAACCGCCCACAACAGCTCAAGGTATGCTATAATTGTGGAAAGGAAGGACATATCGCTCGAGATTGTACAAGAGAATAAACCTAGTTCAATGGGGACGGTGACTCAAAAGATCGTCCCCCGTAAAAGTCAAAGTCAACGATTCCGGAAGAGCGTTTGTTGTGGATCGGTCAAAATGCGAGAACCCGAACGGGTTAGCACGGGTTAGTTAATTATAAATTCTTCTTAAGTATATACCTTACTAGATATTGGTTCTACCCATTCTTTTATCTCTCTACTTACCAACGTTTGAACTTGACTACGGAGAAATTAAACTTTGACCTATCTGTGGAGACTCCATTAGAGAAACTTTCATTACATCCGTTGTTTAAAAATCTTGCTTGATTCAAGTTGGCACTATCACATTACCGTTAACCTTATTTCTATAGAGATATTTGCTTTTGATGTGATTTTAAGGTTAACTACTCATCATGCCAAATTGATTGCTTTTGTAAGGTTATTAGTTTTCATATTCCTAAGCAACTGTTATTCAATTCAAGCAATCAAACCATTGTAGTCAAACATTTTCATATCAAGCCGTGAAGTCATTCGCTTATTACGGATGTCAAGTTTTCTTAGTCCATGTTATGGATTTGAATAAAGACACGCCGATTTGAATAATATTCTGTTGTTATTGATTTTTCCCGACGTATTTCTGAAGAATTTCTTGGCTTACTCCCAAAGCCCGATATTAAATTTTGTATCGACTTTGAACCCTGGAAGACAAAACTCATTTCTAAAATCTCATATCGAATGGCTCTATTGAACTTCGAGTTAAAAATTCAACTATAGAATTTGGTACCGAGCCTTTATCTTGTGACTTCCTTTGTGGAATTCACCTAAGATGCACTCTCTGTAGGGACGCCATATTCGATGCGATAAGAAATCGATAGGTGTCATTGTGACGTGCTATCCAAGATTGGGATATAGTCACAATTGAGAGCAACCTAAGTCGATTATCGAAAGACGTAGCTTTCTAGCTTAGTTGGTTATTATCGGAGATTCGTTGAAGGATATTCTCTAATCGCTATTCCATTAACGCACCGACTCGTAGAGATACAAAATTCGAATGGAGCAAGGAATGTGGGAAGAGCTTGAAGAACTCAAGAGAGAGACTCATTTCAAAGACATGTTCCGATCATGCCATCCCGGAAAGCGAACGTGGTAGCCGACGCGATGAGTAGAAGATTATATGCGGAACGAAAAGTGCGATGATGTCAAGTATACGCATAGAGCCAACTTTAATAGAAAAAGTTAAGGTTGCTCAAGCCACCGAATTCGAGTCGATGCGTATGAAGAAGAAAGTACAAGAAGGAGCTATTCCTAAGCGAGAATTGATGAAGAAGAAATACTTGAGTCCACTCTAGACTTTGTGTTCCTAACAACTCGATTTGAAGTACAAGATTATGATGGAGGCACACAATCGCCATTTGCAATCCATCCTCGAAGTACTAAAATGTATCGTGATCTTCGACATACATTTTGGTGGAACAATATGAAGAGAGATTGCAAAGTTTATCTCGATGTGTTTAACTTGCCAACGATAAAGGCGGAGCATCTTGTACCCTAATGGTCCGTTGCAACCACTTGAGATTCCTAATGGAAGTGGGAACACATTACTATGGATTTCAATACTTGGTCTTCCTACGGTTTCTCAAGGCATCAATGCTATTTGGGTTATTGTTGATAGATTAACCAAGTCCGCTTATTTCTTGCCGATACGGAGACTTATTCCCTAAACGCCTTGCTAGTATGTACGTGAATGAGATTGTGAGGTTGCATGGCATGCCTGTATCCATAGTTTTGGATCGTGACCCAAGATTCACTTCAAGATTTTGGGTTAGCTTGCAAAAAGCTATGGGCACGAATTTACGATTCAGTTTGGCATACCATCCTCAAACGGATGGGCAATCAGAAAGGACTACTCAAACTCTTGAAGATATATTAAAACTCTGTGTCCTAGATTTCAAAGGAAGTTGGGATAAGTACTTGCCATTGGTGGAATTCTCATACAACAATAGTTATTAAACAAATATAGGCGTGGTTCCATCCGCATTATATGGACGAAATGTCGTTCTCCAATATGTTGGGATGAGGTGGGTGAAGCAACATTGTTGGGACCCGAAAGTTAAATGACGTATGACTACCGAAAAGATCCAAATGATTCGACAACGTATACAAACCAAGCACAAGATCGACAAAAGAGTTATGCGGATCTTCATCGAAAGGGCGTGGAATTTAATGTAGGGGATCATGTATTATCATGCGAGTTGCTCCATGGAAGGGAGTTACAAGATTTGGGAAGAGAGAAAGCTCAATCCACGATTTATCGGTCCATTTCAAATTCTTGACCGAGTAGAAATGTAGCCTATAGACTTGCGTTACCTCCGAGTATGTCTCGTGTTCATAATGTGTTTCACATATCCGTATTTCAGTAAATATGTGAAAGACCCGAACCACGTTATAGAGTTAGAACCCATTTAGATAGCCAAGACTTAACGTATGATGAGGTACCACAAGATTTTGGATAGGAAGGAGCATGTCCCACGCCAAGAAAGATTATACCACAAGTTAAAGTTTTGTGGAGGAATCATGCTATAGAGGAAATGACACGGGAGTTGGAAACGGAAATGAAAGCGAGGTATCCTCACTTTTTCAAAACACCAGTAATGCGTCGTCAATTTCGAGGACGAAATTTCATAAGGAGGGGAGGTTGTAAGACCACAGAAATTTTTAAATAAAAGGAATTTCCTTTATTTATTATTTTGAAATAGTAAGGGTTGATTTGATTAATGTGGATAGTTAAGGGTTAAATATGCAAATATTTCAAATTAAGCAAGTGGTTATAAAATATTCATTATCGCTTGGGAATATTCGTTTGGTCGTGGAATATTCAGATTTGTTCGGGAATATTCGCATTTACGACAATGTGCATGTAATGTGGGCCCAATAACGGAAAGTGATTGGATGAAGAAAACGACAAATATAAGTTGTTTTTAAATAACTCTGGCGTAGTTGTTACCATTAATATCGCTGGAATACCCTTGGTTAAAACACACTAATACGCATTGTTGAACAAGAAGATACCAGTGATTTGCACCAATTATTGATTCTTACGTGAAAGGCACTACTCAATAATGGTTACGTAATTATTGCTCGATATTTTATTGAGTTAATAATTGTTTGCGTTGATATTTTATATTGTTGTTGTTTCAATAATTGTCATTACACAAGATCTTTCATTATCGAAGCAATAATTCATATTATCCGAATAATATTATTAGATAACATTATTGGCAATGTCTAGAAAGTTCTGTCAAGGAGAGGTTTGGTCACCTAATTGCGCTACCAAGATGAAGAAATTCTTATTGAAAGCCCCTCTTCCCAGAACCGCACGGTTGTCAATATTGTGATTCGTAATATTATTTGTGAATAATTAATTATTGATTTATATGATGAGGAAAATATTGATTTTATGTGGATATAGATGGAGAAAAATTTTAAAATGACAATTGTTGAAAATTAATATTTTATCTTTTCTCGATAAAATAATTCATTTAAATATATTATTTTAATAATATATTAACTATGATATTTTTACAACGAATGTGGGATATATGAGTATACGAGGAGGAAGAGTATTTTTGTTGCAATAAATGTTTAAAACATGTTAAACATGTCGGTGGACCCCATTTATTGATTTGAATTTGATTATAGCCTGTAAAATCGCCCGTTTGTGGATTTCGGTCAATTTCTATTTGGAATTTGGAAAAACTTTATTCTGCAAAGTTGTAGAGAATTGAAATTCCTATAAAAACTCGCGAGATTCGAATTTTCTGATGAAAGGGTTATTTATTATGAATTATTGAAGTTCAAGTCTCAAATAATTGATTTTTTTGAAAGTTTTAATTATTTATTTTATGAAAACGTTTTTTCTTACTTTTCTAGAAGGTGGCATGTGAAATGCTAGGATCTGAATTCTAAGGTTGGCGTATGAATTTGATATATATATATATATATTAATTTATTAAATTTTACCGCTTTGTGTTCTAAAGAATTTCCTATAAATAGGTGCTTAGGTTAGAATTGAAAATCACACTTTAAACCAAGTTTTCTCTCTCTATATTATCGAAGTGTATTCTTGTGAGTATTTTGAGTATACTTTGAGTATTGCTAGATGCGGTGCAAGTTCCTTCAAAGACTATACCCTAGATTCTCGCTAAGACTTGATCTTTCGAGGTAAGGGATATTATTTTTTTTCGTAATGATATTATTTCTTCAATATCATTATACTGAAATGTTGATCTGAAGTTTTTATCAAATTTGGAACTTTTTCATGTCGGGGTTACTATTCATGGGTTACTATTCATGAGTTACTATTCACGAAAGTTACTATTCATTAAAGTTACTATTCACGAAGTTCTTATTCACGAAGTACTATTCATGAAGCGTGAAGATGTTTTTGTGGAATTTCTATCTTTTGGTGTCGAGTTACTATTCACGATATCGGACTATTCACGATACTGGCACTATTCACCGAAAAATAAAATTTCTTCTTTTTGTCCAAAATATCTATTCGGATACTAACTCGATTGTATCCATGTTTTGATCATTCTTGAATTTTACACCACTATGATTATTTTTGAGGTATTTTTGGATGTGGATAAAACCAAGTATGAATCCTTAATCCTTAATCCTTGTCATTTTGTTTCACCGGATTCGTTTCTTTAAAAATATTTTCATCATCCTCGATCTTAAATGATGATATTATTGAATATCTTTGGCTGTAGTGCAAAGATGAATGATTTCGAAGAATATCTTTGGCTGTAGTGCAAAGATGAACATGTGTTGAGATGAACATGATGGATTGATTAATATCTTTGGCTTTTGTAGTGCAAAGATGAATATTTGATTCGAGATGTATATTGATTGATGTTACGAGGGATAAAAGATAGGCGATGAACTTTTAAATTCATACATAGAAGATAGTAGTTTGCATTCTCTACTTAACTCTTCTAATGAATTATTATTTCCGCTTCTAATATTGATTTAAAATTTGTTGTCTATTGTATTCTATCGATTTTTCCTGTTGAAGACTAACGATAATTTGTTGTATATTATCTTAGTCATAATATTCTTTCTTGGCTAGTTGAGCTCACCTTTTTCCTTGTTGTTCCATTTTCTTCTTAGGAGGCGAGAATGTAAGAAGTACTAGTCGGGTATGGAATGAAGGTTCTAGAGAGAGTTGTTTAGTAGTCCTCACCATTTTTGTAAAATAATGAATCAATAAATGTGATGAGGATTTATTTGAGTATAGATATTGTCTGAAGATAATATTTGTATTCAAACTCACGCTTTCTTGTTGTAATAATAAAGTTGTAGTTGTTTTTTTGTACCATGTATTGACAACCTGAATAGGTGATGTATACCTATTTTGGGGGAAGCCACAACCCAGATCTAGTAAGGTATAAACTTCGCATGAATTTATGATTAGCTTACCCGTGATCACCTCGTTTGGGTTCCTCGCGTGATGACCCGATCCACGACAAACGCTCTTCCGGGCGTTGACTTTGACTTTTCGGGATAGCCTTTTGAGTCACCATCCTCATTGGACTTGGTTTCGCTTACATCTGCAATCTCGAAGCGATATGTCCTTCCTTTCCACAATTATAACATACCTTAAACTTTTGTGGGAAGTTTGGGTGATATATGTCCTTCTTTTCCACTTATATAGCATATGACCGTGGTCGTTCTCCCCCTTGGAACCATTGTTCTTTGGTCTTGACGTCTTCGTATAGCCATTGTTGAATCTCCTCTTTTTAAAATCTCCTCCTGACTCACTTTTTCTATTCTCATGGCCACGATTACCAACAGAGTGGTTACCGCTTTTGTCCGTATTCTTCTTTCTCCGCTGGTTATCGTTGTTCTAATAGCTGCGCATCATCGATATGATCCTCAGTTATGGTCCCTCGGTTGGCCATATTTCGTTATCTCGCTCTAATAACTTAGCCCCATTGACAACATCCTGAATAGAGAAAAATTTATGAGAAATGAGATATTGACGTATCTTGGGTTTCAAACCTCTCGAAACATCCGCGTCATACGTTCCTCATTCTCCACCAAATGAGGTCAACTGGATAACTCCGCGAACTTTGCCTCGTCTTAGAGACACCGCCATGTTGTTTTGTTCCAATCTAATAAACTCTACCTCCTTCATATGATTTAACACTTTCGGAAAGTATTTGTCATTGAACGATTCTGAAATGTCTCCCAAGACATGCCGAGTCAGTGCCGGTCGAGTACGCTTCACGAGACTCCCACCAATGAGTCCGCCGCCACTTTAACATAAATGTGGCGAATGGAACCTTCTGCTCTTCTCGTGCATCCCAAGATATCGAATATCTTTGTAATTTGTTTAACCCACGTCTCGACTTGATCGGATCCGCTTTCCAATAAATTCGTGGTCCCAACTCTTTGAACTGCTTGTTTGTGACCACCCGTGAATTGCTATCATTTTCTCCTCAGTATTTGAACACGAGTCTCCCTCGTTTGATTTTACATGAATCGCAAAAAGCTTCTAAACATTCCATCGTTCATCACCGCTTTCGGTGTTTGTTCACAGGGAGGAACATTGCCACTGCTGTATCGTTCTCCTCGTTGGTGAGTACAAAGGCGTCTCCACGGTCTCATTTACTCCACTCGTTAACATTCTCGATTGCCATTCTTAACATCTTGCCATAAAACAAGGGTTAATTAAACAAATTAACAAATCACATAATACCCCTATATTATGACCAACCAACAAATAAGCTTAGGTAGGACACACTAGCGAAGGATTTACTCGTCTCTCCCTCCTAGTTCTATTCCCCGATCTCCTCCGGAGATCATATCCCTAAGATCTCGATATTAATCGCGACGCCCCCAAAATAGGTATACAACACCCATTCGAAAGTCACAAAATACATGGTACGTAAACAAACTACAACTTTATTAATACAACATAAAAAGCGTGAGTTTAAATACAAATATTGTCATCTAGACAATATCCACACTCAAATAAGTCCTCATTACGATTATTGATACATTATTTTACAAAAATGGTGAGGACTACTAAAACGACTTTCTAGAACCTTCATTCCATACCCTGACTAGTACTCGCTACATTCTTGCCTCCTGAGAAGAAAAATGGAACAAAAAGGAAAAGGGTGAGCTCAACTAGCCTTGTAAAGAATATTATGACTAAGTTAACATAGAACAAATTATCGTTAGTCTTCAACAGGGAAAAATCTGATAAAATACAATAGACAACAAGTTTCAGATCAATATTCGCAGCGGAAATAATAATTCATAGAAGAGTTATGTAGAGAATATAATCTACTATCATCTTTGAATTTAAAAGTCCATCATCGATATTTTATCCCTGTAACATCAATCAATATACATCTTGAATCAAATAGTCATCTTTAGCTCTGGTGCCAAAGATATTCATCATCATTATGTTCATCTCAACACTGCTCATCTTTGCACTACGGGCCAAAGACATTCATCAAGAAATCATTCATCTTTGCACTACAGGCCAAAGATATTCAGTTATATCATCATTTAGGACTGAGGATGATGAAAAATATATTTTAAAGAAAACGAATCCAGTGAGACAAAAGAACAAATAATAAGGATTCGTACTTTCTATTTATCAATGTTTAAAATACTCCATAATAAACTATCAGGAGCGAAAATTCAAAATAAAGATCAAAACATAGATCCAATCAAAGATAGAAACCATAACAGATAATCTTACACATAAAAGAAATTTAATTTTTCTGTGAATAGTGTCGTATTCGTGAATAGTGTCGTATACGTGAATAGTAACTCCGACACTAAAAAATAGAAATTCCATAAGAAAATCATCATGCTTCGTGAATAGTACTCGTGAATAGTAACTCATGAATAGTAACTCGTGAATAGTAACTCTAACATAAAAAGACCAGAATTTCACAAGAAAAATCTTACCAATATTCCAGCAGAATAATATTGAAAGAAATAATATCATTTTAAAAAAATAATATCCTTTACCTCGAAAAGACAGTACTTCTGACTGGAATACTGGATATCTGAAGGAAACTTTCACTGTATAACAACACTCAAAGTATCAAATTACTCACAAGAATACGCTCGATAATATAGAGAGAGAAAGAGAGAGAAAACTTGTTTCTGGTGTGATTTTCAATTCTAACCTAAGCACCCTATTTATAGGAAAATACTTAGAACACCAAAGCAGAAAATTTAATATAATATTAATATATTATATATAAATTCCTATGCACACATTCTAAGATCTAAATTCAGCCACCTTGCACATGTTAATGATGCCCACAAAATATAAAAAACGTTTTTAATAATAAAAATAAATAAAACTTCCAAAAATCAATTATTTCGGAACTTCAGAACTTTAATAATTCATAATAAATAGCCCTTTTGTCAGAAAAAAGTGAACCACATGTCTTTACCATAGGAAATTTCATTATCTACAACTTTGCATAAGAAAGTTTTTCCAAATTCCAAATGTAAATCGGCCAAATCCACAAACTAACGATTTTACGATTTATAATCAAATTTCAGTCAAGAAATGGCCACAGACATGTTTAACATGTTTTAAACAACTTTTGTAACAAAAATACTCTTCCTCCTCATATACTCATATATCCCACATTCATTGTAAAAAAATATCATCATTATTATATTATAATAATATAATAAAATATTATTTTATCGGAAAAGATAAAATATTGATTTTCAACAATTGTCACTTTAAAAATTTTCCATCTATATCCACATAAAATGAATATTTTCCTCATCATATAAATTAATAATTAATTATTCACAAATAATATTATCGAATCACAATCTTCGACAACCGTGCGCTCCAGGAAAGAGGGGCTTTCCAATAAGGATTTCTCTTCTTGGCGCCAGCAATTAGGTGACCAAACCTCTCCTTAGACAAAACTTTCTAGACATTGCCAATAATGTTATCTAATAATATTATTCGAGATAATATGAATTATTACTTCGATAATGGAAAATACTATGTAGTGACAATTATTGAAACAACAAGAATATAAAATATCAACGCAACAATTATTGAATCAATAAAATAAAATATCGAATAAAGAAATATCAGTAATAATTATTGAGTAGTGCCTTCTTTACGTAAGAATCAATAATTGGTACAATACTGCAGTCATCTTTATGCGATAACGCCAGACATCATGTTTTAACCACCGTATTCCAACAAGATAATCTGCAGAATAACTACGCCCGTTATTTTTAACCAACTTATATTTGTCGCTTTCTTCATCCAAACGCTTTTTCGTTATATGGGCCCACACAAGGTCACATCAGCATTTAATATATTCTAAGCAAAAGAAGAATATTCCACGACCAAACGAATATTCTCCGATAAAATGAATATTTTATAACCACTTGCTTATTTAAAATATTTAGCATTTTACCCATAACTAACCACATTAATCAAATCAACCCTTACTATTTCAAAATAATAAATAGAGGAAATTTAATTTTATTTATAATAAGTTGGGGTCTTACAATATTCATCAGTTAATCATTCATATTTGCACTATAGGCCAAAGATATTCAGTAATATCTTCATTTAGGACTGAGGATGATAAAAATATTTTAAAGAAAATGAATCCAAAGTGAGATAAAAGAACAAATATTAGGATTCAGTATTACATACTATCCAAGTTCAATAATACTCCATAATAACCAATTGTGAAGCGAAAATTCAAAATAAAGATCAAAATATGGATACAATCAAAGATAGTAACCATAATAGACATCTTGGACAAAAAGGAAAAAATTCATTTTTTGATGAATAGTGCCGTATACGTGAATAGTAACTCCGACACAAAAAGTTCCAAATTTGATAAAAAAAAATCAGACCAATATTTCGGCATAATGATATTGAAAGAAATAATATCATTTACGAAGAAAATAACATCCCTTACCTCAAAGAAACAGTACTTCGGAATGAAATGTCGGATATGATGCTAAATGAAACTTGTACTGAATAGAAACTCTCAAAGTATCTAAATACTCACAAAATACGCTCGATAATATAGAGAGAGAAAGAGAGAAAGCTTATGTTTCTGGTGTGATTTTCTATTCTAACTTAGCCCTCTATTTATAGGAAAATGTTAGCACGACGAAGCAGACTTGACCTGCAACCTGATGGCTTTACCTGCTACTATTCCCACCCACCACATTTGAATAAAAATTCCAACACATTTCTCACCAACTAAAAGTGGGGCCCACTAATTCTAGAATTTTTTACCAAAATGATAAATTCAAAAACTTCAACAATTTCTGAACCAGTCATCTCTTAAAATTCATAACAAATCATACGTTTATTTTTAACGGTTCAAAATTTGTGGACATATACTCAACTTATATATGTATAACATATCCAAAAATCACAACGATCCAATTGGATTAAAAATTATAACTCATTTAATATATCTCAAAAACACCGGTTTTATTTTTAATACCTCCATTCCGACAAAAATACCGATAAAACACCTCAACATTAACTCCTTCATTTTTAACCACAATAAATATATCCAACATTTATATCCACATAAAATAAATATTTCCTTATCATATGAATCAATAATTAATTATTCATAAATAATATTACGTAATCACATTTATGACAACCAAAGTAGCTCCTCGTGAAAGAGGGGCTTTCAGATAAGGATTTCTCCTTCTCGGTAGCGCTGCAATTAGGTGACCAAACCTCTCCTCGATGTAACTTTCTAGACATTGTCAATAATGCTATCTAATAATATTATTCAAATAATATGAATTATTGATCCGATAATGGGAAATCTTCGTAATGACAATTATTGAAACAATAATAATATAAACTATCAACGCAGCAATTATTGAATCAATAAAATAAAATATTAAATAGTAACTACATAATAATTATTGAGTAAAGCCTTCTTCACGTAAGGATCAATAATTCAACATATTGTGCAATACCGTAAAGCTTCTTTGCAACCACACGACATTCGTATTTTAACCACCGTGTATTCCAACAAAGTTAAGTAATGGTAACAATTACGCCGTTATTTATAAAAACTCATACTTTGTCGTTTTCCTTCATCCAACTGTTTTCCGTTATGGGCCCACAAATGGCTGCGCCATCGTACGAATATTCCCCGACAAAAAAAATATTCCACGACCAAACGAATATTCTCCAACAAAAATGAAAATTTTACAACCACTTGCTTATTTTGTAAAATTTTCACATTTCACCCATAACCAAAGCATTATATCAAATTAACACCTTATTAATTTAGAAAAGTGAATAGAGGAAAATTCATTTTATTATAATAAGTTGGGTCTTACAACCTCCCTCCTTATAAAATTTCGTCCCTCGAAATTGGCGTACATACCCAGTGTTTCAATGTGAGGTACCTCGCTTTCATTTTCGATTCCAACTCCTAGGTCATTTCCTCAATAGCATGGTTCCTCCACAAAACCTTAACTTGTGGTATAACCTTGGTGTGTAGGACATGCTTTTTCTTATCCAAGATCTTAACAGGTACCTCCTCGTACGTTAAATCTTCAGCTATCTCATTTGGTTCTAACTCAATAATGTGGTTCGGGTCTTTCACATATTTACGAAGCATAGATATGTGAAAAACATAATGAACACGAGACATGCTTGGAGATAATGCGAGTCTATGGGCCACATTTCCTATTCGGTCAAGAATCTCAAATGGACCAACAAATCTTGGATTGAGCTTTCCTCTCTTCCCAAATCTTGTGACTCCCTTCCATGGCGCGATACGTAACAATACATGATCCCCAATATTAAATTCCACGTCCTTTCGATGAAGATCCGCATAAGTCTTTTGTCGATCCTGTGCCGTTTATATACGTTGTCGGATCATTTGGATCTTCTTTTCAGTTATCGTATACAATTCTGGTCCCAACAATGTTGTTTCACCCACCTCGTCCCCATCTTTGGAGAGCGACATTTTCTTCAAAGACAATGCCTCGAATGGAGCCATTCCTATACTTGCTTGATAACTATTGTTGTAGGAGAATTCCACCAATGGTAGGTACTTATCTCAACTCCCTTTGAAATCTAGGACACAGAGTCTTAATAGATCTTCAAGAGTTTGAATAGTCCTTTCTGATTGCCGTCCGTTTGAGGATGGTATGTTGAATCAATCAGAATCAATCATAGTGAAGCTAACCCAAAATCTTGAAGTGAATCTTGGTCACGATCCGAAACTATGGATACCGGCATGCCATGCAATCTCACAATCTTATTCACGTGCATACGAGTAAGACGTTCAAGGGAATAAGTCTCACGTATCGGCAAGAAATGAGCAGACTTGGTTAATCTATCAACAATAATCCAAATCGCATATATGCCTTGAGAAACTTTGGGAAGACCTGTAACGAAATCCATGGTAATGTGTTCACACTTCCATTCCTAATCTCAAGTGGTTGCAATGGACCTTTTGGCACTTGATGCTCCGCTTTTTACTCGTTGACAAGTTAAACACCTCGAGATAAACTCACGATCTCTCTCTTCATATTGTTCCACTAAAATGTATGTCAAGATCATGATACATTTTGGTACTCCTGTGATGGATTGCAAACGGTGTGTTGTGTGCTCCATCATAATTCTATGCTTCAAGTCGAATCGTTAGAACGCAAAGTCTAGAGTTGACTCAAGTATTCCTTCTTCATCGATTCTTGCTTAGGAATAGCACCTTCTTGCACTTTCTTCTTCATACGCATCATCCCGAGTCCGTAGCTCGAGCGACTTTAACTTTATCGATTAAAGTCGGTTCTACTCATATATTCGCCATCATCACGTGGGTCCTCGGAAGTCTTTAACTCAATCTCCATCCTTTGTAAATCGTACAAAATGGGTCTTTGTGTTAACAACATCGCACTCGTACCCGCATATGATCTTCTACTCAATGTGTCAGCTACTACGTTCGCTTTTTTAGGATGGTATTAAATAGTGTGGTCGTAATCTTTCAACAGCTCGAGCCAACATCGTTGCCGCATATTGAGTTCCTTTTGGGTGAACAAATATTTGAGACTTTTATGATCTGTATAGATCTCCACTTTCTCCCCATACAGGTAGTGTCTCCAGATCTTCAACGCTGAAACGATCACCGCCTAACTCTAGATCATGAGTAGGATAATTCCTCTCATATTCTTTGAGTTGTCGTGAGGCATAAAGCTATGACTTTCCCATGTTGCATGAGAACACATCCTAACCCTTTGCCTCAAGCATCATTTGTATATAACAAATCCATCCAAACCAGATGGTATTTCCAGAACAAGTGCCGAAATGAGTCTCCACTTGAGCTCTTGGAAACTCTTCTCGCATTCCTCGCTCCATACAAATTTTGTAACCTTTCGAGTCAACTGGGTTAACGGAGTAGCGATTCGAGAAAATCCTTCCACAAATCTCCGATAATAACCAGCTAAGCCCAAAAAGCTACGCACTTGAGTCACCGAAACTTCGGTTGCTCCCCAACTTTGTATTGCTTCAATCTTCGTCGGTCAATGATATCTCCATATTTTGACACCACGTGCCCAAGGAATGCTACTTCCTCAAGCCAGAACTCGCATTTCTTTAGCTTGGCATATAGCTTATTTTCACGAAGCCTTTCAAGTATCAGCTTCAAATGGTGTTCATAATCTTCACGGCTTTTGGAATAGATGAGGATGTCATCAATAGAGACAACAACGAACTTATCCAAATATTCCTTGAATACACGGTTCATCATATCCATGAAAGCAGCAGGAGCATTAGTTAATCCAAAAGACATGACTAAGAATTCGTAATGCCCGCATCGAAGTTCAAGGCGGTCTTGAGAATATCCTCGCTTTTAATCTTCAAATTTGATGATATCCAACGAAGATCGATCTTTGAAAAGAATTGTGCTCCTTAGAATCGGTCAAACAGTCATCAATGCGAGGTAATGGATACCTATTCTTGATGGTGACATGGTTTAATTCTCGGTAGTCAATACAAAGTCGCATACTCCGCCTTTCTTCTTTACTGAAAAAAAAGAGAGCACCCCAAGGAGATGTACTAAGACGGATGAAATCGATGTCTAATAACTCCTGTAGTTGGACTTTTAACTCCTGAAGTTCAATAGGAGCCATTCGATAAGGGGATTTAGAAATGGGCTTTGTACCCGGTTCAAGATCAATAAAGAATTCAACATCACATTCTGGGGGTAGACCGGGAAGTTCTTCAGGAAATACATCAGGAAATTCTATAACAACAGAAATATTGTTCAAATCTAACTTGTCTTTGTTCAAATCCATAACATGGGCTAAGAAAGCTTGACATCCAATGAATAGCTTTATGGCTTGATATGACAGTGACTGATTTTAGTGGTTTAGTTGTTTGAATTCGTATGATAGGTTGGTTAGGAATATGAAAACTAACAACCTTACGAAAACAATCAATTTTGGCATGATGAGTGGTTAACCAATCAATTCTTAAAATCACATCAAAAGTAAGTATCTTTAAAGAGATAAGATCAACAGGTAATGCGATAGTGCCAACTTGGATTAAGCAAGATTTATAAACAGTGGATGTAACGAAAGTTTCACCCAACGGAGTCTCCACTGATAAATCAAAGTCTAATTTCTTTGGAGTCAAGTTTAAACGTTGAGCACAAGCAGGAGAGATAAATGAATGGGTAGAACCGGTATCTAGTAAGGTATAAACTTTGCAAGAATTCAAGATTAGCTTACCCGTGATCACCTTGTTCGGGTTTCTTGTATTTTGGCCAGTCACGACAAACGCTCTTCCAGGAACCGCTGATTTTGACTTATCTGGGACAGCCTTTGGAGTCACCATCCCCGTTGAACTTGGTTTTGCAACTAGACAATCTCTAGCTATATGACCTTCCTTTCCACAGTTATAACACACCTTGGATTGTTGTAGGCAGTTTGGGCTGATGTGTCCCTCTTTCCCGCATTTGTAACAAACGATAATATTTATGTTGACGTCTTCACGTTATCATTGTTGTACCCTCTCTTTTTGAAATCTCCTCCCGACTCGCTCCTTCTATTATCACGGCCACGATTACCACCAGAGTGGTTACCGCTTTTGTCCGAATGTTTTCCTCTATGCTGGTTTTCATTGCTCCGGTGACTGCTGCCACCGGTATGACCCTGGTTTTGTTCCCTTGGTTGAACATACTCATTATCTCTCTCTAATAATTGAGCCTTGTTTACAACATCTGAATATAAAGAAAATTTATGAGAGATAAGATATTGACGAATCTCGGGTTTTAGACCTCTCAGAAACATCCTTGTCATTCGTTCCTCATTCTCTACCAAATAAGGTGCAAACCTGGATAACTCAGCGAACTTTGCCTCGTACCGGGACACCGTCATGTTGTTTTGTTCCAATCTAATAAACTCTACCTCCTTCATATGACGAATACTTTCAGGAAAGTACTTGCCATTGAATAGTTTCTAAAACGTTTCCCAAGACATATTGAGTGTGGCGTGTCAAGTGCGCTTCACGCACTCCCACCAATAGTCTGCCGCTTCACCACGGAACATAAAGGTGGCGAATGGAACCTTTTGTTCCTCAAATATCCCAAGACATCGAATATCTTGGTAATTTGCTTGACCCACGTTTCCGCCTTTAATCAAATCCTGCTTTCCATAAATTCGTGGTCCCAACTCCTTGAATCGCTTAATTTGTGATGAATCACATTGCTATCACTTTCACCCGTATTTTGTACATGAGTCTCCCTCGTCTTATTATTTTGCATGAATCGCAAAAAGCTCCTAAACATTCCATCATTCATCGTTTGCTTTGTAGTTTATTTACGGAGGAATATTACCTTCTGCTGCACTTTCTCCTCGTTCGTGACTAAAGGTTGTTCCATAGTCTCATACACTCCATTGTTAACGTTCTCAAAGACCATTCTTTCTAAATCGCCATAAAAAAAAGGGTTAATTAAATAAATTAACATATCACATAATATTCTTTTATTATGACCGACCAAAAATAAGCTTAGATAGACACACACTAGCGAATGATTTACTCATCTCTCCCTCCTAGTTCTATTCCCCGATCTCCGCCAGAGACCATATCCTAAGCTTTGATACCAACCGTGACGCCCCCAAAATAGGTATACAACACCCATTCCGAAATCGCCAAATACATGGTACAAAAAGCAAACTACAACTTCAATAATACAATTGTCGTGCAAAATACGACAACACATACTGTGAGTTTAAATATAAATATTGTCTTCTAGACAATATCCACACTCAAATAAATCTTCATTACAATTATTCAAACACTATTTTACAAAAATAGCGAGGACTGCTAAAACATCTTTCTAGAACCATCACTTCATACTCCGACTAAATAATATTATGACTAAGATAATATACAACAAATTATCATTAGTTTTCAACAGGGAAAAATCTGATAAAATATAATAGACAACAAGTTTTAGATCAACAATGCGCAAAAAACAAAGAATCCATTGTAAGAGTCAAGTAGAGAATGAGTTCTACTATCTTCTAAGATTTAAAAGTCCATCATCAATATTTTATCCTCGTAACATCAATCAATATACATCTTTAATCAAATATTCATCTTTGCACTCACAGCCAAAGATATTCATTTTATATCACCAAATACCATGCTCATCTCAACACTGCTTTATCTTTTGCACTACACGCCAAAGATATTCATCGATTAATCATTCATCTTTGCACTACAGGCCAAAGATATTCAGTAATATCATCATTTAGGACTGAGGATGATGAAAAATAATTTAAAGAAAACGAATCCAGTGAGATAAAAGAACAAATTTTAGGGACTCGTATTACAGTTTATCCAAGTTCAATAATACTCCATAATAACCAATTGTGAAGCAGAATTCAAAAATAAAGATCAAAACATGGATACAATCAAAGATAGTAACCATAATAGACATCTTGGACAAAAGGGAAAAAATTCATTTTTTGATGAATAGTGCCGTATTCGTGAATAGTGTCGTATACGTGAATAGTGTCGTATACGTGAATAGTAACCCCGACACAAAAAGTTCCAAATTTGATAAAAGAATCAGACAAATATTTCGACATAATGATATTGAAAGAAATAATATCATTTACGAAGAAAGTAACATCCCTTACCTCAAAGAAACAGTACTTCGGAAAGAAATTTCGGATATGATGCTAAATGAAACTTGTACTGAATAGCAACTCTCAAAGTATCTAAATACTCACAAAATACGCTCGATAATATAGAGAGAGAAAGCTTATGTTTCTGGTGTGATTTTCAATTCTAAATTAGCCCTCTATTTATAGAAAAATGTTAGCACGCCGAAGCAGACTTGACTTGCAACATGATGGCTTTACCTACTACTATTCCCACCCACCACATTTGAATAAAAATTCCAGCACATTTCTCACCAACCAAAAGTGGGGCCCACCAATTCTAGAATTTTTCACCAAAATGATAAATTTCGAAACTTCAACAATTTTTGAACCAGTCATCTCTTAAAATTCATAATAAATCATACGTTTAGTTTTAACGGTTCAAAATTTGTGGACATATACTCAACTTATGTATGTATAACATATCCAAAAATCACAACGATCCAACGGTGAGATTAAAAATTATAACTCACGTGATATATATCTCAAAAAATCTTGATTTAATTTTTCATACCTCCATTCCAGAGCAAAATACCGATAAAACACCTCAACATTAACTCCTTCATTTTTAACCACAATAAATATATCCAAAATTTATATCCACATAAAATAAATATTTCCTTATCATATGAATCAATAATTAATTATTCACAAATAATATTACATAATCATATTTACTTACCAAATTAGCTCCTCAGGAAAGTGGGGGCTTTCAGATAAGAATTTTTCCTTCTTCAAGCGCCGAATTAGGTGACCAAACCTCTCCTTGATGTAACTTTCTAGACATTGTCAATAATGCTATCTAATAATATTATTCAAATAATATGAATTATTGATCCGATAATGGGAAATATCATGTAATGACAATTATTGAAACAATAATAATATAAACTATCAACGCAAAGAATTATTGAATCAATAAAATAAAATATTGAATAGTAACTCACGTAACAATTATTGAGTAGTGCCTTCTTACGTAAGGATCAATAATTCAAAGATCTTGTATGCAATCACCGGTGCTAAATCTTTATGCAACCACGCCAGACATCAGTATTTTAACCACCGTGTATTCCAACGATTAAGTTAATTCAGAATAATTACGCCGTTATTTATAAAAACTCATACTTTTGTTGTTTTCCTTCATCCAACTATTTTCCAATTATGGGGCCCACAAATGGTCAATATTGTCGCATTTAATATTCCTCGACAAAAAGAATATTCCATTACCAAATGAATATTCCCCGACAAAAATGAATATTTTACAACCACTTGCTTTTTTTTTAAAATTTTCACATTTCACCCATAACCAAAAGATTATATCAAATTAACACCTTATTAATTTAGAAAAATGAATAGAGGAAAATTTAATTTTATTATAATAAGTTGGGGTCTTACAACTTCTGAGTGTACAACAATAATTGATATATAATTGTATATGATATCTTTTCTTAGTTTTAAATTTTTTTGTTAATATATTAAAAAAATTATTTAATTATTATTATTTATTAATAATTATATATATCACCACGCACGCAGATAACCGAAAAACATCTTTAAAAAATCTGTATTTGATTTTGTACTCTTATCGGTACCAAAACCAGGTAATTCTTACCGATTTTGGTTCTTATTTTTTGGTAATTTCATATCGATCGGTTCGGTTTTTTGCATCTTAGGTTTTTTTTTACCGATGAGCACCCCTAGTGGGCATCATGGCGGAAAAGTAGTCATAGCTTCTACTTTAAGCCAGTGGCGAAACTTCGAGTTGGGGCACTAATTTTGGCGCTGAGGCTCCGAAACTTACAGAACCGAGCACAAAGAACAAAATACAACTAATTTATGTCTATTTAGCGACTAAATTAACACACGATAACTTATGTAAATTACACATAAACATTACCAAGCATACATATACTAATTTAAAACAACTAAACAACAATTTTGAAAAAACTTAAATCCTTGAATGCCATATTCTAAACCAACAAACTCCAATTTTGATATTTCTTGACACAGTGAACACGGTAACCATAGTTATACACCAAATTGATTCCTTTGAACTACGTTCTCTTTAATTCTTATTCAATTAACATATACAAGGTTCAATTTCACAATTGGCTCACAATAAAATACTAATTTTGGTACTGATGAGTGCATATTATTCATTTATTTTGATTCCATTATATTTAGTTTTATTGCACGTTTCATGTGTATATGAGCTTATTAAGGTGTTTAATGATTTTAGGAAGAATTGAAGCTGAAATGAGGAAAAAGAGAAAATTGCAGGGGTTTTAGCATTAAGTTGGATGCATGGTCTAGGCTTGGGACTTGAATTTTATTGTAGATCTCTTCTTTAGCTTTCCGGAAGATTTTGAACCGTCCCAATCGGAGTTCATATGAAAAAGTTATGATCTTTTTACTAAACGGACGTTGGACCTCAAAGTTTGGAAGTTGTAATTTACAAAGCAGTCACTTGGAGCCTAATTTAGACCTTGATTCAGCCTGAATCTGTCAATTCTCAAAGAATGAAAGTTATAGATCTCGTCGATATCTTCGTTTTGATAGGTAGCAGGCCCCGTAACTCCTCCAGGATCAAAAGTTATGCTTGTTTTACCAAAGGACGTCGCAGCAGGAAATGAAAATTCGCCCCAGCGAATTTGAGCGGAAAAATTGGGAAATCTTGGATTTTTGGAATGTTTCTAAATGCAGATTTTGGCAGACTTCTACATGGAATTGGATTAATATTTCTATTAGCTTTAGGATTTCCTTTAGACTAAGATTTATTTCCAAATTAGATTCTATTTCTTTATGGAAACTAGTTATGATTTGTAATTCCTTTTAGGATTTGGATTTCTACTTCCTATAGGATTTAAGACTTTGTCTAGCACTATAAATAGAGGATACTAGTCAGGGTTTTATTCATTCAATCATCTACTACATTCTCGCATCTACAACATTGGAGGATTGAAGACATGAGCTAAGTTCTTTTTATTCAGTTCTAAGGGATGTTGAACCTTATTTATAATTAATGGTTAATTGAGTATTCATTATTTTTTCCTTCTCACATGAAATTCATTCTTGATAATCTGATTTAATTTCTGAATGCTATTTGGCTTAACTAATTTGATTTCTGCAGGATTGAGTTGGTTAACGAATATCATATGCTAGATCAAGGAATAATATTACGTGTAATTGATATTGTTCCTAATCATAAGTAGTAATTAGTAATACATGATTGTGGACAAGCTTTTGAGTATTGCTATGATTATCAGAAGACAAGTTAAACAATCTGAGCTTATGTGTTTGTTGCTTGGAATAGTCTAATTTCCTAGTTCTTAATGCTGCTATTGTATTAAATCTAGAGAGCTTGTTCTAGGTTATATAATTGTTAGAATCTTGTGAAAAGCTTGTTTCATTGAGTGACAATCTAGGGAGTTTCGGGTAGCAGAGCTTGTTGTTACCTAGGGCTATTAGTTTCATTGAAGGATAAATAATGTTACACTTTATTAATCTATTATTGTAAAAAGGTGATACTGAACTGCAGAACTGGAGCTTTTTATTCATTGTTTATTCTTATTAGTTTATTCTTGTTAATTTAATTAATTAATTCAAAATCCCCTTTTCATTAGAAATCATAGGATAAATATAAAACAAATCACTCTCTATGGGGATCGATCCTTACTTACTAATCTTGTCTTAATTGTTTGAATTTGTAAAGTGAAAGTGAGGTTAATTTAGGAGTGTAACAACGACTCCCAAATTTTGGCGCTGTTGCCGGGGAGTGTTATTTGTTTTGCTTATTCTTTGTTTTCGTTTATTTTTATTATTTTGTTTTTGTTTTATGACTCAATCCTCTAACTTTATTGACTTAAATTTTGATCAAGAGATAGAGAAAACTGCAAATATAAAAGAAGCTCTTGTTCCATCATTTGAAGCGGAAGAGATGGCGGTTGCCACAAAATAATGAGATCTTTGAAAGAGAATACTACTCTCGATCCGACTCAACCATCTTTTTGTATTGAGTATCCGACTTTTGATGTTGTGTTGGGAGAATGCATATTTTGATTTGATGTTTTAAATGTAAATGCTCATGATTATTTGTAAAGTCTTTCAAGGAATATATGTACAAGGACTTAGTGATAGATCAAATTGTTAGGTTGATCTAAGCTCTTAATGTGTATCATTTTGTAAATGAATTTATAGATAGAAAGATCAAAGCTGTTAGGTTGATCTTGAGATGTAATAGATAGGCTTCGAAGAATTCGTAGTGCATCAATTTGATCAATATTGTAGAAGTCAAGGCAGAAACGTAGAGTGTGAGACCCCAGATTTTTATCAATAAAGATTTAAATTTTGTCGAAATAATTTTTTAATATTATGGTGTGAATTTAAGATAATATTATAGTTGTGGGTAGTATTTATAAATTTTGCAAATGATGCAAGTTGTTATAAAATATTCGTTTGGCTCTGGGAATATTCTTTTTGTCGGGGAATATTCGATACGTACTCAATCATTAGTGGACCCCATTAATGGAAGTATTGTAAGTAGTTAAAAACGACAAAATTATCTTTCTATAAAAAATAACGGCAGAGGTGTTACCATTAAAACTGTTGAACTACCCTAGTAGTAAAAGTAATGCGAATACGCGTTGTATAGTAGCAGCACGATATTGATTATCGATGCTTTACGTGAGAAGTCACTTAATTATGCTCAATTATTGCTATAGTAATTGGCTTTGCATCATATCTCTTATATTATTGATTCAATTATTGTCACAAGATCATCTCATATAATATGTTATAGTATTAAATCAATAATTGAGACGACAAAGTTATAAATGATTAATAATTGTTGAAAGATTAAATATGTGTTGATGAAAAAAAAATGATTTGTGGTAAGTTTGATTATTTTATGGGGGCTCATATGTCATCATCTAAGAGTCTCTTCACAATCGATAGTAATTACCCTTGTGAATAGTATTTACCTTTCACAATAGTAATTACCTTCATCGATAATAATTTACCCTTGTGAATAGTATTTACCTTCACAATAGTAATTACCTTGTGAATAGTATTTTATGTAAGACCCCAAATTTTATAAATAAAGATGAATTTTTCTATAAATATTATTTTTGAATATTATGGAATAAATTTGATATAATGTTATAGTTGGGGTAATATTTATAAATTTTGCAAAGTATGCAAGTTGTTATAAAATATTCGTTTGGCTCTGGGAATATTCTTTTGTTAGGAATATTCGTGATAATGGCTCAATCATTGTGGACCCCACAATGTAATTATTGTTTGATTGAGAAAACGCGACAAAAATATTTTATAAAAATAACTACGAGGTGTTACCGCTTAAAACCGCTGAACTACCCGGGTAAAGAAGTACAAGAATACGCGTAGTTGCATAAGAAGCACACTCAGATTGATTATCGATGCTTACGCGAGAAGTCACTCAATACGCTCAATTATTGCTACAGAAATTGGCCGATCATATCTCTTATATTATTGATTCAATTATTGTCACAAAGATCATCTCAGATAATATGTTATAGTATTAAATCAATAATTGAGACGACAAGTTATAAATGATTAATAATTGTTGAAAGATTAAATATGTGTTGATGAAAAAAAATGATTTGTGGTAAGTTTGATTATTTTATGGGGGGCTATATGTCATCATCTAAGAGTCTCTTCACAATAGTAGTAATTACCCTCATGAATAGTATTTACCTTCATTGAATAGTAATTACCTTCGTCAATAGTAATTACCCTTGTGAATAGTATTTACCTTCACAATAGTAATTACCTTCACAATAGTAATTACCCTTGTGAATAGTATTTACCTTCGTCAATATAGTATTTACCTTCGTTAATAGTAATTACCTTTACCAGACGTCCGAACCACTTGTCGCTTCACATTACAGCGCCGAACCACTTGTCGCTTTCACATTACACAGCGCCAAACCACTTTTCTACATCATGCGCCAAGCCACTCATTTTTTCACACTAAGGAAAGTGTAAGCTAGAAATCTTCTATAAATAGAGGCCTAGGGCTTCATTATTTTCACTTAATTCATTCAAGCTATAGAGAGAGAAAGTATAGAGAGAATAAGAGAGAGAAGAAGAAGAGTATTTTGTTACTACACCGCCATGCAAAGATTCAATCTCCTACCAAATGTAAGGGGTGTTATTCTTTCTTATTCATGAAGAGAACTGCTTGTTATTCCATCGCTTATTATTCTCGCATGGAATAACTCAGTATACGCTGCCATTACCCTATACTTGGTGACATTCTTCTATTATTCTCGCTTGGAACATCCTGCTCAGGTGTTTTACATCGACCGGTTCCGCCTTTTTATTATTCTGCTGGAACATCCTGTCATGTGTGTTTTACACCTGACCGGGTTCCGCCTTATTTTATTATTCGGGCCGCTGAATATCCTATCCTCGTGTGTTTTACACCGATCCGGTTCCATCTTTATTATTCTGTTGGAACATCCTCGCTTGCAGTGAATTTCACCGACCGGTTCCGTTATTTATTATTCTCGCTGAATAACTCGTCTTATGCCTATCGCATACATGGTGATTTCTTTTGTTATTCCATTCTTTATTATACCCAAATGGTTAAAACTTTGACTTCTATACTCCATGAAATTAGTGGAATATCCTTGATATTTGCGCTTCATCCAAAGATTCTTTTCATGAAAATATTCTTCCCGATCATTCTTGAATTTTACTCTACAAAACAAGATCATATTGATAATTTGGACGTTAATAATTCCCTCGGATAAAATAATTTTTGAACTTGTTTTATTGAATTCTTATATCATTGTCATCATCCTCATGTTTATATTTTTTTAAAAGTCATCTCGTGGGCTCAGAGTAGTGCATAGATGGACTTGGTATGATTATGACCAGACTATTTGTGTAATCATTTACCGTAATGTTACAAATGATGTGGTAAAAATCTCGAAGGGTCAGAAGTGCATCGATGGACAACATTGTTGGCATGATCATGACTATTAATGAATACACAAATATTCTCGCCCGTAGAGTGCATGAATAATTGTGGTCGTGATACTAAAGAATATCCTCGGCCAGAAAAGTGTAAGTGATTCGATGATGTGAAATATTTATTAAAGCCGAGTCTCAAATTATAATGTTGATGAAAAACCTTTAAAACCTAAAAGATAGTAGACTTTATTTTCTACTTGACTTTTTAATGGATCAGATATTCCACCGCAGCTAAACCGGTTGTTCATTGTATTTTATCGCTTAACATTATCAAGACTATTGATAATTTATTCTCGCATTATCTTAGTCATAATATTTCATCCGGGCTAGTTGAGCTCACCCTTTCTTTCACCGTTTCTCTTCAGAAATGATAATATAGCCGGGACGAGCCTGGGAAACGAGTGATGGTCCTCAAGATAAGATTAGTAGTCCTCACTATTCTCGTGAAATAGTGTGATAATAATTGTAATGAGGACTTTTTTTGAGTTTGTATAATATCTAGTAGACGATATATTTGTATTTAAACTCACGCTTTATGTCAGATTGCATACCTACGCTTATGTTAATAAGTTGTTTTAAATTTCATGCACCACGTAAAGTGCACCACCCAGATGGGTGATGTATACCTAATTTTGGGGCGCCACAATTGGTATCGAGCTAGGATATGATCCCCTGCTAAGATGTGAGAATAGTACTAGAGGGGAGAGACGGGGAATACCTTTCGCTAGTATGACCTACCTAAGTTTATGTGATATTTTATTGGTTGGTCGAAGATAGGATAATTTGTTACATGTCAATTAACCTTTTGTTTTGTGGCAAGATTCTAAAAATGACATCCGAGAATGTTGAGAATAAGCAATGGAGCGCAGCGAATCGTTGATTCACCACATATCAATAATCGTGATAATGTGCATCGTGAAGGCGACAATCCTCATGCAAACAACAACACCGACCAAATGATGAATGATCAAATGTTCGAGGCTTTATGCAATTTATGCAACAAAGAAAGTAGAGCGACTCTCGTCCAAAACGTAGGTGGAAACACGAAACTCTCAAGCAATACCGCTAAACAATTCAAGGAGCCGGGACCACCGGAGTTTAAGGGAGAGCCAAAACCACTTCGCTAGCTAAGCATGGATAAAGCAGATTACCAAGATATTTGATGTCTTGGGATGCTCCGAGGAGCAAAGGTTCCTTTCACGCCTTTTATGTCATGCGCGAGAGGCGGATTACCGTGGGAATCGGTAAAACGACTCAACCAAATTGCATCAAGATATCTTGGGAGAAGTTCCAGAGTCGTTTCAACGACAAATACTTTCCCGAAAGTATTCGCCACACGAAGGAGGTGGAGTTTATCAAGTTGAACAAAACAATACGACCGTGTCGCAATACGAGGCAAAATTTGCGAGTTATCACTATTTATGTCCCCACTCGGTGGATAAATGAAGAGAGAATGGCGCCAATGTTTTTAAGAGGTTTGAAGTCGAGATACGCCAACATCTTATTTCTCATAAACCGTGTTTGTATTCGATGTTTGTAAATAGGGCTCGCTTAGTGGAGCGCGATAATGAGTCAACACAACTAAAAGAGAGAGCAAAGAAAATTATAATACCAAATGAGAGTAGTCATCGAAGCTATGACAACAAGCGTGGAGGGAATCAACAAAGCGATATGGTAACCACTTTGGTGGTAATCGGGCCAAAACAATAAGAATGGACATTTCAAGAAAAGGAGATTCAACAATGATGGAAAGACGTCGACCAAAGACCCATTGTTAAGGAAGGAGAAAGACCACCTATCATATGCTTCAAATGCGAGGAGAGGACACATCACCCAAATCAAGCGCTATGCCATCCAAAGCATGTTATAATTGTGGAAGAGAATGTCACTTAGCTCGATTTTGTCGCCATCAAGACAAATTCAGCTAGGATGGAGGCACCAAAGGCCATCCCAAAAATTCAAAACCTAGAGTGCAAGGGAGAGCATTTTTGTCAGACCTCCCAAAGAGCAAGGAACCGAATGAGGTCATCACTGTAAGCTTATCATAAACTCTAATGAAGTCTATACTTTATTTGATACCGGCTTCTACCCATTCTTTTATTTCTCCTACTTGCCATCGATTAAATTTGACCGAGAGAATTAGACTTCGACTTATCTCGTGGAAACTCCGCTGGGAGAAACCTTCATTACATCCACTCGCTTATAAGTCTTGTTTGGTTCAAATCGGTACCCTCACATTACCTTCGTCGATCTTATTTCATTAAAAATACTTGCATTTGACGTGATTCTAGGATTGATTGTTAACTACTTATCATGCAAAAATTGATTATTTTCGTAAGGTTGTTAGCTTTCATATTCCTAATCAACCTATTATGCTAATTCAAACGACCAAACCATTAAAATCAATCACGGCCATCTCAAGCCATAAAGCTATTCGCTTATCGAAAAACGGATGTCAAGCTTTCTTAGCTCATGTCACGTATTTAAATAAAATACGCCGCTTTTAAACGATATTCCTATTGTTAATAAATTTCCCGACGATTCTCAAGAACTTCCCCGCCTACCCCCAGAGCGTGAAATTGAATTTTGTATCGACCTTGAACCCAGACAAAACCTATTTCCAAAGCCCCATATCGAATGGCTCCTATCAACTTCGTGAGTTAAAGACCCAACCGCAGGAATTGTTAGACATCGGCTTTATTCGTCCTAGTACTTCTCCTCGGGTGCTCCTGCTCTATTCGTGAAGAAGAAAGATGGGAGTATGCGACTTTGTATTGATTATCTGAGTCGAATCATGTCACCATCAAAAATAGGTATCCATTGCCACGTATTGATGACCTGCTTTGACCAACAGTAAGGAGCCAAATTCTTTTCAAAGATCGATCTTCGCTCCTGATATCACCAATTGAAGATTAGAACCACCGACATTCCAAAGACGGCCGTAACTCTTCAGACGGCATTATGAATTCCTAGTCATGTCCTTCGGATCGACTAATGCTCCGCCGCCTTCATGGATATGATGAACCGAGTATTCAAGGAATATTTAGATCACTTTGTGGTCGCCTTTATCGATGACATCCTTATTTATTCCAAAAGCCGTGAAGATCATGAGCAACACTTGAGGTCGACACTCCAAAAGCTTCGTGAATATAAGCTTTATGCCAAGTTGAAGAAATGCGAGTTCGTCGGCAAGAAGTAGCATTCCTTGGGCACGTGGTATCAAGTCATGGAATATCCGTTGACCCAAAGAAAGATCAAGCTATTCAAAGTCGGGAACAACCTAAATCAAGGATCAAGTACGAGCTTTCTTGCTTAGTTGGTTATTATCTGAGATTCGTGGAAGGATTTTCTCGAATCGCTATTCCATCGACTCACCGACCTTTGAAAGATACAAAGTTCTATTGAGCGAAGAATGTGAAAGAGTTTTCAAGAACTCAAGAGGAGACTTATTTCAAAGACCTGCTCGACAATACCATCCGCCTTGAGGATTTGTCATCTACAAGATGCTTCGCAAAGGGTTGGGATGTGTTCTCATGCAACATGGAAAAGTAATAGCCTATGCCTCATGACAACTCAAAGAATATGAGAGGAATTATCCTACTCATGATCTAGAGTCAAGCAAATGTTGTCTTTTGACTTAAAATTTGGAGGCATTACTTGTAGATGGGAGAAAGTGGAGATCTTTACTGATCATAAAAGCCTCAAATATTTCTTCACTCAAAAGGAACTCAACATGCGACAACGACGCTGGCTTGAACTGCTGAAAGATTATGATCATACCATCCAATACCATCCTCGAAAAGCGAACGGGTAGCCGACGATCGAGTAGAAAATCATATGCAAGCACGAAAAGCGATATTGTCAACGCAAAGGCCCATTTTCAGGTGACTTGCAAAGGATGGAGATAGAATTAAAGACTCTGTGGACGATGTGATGATAGCGAGTAGTATACGAGTAGAACCGACTTTTAATCGATAAAGTTAAAGTCGCTTCAAGCTACGCACTGAGCCGATGCGATGAGGAAGAAAGTGCAAGAAGGTGCTATGCCGAAGCAAGAATCGATGAAGAAGGAATACTTCGAGTCAACTCTGCACTTTTGTGTTCCTAACGACCCGATTTAAAGTATAATATCATGATGGAGGCGCACAACACACCATTTGCAATCCATCTCGGGAGTACCAAATGTATCATGATATTCGCCATACATTTTGGTGGAGCAATATGAAGAGAGAGATAGCGATGTTTATCTCAAGGTGTCTAACTTGTCAACGAAGTTAAAGCGAGCATCAAGTACCAAAAGGTCCATCAGAACCACTTGAAATTCCGTAATGGAAGTGGAGCACATTACCATGGATTTCATTACGGCCTTCCTAAGGTTTCTCAAGGCATCGATGCGATTTGGGTCATTGTTGATAGATTGACCAAGTCCGCTTTCATTTCTTACCGATACGAGAAACTTATACACTTGAACGCCTTGCTCAGATGTACATAAACGAGATTGTAAGATCGCATGGTATGCCAAGATCCATAGTTTCCGATCGAGACCCAAGATTCACTTCACGATTTTGGGGTTAGTTTGCAAAAAAGCTATGGGCACAGACTTCACGATTTAGCTCTCAAGATATCATCCTCGCATCTGACGGACAATGAGAGGACTATTCAAACTCTCAAGATCTATTAAGACTCGTGTCCTTGATTTCAAGGGAGTTGGGACAAGTTCTACCATCGGTGGAGTTTTCCTACAACAACAGCTTATCAAGCAAGTATCGCATGGCTCCATTCAAGCGCCAGATGGAAGAAAGTGTCGCTCTCCAAAGATACTCGGGATGAGGTGGGTGAAGCAACGTTGTTGGGACCGAGTTGGTACGTATGACTACTTTAAAAGATTCAAACGATCCGGCAACGATATAAAACCTCACAAAATCGATAAAAGAGTTATGCCGATCTTCATCGAAAGGACGTGGAATTCGATATAGAGATCATGTGTTGTTAAGAGTCGCTTCCATGGAAAGGAGTTACAAGATTTGGAAAGAGAGGAAAACTTAACCCCTCGATTCATCGGCCCATTTTAATCCTCGATCGAGTAGGAATCTGCGGGCTATAGACTCGCTATACCGCCAAATATGTCTCGTGTTCATAACGCTTTTCACATATCTATGTTACGTAAATATGTGAAAGACCCGAACCATATTATCGAAGTTAGAACCGGATGAAAATAGCTAAGATTTGACGTATGAAGAGGTTCCTGCTCAAATTTTGATAAGAAGGAACATATTCTACGCCCAAGGTTATACCTCAAGTCAAAGTTTTCAAAGTGGAGGAACCACGATGTTGAGGAAATGACTGGGAGTTAGAATCAAATGAAATCAAGGTATCCTTACCTCTTCGACATACCAGTACGCACCCTAATTTCGAGGGCTTAAATTTTACATAAGAAGGGAGGTCAGAAGACCCCAACTTTTATAAATAAAGATGAATTTTTCTATAAATATTATTTTTGAATATTATGGAATAAATTTGATATAATGTTATAGTTGTGGGTAATATTTATAAATTTTGCAAAGTATGCAAGTTGTTATAAAATATTCGCTTTGGCTCTGGGAATATTCTTTTTGTTAGGAATATTCGCATAATGGCTCAATCATCAGTGGACCCCACAATGTAATTATTATTTTGATTGAGAAAACGACAAAAATATTTTATAAAAAAATAACTACGAGGTGTTACCGTTAAAACTGCTGAACTACCCGGTGGTAAAAGTACAAGAATACGCCAGTCGTCGATAAGAGTAGACACTCCAGATTGATTATCGATGCTTACGTGAGAAGTCACTCAAATATGCTCAATTATTGCTACAAAGAATTGCGATCATATCTCTTATATTATTGATTCAATTATTGTCACAAAGATCATCCGATAATATGTTATAAGATTAAATCAATAATCGAGACGACAAGTTATAAATGATTAATAATTGTTGAAAGATTAAATATGTGTTGATGAAAAAAAATGATTTGTGGTAAGTTTGATTATTTTATGGGGGCCATATGTCATCATCTAAGAGTCTCTTCACAATAGTAATTACCTTTGTGAATAGTATTTACCTTCTTCAATAGTAATTACCTTCACAATAGTAATTACCCTCAGAATAGTATTTACCTTCACAATAAGTAATTACCTTCGCAATAGTAATTACCTTGTGAATAGTATTTACCTTCGCCAATAGTATTTACCTTCGTAATAGTAATTACCTTTACCAACGTCAAACCACTTGTCGCTTCACATTACTGAGCGCCGAACCACTTGTCGCTTCACATTACAAAAGCGCCAAACCACTTTTTCTTTCACATCATTAGTCGTCAAGCCACTCGCTTTTCACACTAAGAAAAGCTAAGCTAGAAATCTTCTATAAATAGAGGCCTAGGGGCTTCATTATTTTCACTTAATTCATTCAAGCTATAGAGAGAGAAAGTATAGAGAGAATAAGAGAGAAAGAAGAAGAGTATTTTGTTACTACACCGCCAGCAAAGATTCAATCTCCTACCAAATGTAAGGGGTGTTATTCTTTCTTATTCATGAAGAGAACTCGTTGTTATTCCATTGCTTATTATTCTCGTTGAATAACCTCGTATAACGCCGGTTTACCCTATACTTGGTGACATTCTTCTATTATTCGCTTGGAACATCCTCGTCTGGTGTGTTTACACCCGACCGGTTCCGCCTTTATTATTATTCTCGCTGGAACATCCTTGTCTCGTGTGTTTTACACAATTCGACCGGTTCCGCTTTTATTATTATTCTCGCTGAACATCCTGCTCTGCAGTTTTACACCGACCGGGTTCCGCTTTTTTTATTATTCTCGTTGGAATATCCTATCTCAAGTGTTTTACACCGGATCCGGTTCCATCTTTATTATTCTCGTTGAACATCCTCGCTTGGTGAATTTCACACCGACCGGGTTCCGTTATTTATTATTCTCGTTGAATAACCTCGTTCAGGCGGCCTCATCGCATGCACGGTGATTTCTTTTGTTATTCCATTCTTTATTATACCCAAATTGGTTAAAACTTTGACTTCTATACTCCATGAAATTAGTGGAATATCCTCGATATTTGCGTTTCATCCAAAGATTCTTTTCATGAAAATATTCTTCCGATCATTCTTGAATTTTACTCTACAAAACAAAGATCATATTGATAATTTGGACGTTAATAATTCCTCGGATAAAATAATTTTGAACTTGTTTTATTGAATTCTTATATCATTGTCATCATCCTCATGTTTATATTTTTTTTTAAAGTCATCTCAGGGTCTCAGTAGTATGCATATGGACTTGGTATGATTATGACCGTAGACTATTCTTGTAATCACGAATCGTAATGTTACAAATGATGTGGTAAAAAATCCTCAAAGGGTCAGAAGTGCATCGATGGACGCTTGTTGGCATGATCATGACCATTAATGAATACACAAATATTCTCGGCCCGTAGTGCATGAATAATTGTGGTCGTGATACTAAAGAATATCCTCGCCAGAAAAGCGTGGGTGATTCGATGATGTGAATATTTATTAAAGTCGAGTCTCATTTATAACAAAGGATGAAAACCTTTAAAACCTAAAAGATAGTAGACTTTATTTTCTACTTGACTTTTTAATGGATCAGATATTCACCGCAGCTTAAACCGGTTGTTCATTGTATTTTATCGCTTAACATTATCAAGACTATTGATAATTTATTCTCGCATTATCTTAGTCATAATATTTCTTCAAGCTAGTTGAGCTCACCCTTTCTTTCACCGTTTTCTTCAGAAATGATAATATAGCCGGGACGAAGCCTGGGGAAACGAGTGATGGTCCCGAAGATAGATTAGTAGTCCTCTCACTATTCTCGTAAAATAGTGTGATAATAATTGTAATGAGGACTTTTTTATTTGAGTTTGTATAATATCTAGTAGATATTTTGTATTTAAACTCACGATTTATGTCGATTGCATACGGCGCTTATGTTAATAAGTTGTTTTTAAATTCGCATCACGTAAGTGTCGACCCAAGATGGGTGATGTATACCTAATTTTGAGGCGCCACAATTTACCTTCGTTAATAGTAATTACATTTTACCAGACGTCGAACCAATAGTAATTAAATTCAATCAATATAATAAAAATGTATAGTAATAATTTCACATTATAGGCCGAACCACTTGTCGTTTCACATTACAGGCGTCAGCAAACTCAAACCACTTGCCTTTTCACACGGCGGTTTTTAAATCTAAGCTAGAAATCTTCTATAAATAGAGGCTCATTCCTTCATTATTTTTTACTTAATTCACCAAACTCTTTGAGAGAGAAACTATAGAGAGAAAGAAGAAAAGTATTCGCTACTTCACCTTTCCAATATTCAGCTTTTTTCTAAGGTAGGGTAATATTATTTGTTGTACTGTGGGGGGGTGTTATTCTTTACTTATTCATGAAGAGAACTCATATTCCATTCTTTATTATTCTCATTGAATAACTCAGATAAGCTGCATACCCTATACTTAACCTGTGACATTCTTATTATTCTATACTTGGTGACATCCTATATTATTCCATTCTACAACATTCTGCTGAATAACTTATTATTTTGTTGGAACATCCTGCTCTACATTGTGTTTTACACCTTCTTCCGCTTTTTTTATTATTCTGTTGAACATCCTGTTTGTGTGTTTTACACCGAACTCGGTTCCGCTTTTTATCATTCTCGTTGAATATCCTATCCGCATGTTTTTACACCTGGATCCGTTCCATCTTTATTATTCTGTTGAACATCCTTGATCATCCTTGCGTGAATTTCACCGACTCGGTTCCGTTATTTATTATTCTCGCTTGAATAACCTCGTCTGCATGCGGCACCGCATGCATGGTGATTTCTTTTGTTATTCCATTCTTTATTATACCCAGTCGGTTAAAACTTTGATTTCTATACTCCATGAAATTAGTAGAATATCCTCGATATTCGCTTCATCCAAAGATCTTTCATGGAAATATTCTTCCGATCATTCTTGAATTTTACTCTACAAAATAAGATCATGTCGACAATTTGGACGTTAAAAATTCCTAGATAAAATAATTCTTGAACTTGTTTTATTGAATTATTATGTCATTGTCATCATCCTCATGTTATATTATGTTATCTTTATCTTCGCGCAACGCATAGATGAACTTAGTATGATTATGACACTGTGATCATTCTAAGATAATCATGGCTTGTTATAAATGATGTGATAAAAGTCCTCAAAGTGGGCTGTAATGCAAAGATGGATAGTTTTTGGTATGATTATGACTAGGGGTGATTCGGTATAGTCATGACCATTGATAATTTGATGAAAATCCTCGACCGTAAGGTAACGTGGATGATTAGATGATGGTGGTTTATTTATTAAACCGAGTCTCAGTGATAAAAATTGATGAAAACCTTTAAAACCTAAAAGATAGTAGACTTTATTTTCTACTTAACTTTTTTTAATGGATTGCTTATTCCACCGCAGCTTAAACTTATTGTTTATCAGATTTTATCGCTTAACATTGTTGAAGACTAATGATAATTTATTCTCGCATTATCTTAGTCATAATATTTCTTATCGGGCTAGTTGAGCTCACCCTTTCTTTCACCGTTTTCTTCTTGTGAAATGAGAACATAGTCGGGACGAAGCCTCGGAAACGAGTAATGGTCCGAGGATAAGCATTAGTAGTCCTCACTATTCTGCGAAATAGTGTGATAATAGTTGTAATGAGGACTCTTTTGAGTTTGTATAATATCTAGTAGACAATATTTGTATTCAAACTCACGCTTTATGTCGTATTGTACACCTACAGCTATATTAGTAAGTTGTATTTGAATTTATGTACCGTGTAAGTGGCGACCCAAGATGGGTGACGATGTATACACCTAATTTTGGGGGCGCTCACAACAGGTATCGTAGCTTAGGATACGATCCCCGGCTAAGATGCGAGATAAGAACTAGGAGGGAGAGACTGGAATTCCTTCGCTAGTATGACCTACCTAAGTTTATTTGTTATTTAATTGGCTCACGTATATAGGGATAATATTTGATATATTAATTAACCCTCGTGTTGTGGCGTTGTTTGGAAATGGCAATGAAAATATTCACAATGGAGTGAATGTGACCGCTAGTGACACCTTTAATCACTAATCGTGTTAATGCAAAGTGTCGACGAGGAACAAATTAGAGATATCCACGTAGTGAATGAAGAACTAATTGTCAGCACCCGAGCTAGTTGCGCAGAGTAGCACGAAGAGAGAGTGAGGAAGAAGAGGAAGAAGAGGAACCCGAGGAGAATTGGTTAGAAGAAATTTATGATCAAAACTTAGAATTACAAAATCGTGTTCGTGAGCTAGAAGAACAAAGTTGAAGAACGGCAAACGGTCGTGGAACAAAGGGATACAACAATTCAAAATTGGGTTACCCGATATGTGATGCTCGAACAAAATCACGCTTTGGCGGTGGTGTAAGATATTAAAGTTGAATCGAGAATTTAAAAATCAAAGATCAAATTTGAAGAAGAAACAATCGAACGAAGGAGAATAGAAGCGATGCATGGGTAAAAGCCGCACAACGCGTTGATAGTGTAGAAAAAGACGTCCATCCAATAAAGCCAAAATAGATGAAATGGACTTTGCTTTTTGGACAAAGAATTGAGAATTTCAACATCGAATTAGGAATTACCCTATGCATAGCGCTGTCAACCCGAATTCGATATGGATCGGAGAATAATGATTCAAATCATGGATCAAGAATGTGAAGAAGCACTTAAGGGTGGAATGTACCTATAGTAAAGTCAAACTCGGTAATTTAAGCGAGAGCTGTTTTGTCGAGAAACCCGAACGGGTTATTACGGGTAAATTAATTATAAATTATTACTAAGTCTATACTTTATTCAATACAAGTTCTACCCACTTTTTTTTCTACCTAGTTGTGTTCAATGTTTAAATTTGACCTCTAAAAATTAGACTTTGATTTATCTATTGAAACTTCGCTTGGAGAAACCTTCGTTACCTCCACTATTTATTAATCTTGTTGTTTCAAATAAACACTTTCACGATCTTATCTCTTTGAAAATACTTGCCTTTGAGGTAATTTTGAAAAACGATTGATTAACTACTTATTATTCTTTTTGTAAGGTTGTTAGCTTTCATATTCCTAACCAACCTCATATACTGAATTCAAAGTAACCAAACCCTAAAGTTAATCATCGTTATATCGCTTCATAAGTAAAGAGCCCCGATCCTTTCGTTGTTGACTTCCTTGTGTGGAATGCAATGGGCCGACTTTTCTTCGAGGCGACGTCGTGAATGACGATGACAAGTTGATAGGTATAATGGTGAGGTGCTATCTAGGTTAAAGGATAGAAGTCACAGCTTGGTATCAATGTAACGATTATCCAAGTCTTGGATAAGAGTAATGCTTTTGAATGATATTTCTATCATTAATAAATTTTTTTGACGATTCTTGAAGATTTCTAGCCTACCCTAGAGCGTGAAATCGAATTTTGTATCAATTCCAAAGACAAAAACCCATTTCTTAAACCCTCAAATATTTCTTCAACTAAATGAATAAGCTTACGTGGTTTATGATGAAAGTCATAATAAAAGCATTGGACTAATGAAAATCATGGGTATATGTGGTATTAGTAAGTTTTATGATGAGTTATGTTGGTTAGTATGTGAAAACATGAAAGTTTCTTAGAAATCACAAAGAGTTGAAAATCGATTTTTGGTGAAAACGTAATATGAAATTCAATTGACCATATCTCCTATTATATTTTGAATTTTTGAATGTGGTCAAGTCCTAGAGTTAGATCTATGAGTTACCTAACTAATCCAAGTGGAATTACTGGAAAAGGTGTTGTAGATTTTGTGTGGACTGATTTTAGCAAAGGAGTGCAAAGCTGCAAATTTCAAAAAGCTACTGCCATGAAACTTTAAGGGGCTGTTTCGGCCACTTAAATTATGAGAAAATTCTGGCCTTTTTGGGACATGAAAGTATATGGTATAAAGTATCTCCTGTCCAAAAATGAGCTCATTCTCACTTTAAATGAGCAAGTTATGACTATTTCAATATTTAGGTTTTTCCGATTTAAAACGCTATAACCGGAGTTCTATAACTCCGGCGACCATGAAATTTAAACTGAAGGCTCACATTAACATGTGTAAGGTCCTGCCAAGATTTGGGAATTTTTGGAGTTAAACTTGAGGTAGCTAATTTCTTAAGGAATTAATTAGAAATTGATTTTTGAAAAATAGTAAATGAATTTTAAAAATTCCGAGAAAAATATATTTTCATTATGGGACTATATTATGCTAAATCCCAGAAAAGAAATATTTTTGGGACTGATTTGGTATTTTTCATGAAAATAGTTTAGTTACTTAACATATGAGTTAAATATGTTATGTGAAGTAACAAAGTTGAAAATAAGATTTTATGGCTAGAGAATCCTATATAGAGTATATGCATATTTTTTTTTTATGAGATTTGATAATTGGTGATGATATCTTATGAGTATGGCATTTTGAATGATTAAATGCATTATATGGTAAAGCGTAAACAATTGAGATAAATTGTTTATAAATTTAAAAAGTGATTAAAATATTGTTATAATATTAATGATATTAGATTATGAGATTATTAAGTGATTGATAACATGGGAATATTCTTGAACTCGGATAAATTATATTATAAATGTTTAATATTTATCCTTTATCTCATTTGATTGATTCTTTATATCATTATCCTCATGCTTATATTATGTTGAAAGTCATCTGTGGCCTCAGAGTGCATAGATGGACTTGGTATGATTATGACCGTGGATTATTCTAGATAATCATAACCGTAATTGAAAACACAATTATCTTCGGTCCGTAGTGCATGGATAATTTGTGGTCGCGGATACTAATGAATACACGATTATCTTCGAGTAGTGTACGGATAATTTGTGGTCGCATACTAATGAATATCTTATCTTCAGAAGTGCATGGATAATTCGTGGTCGTGATACTAATGAATATCCTTCGGCTCAGAAAGTGTGGATGATTCGATGATATGGATTAATTATCGAGTCGAGTCTCAAGAATGAAATATTAATTCATGGATGTGGTAAAAGTCATCTTCGGGTCAGAAGTGCATTGATAGACTTGGTATGATTACGACCAAGGATTATTCGCATAATCATAACCAGAATGAAAACACGAATATCCTCGCCAAAGGGTGCATGGATAATTCGTGGTCGTGATACTATTAAGTCGCTGCCTCAAAGATTATTAGTTTTACAGCTTGTATATCTTTGGCCAGAAAGGCAAAAGATGAATTGTTAATGAAATATTTTCGCCGGATTGCAAAAAGATGAATTTAATGTTTTCAACGATAAAGGTATTCAAGGTATCCTCACCTCTTTATCATACTGTGTACGCACCCTAATTTCGAGGGCTTAAATTCCATAAGGAGGGGAGATTGTGAGACCCTCAGATTTTATCAATAAAGATTTAAATTTTGTTTAAATAATTTTTAATATTATGGTGTGAATTTAAGATAATATTATAGTTGTGGTAGTATTTATAAATTTTGCAAAAGTATGCAAGTTGTTATAAAATATTCGATTGGTCAAGGAATATTCTTTTGTTGTAGGAATATTCGTACGACTACCAATCATTGGTGGGACCCCATTAATGTAAGTATTGTGCTAGTTTAGAAAACGACAAAATTATCTTTCTATAAAAATAACGCAGAGGTTTTACCGTTAAAAATTGCTGAACTACCCTAGTAGTAAAAGTACAAGAATACGCCAGTGGTTGTATAGTAGCACACGATATTGATTATCGATGCTTACGTGAGAAGTCACTTAATTTGATTCCAATTATTGCTATAGTAATCACGATCATATCTCTTATATTATCGATTCAATTATTGTCACAATTTATCTCGTATAATATGTTATAGTATTAAATCAATAATTGAGACTTACAAGTTATAAATGATTAATAATTGTTGAAAGATTAAATATGTGTTCTATAAAAAAAAATGATTTGTGGTAAGTTTGATTATTTTATTATGGCTATATGTCATCATCTAAGAGTCTTTGCATAAGTTTTGTTATAGTACCTTTGTGAATAGTATTTACCTTCAATAGTTTTACCTTAAATAATAATAATTACCTTGTGAATAGTATTTACCTTTAAAATAGTAATTACCCTTTAAATAGTATTTACCTTCGTTAATAGTAATTACCTTAAATCAACTCAACTGCTCATGGATTATACTAAGCGTTTCTATTTTCGTTTAAATTACAAAGCTCAACCACTTGTCGTTTCATTATTTTCAAATTACCAAGACCACTTCGACTTCACACGAAACTCTAGAGAGAGATAATTAGAGGCCTAGGGCTTCATTATTTTCACGAATTCAAAAACTCTAGTAGAGAAACTATAGAGAGAAAGAAGAAAAGTATTTCACTTCACTTTGATATTCAAAGGTTTTTACTAAGGTAGAGATATTATTTGTTGTACACAGAAGGGGTGTTATTCTTTCTTATTCATGAAGAGAATCTTTTTGTTATTCCATTCTTATTATTCTCGTTGAATAACCTCGTATACGCCATTTACCCTATACTTGGTGACATTCTTCGTATTCCATTCTTTATTAACTATCCTAACTCAGATACGCTGCGATGTTTATACATATTCTAAGTGGTTTACCCTATACTTGGTGATTTTTCTATTATTTTGTTGGAACATCCTCGTACTGTGGTGTTTTACAATTTGACCGGTTCCGCCTTTTTTATTATTCTGTTGGAACATCCTGCCTCGCAGTGTTTTACACCCACCGGGTTCCGCTTTTTTATCATTCTCATTGAATATCCTATCGTGTGTTTTACACCGGATCCGTTCCATCTTTATTATTCTGTTTGAACATCCCGCTGTCGGTGAATTTCACCACGCCTATGTTCCGTTATTTATTATTCTATTGAATAACCGCATGCGGTTCATCGCATGCATGGTGATTTCTTTTGTTATTCCATTCTTTATTATACCCAAATGGTTAAAACTTTGACTTCTATACTCCATGAAATTAGTAGAATATCCTCGATATTTGCGCTTCATCCAAAGATCTTTTCATGGAAATATTCTTCCGATCATTCTTGAATTTTACTCTACAAAACAAAGATCATGTCGACAATTTGATGTTAAAAATTCCTTAGATTAAATAATTCTTGAACTTGTTTTATTGAATTATTATGTCATTGTCATCATCCTCATGTTATATTATGTTATCTTATCTCGCTTACGTGCATAGATGAACTTAGTATGATTATGACCAGGATCATTCTAGATAATCATGGCTTGATATAAATGATGTGATAAAAGTCCTCAAAGGGTCGTAATGCAAATGATGGATAGTTTTTGGTATGATTATGACTAGGGGTGATTCGGTATAGTCATGACCATTGATAATTTGATGAAAATCCTCGTCGTGGTAAGTGGATGATTAGATGATGTGGATTATTTATTAAACCGAGTCTCAGTGATAAAAATTGATGAAAAACCTTTAAAACCTAAAAGATAGTAGACTTTTATTTTCTACTTAACTCTTTTAATGGATTGCTTATTCCGCCACAGCTTAAACTTATTGTCTATTGTATTTTATCGCTTTAACACTATTGAAGACTAATGATAAATTATTCTCGCATTTATCTTAGTCATAATATTTCATCGGGCTAGTTGAGCTCACCCTTTCTTTCACCGTTTCTTCGTGAAATGAGAATATAGCCGGGACGAGCCTCGGAACTGAGTAATGGTCCGCAGGATAGCATTAGTAGTCCTCACTATTCTCGTGAAATAGTGTGATAATAGTTGTAATGAGGACTCTTTTGAGTTTGTATAATATCTAGTAGACAATATTTGTATTCAAACTCACAGCTTTATGTCGATTGCATACCTACAGCTTATATTAGTAAGTTGTATTTGAATTTATGTACCATGTAAGTGGCACCCAAGATGGGTGACGGTATACATATTTTTGGGGCGCCACATGCTTTCAAGGATCGTGAGTATGCCTTGCTTGAAGGGCCTCTTCGAAAATCGTAGAGTGGTCCCAACGCTTTGCGAAGCCAACTCGTAGATCGTAGTGTGCTCTCGGAACGTAGAGTTTACAATTCAAGCAAGCGAAGATCGCAGTGTGCAAGTATTTAAGAGAAATCGTAGTGCTCTCTGATGATAGCATCAGACCAAGCACCAAGGCGACAAGTCACCACGATCTGAGAAAAAAGAAAAGCTTGCTCACTACTCAGCTTCTTCCAACAAGTGCTTAAACAATGAATCGAGTAGCAACCATCAAGAACTCACAACTACCAATCAATCAAGAAAGAGTTTCAAGTCGGAAGGACTTGAAGAGTTCTAAGTGAATCGTGAAGAGCCAAGTCTGCTTTGGACTTGAAGAGTTCAAGAGTGAACTAAGATGTTCTTGAACTCTTTGGTCTAGAAGGAATCACAAGGATTCGGAAAGTGTAAAAGACATCCTTAGTGGATTTCCTACCGAGGAGTAGAAGAGTGAACTAGAGCTTTAAGTGCTCAACCACTTAAAGCGAATGTGTCTTACATTCTTGCTATAACTACTATATCTGCTTTATAACCCGATATATCCGCCTCACTACCTCATAAACTCACTATCTTAAGGAGATTAAAATTAATATTAATTCCACTAAAGTTTTAATCATTATCTACTAACAAGTTAAAGCGAAAAGATTTTTTAAATATCTATTCAACCCCCCTTACGAATAACTATTGTGCCTCGTGAACTAACAATTGGTATCGAGAAGCGTGTTCTATTATATAGCTTACAAGCTTTAGTAGATCCAATGGCACACTTACCAAGCGAATCAAGGATTTGGAGGAGGCGCAAAGAAGCCACCATGTGCAACAAGGATAAATTTGCAAGCCGGAAAGTCGGGATGCAATCATACATGGACTCAATAGATGAAGATCTATTTGACTGCTCGTCGAATGGGCCCTATGTTCCAACAAAAGCTTGCACCAACCATGATTTCGATCCAAATAGAATACAAATCAAAGTCAAAGAGGAGTGGATGGACAACGAGAAGAGAGAGGCATCCAACTCGACAAGAAGTCCAAGAACATTTTGTTTCAACTTTATAAGGCGATTTGTTCAAAAACGTTGTCAACAAAAACAAACAAAAAGGAGGTTTAGGGAAGCACTTACTCATCATGCATAAAAGGAACGGAAGAAGTAAGAAAACAAACAATCACTCCTCTAGGCTCACATTAATATGCTTGAACATATATATATATAATGTATCCTAACCCTTCTATCAAGAGATTCATTGATTAGAATCCCTGATCACAAATAGTTAGGACCTCCTCGCCACTAGATAGAGATCTACGGCTCTACGAAGTGACCGAGACCGATCGAAAGCATTAAAACGACTAGATTTAACCTAGATTCGAGTGATCTAGCATATAGATTAGAGCTTTGAAGCTCCATAACCGGTTAAGGGCTAGATCCGACTAGATCTAGGTAGATATAGTAAAAAGACTTGGTTTCTAACTATATATGAACAAATAATCGGTAAAATATGTAAATATACCAACTAGTATGCAATATATGTACAAAACAACAAGTCTTACTATACATAAACAATATATTTAAATAGACTAGTAGTTATAATAATATTTACTAAGAAAATGACCAAAGATTCGCTTTTTCACCTTGGGGGATGTAGAAACAAGCCTCCCGGGACACAAATCTATGGGGTAAAATGCAAAGTCGACTACTGAACTTTAGGAATTTTTGGGTATTGGGCCCTTTTCTTTTGGTCAACTCAAATTGAGCCCCTTTTTATTAAAAAATTTGGACTTTGAGCCCGGTGCGCCACATGTATGCGTTATCATTTCGTGGCACTTGAAAGTGATGTATACACAAGCCAATCATGTTTGATGATAAAGCATATACTTTGTAACAATCTTATTCATTTATTAATAAAAAGTATTAATTTATTAAAGGCTTTTAATTATCTACATGATGTTGTTTTTATAATAATTGATAAACCCATAGTTTTAAGCAATGCTTTTAGAATAATGATGATGATCATTCTAATGAGATCTAAATTCTTAGAAAGCTTAAAACTAAAATAGTTCACAATCATTGGATTACTAAATTGGGGATTAGTGAATCCGGATAGATTGGTACATACGTTGCTTTGCTCATTGGATGAGGATGATTGATCTCATGATCATTTGTGGGAGAACACTAAAGCAAGTATGTAGGTGCTTATTAGAGAATAAGTTCAATTGAACATTGGCTCGCTAAGGAATACTAATGGAGTTTTACTTTTTGTCAATAGGAATTCCTCAGTAGTGATAGTAAAGACAAGTGATCCTTGGACTTGAGATCATCATAGTATCTTGTGTATGATGAGTTATACTTTGACTTATTCCTTAAGACCCTTAGGGTATATTAAAGGGTATGCTTGGGTATAATAAGTTGTGCATGGAGATAATGTATGATCAATAAAGAATCTACCACTTTATTAAAAAGAGAAATGTCCTATGTGATTCGATAAATGACAACCCAGGTAGTCCTGGGCGGTATGAGTAATGAAATTAGAAAAAAGTTTCTAATTTGCATTATTTGAGTTGTGCATTTAAGAGTTGAAATACATATAATTAAATAAAATAAGACTTGATGATAATTCCATGTCTTATATTTAATTGGGACATTGTATGGTGGAAGGATTGAATTATGCGCAAGAACTATTTACTCAAAGGTTCTTTAATGATTAATGTTGAAATCTATATTATCTGGAAAGTCGTTGATCGCTGGGAGAGGCTTATCCTCATTGTAGAATAAATATTATTTATTTAAATAAATTAATTATTTAATTTATTTATTTAAATAAGATTAGAATTGTTCTAATTGATTTATTTACAACTTGGTTTAATATGGAGAACCTAAAGGGTCACACCATAAAAAGGATGAATAATTATTTAAGAAGTTAATGGCATAATCGTAATAATATAGTTAAGTATATTTAATTTAATCTATGGTGATAGAATAAATTAAATAGCTTAATATTTATTATTTAATATTTTAGAAATATTAAATATAAATTAATAAGAGGAGTCTTATTAATATTATTACAATTATTATTATTTTAATTTCTAAAAGAGTTTAGAAATTAATTTAATATAAGTACTCTCATTTATTCTAATAGGATTAGGAGGAAAATTAGTTAAAGGAGTTTAATTAATTATCCCTAATAAGATTAGGGGAGCCCATTTTAATTAAAGAGTTTAATTAAATAATACCTTATTTTTTAGGGTTACTTGATATCTTTATAAGAGGAGTCTTATATCGAGATATTAAGATACCACATAATCCAATTTGTTTAGAAATACGCCTTTTCTATGTAGAGATAGAAAAACTAGGGGTTTAGCCAACCACCATCTTCTTGAATCTTTATTTTTCCTTGGTGGATCACCTTTAGAGGCCAAACATTTGGGTGGCTAATGTTGATCAAAAGAAGGAACCAAACCCAGTAGATTCAAGTTGAACGCTAAAAGGATTGAGGTGAACTTGTACTGAGGAAGCTCGGATCTTCAAGGTATGATTCTTGTCCTTCATATTTTCGCTTAATTAATAATTGTGCATAAAGGTGATCCGGGTATATGGTTTGTAAAATTTTAAACTCGATTTTTACATCGTTTTCGCATTATTTTGCAATTTGATTGCATTCTTCGAATATTATTAAACCTAATAAAGACCTATCGTGGCAAATTATGACGTAGATATTTTTAATTTTATTTTACACATGGCAGCTATGACGTGGACATTTTTGAATTTTTTTCATAAAACATGTAGCTACAAAGATTTGAACTTGGAACTTCAAGTTTGAAAATTTAGCCCAATAACTAACTAAGCTACACAACCAAGTTGTTATGATTTTGCAAGAATTAATATTTATAACTAAACAATTAGATCCCCGAGTTATTATTATTATTATTATTATTATTATTATTATTATTATTATTATTATTATTATTATTATTATTATTATTTTTATTATTATTATTATTATTAGTATTATTAGTAGTATTATTATTATTATTATTATTATTATTATTATTATTACTATTATTATTACTATTATTATTACTATTATTATTATTATTATTATTATTATTATTATTATTATTATTATTATTATTATTATTATTATTGCTTTGTTGTTGTTGTTGTTATTGTTATTATTTTATTATTATTATTAATCTTTTATTATTATTATTATTATTATTATTATTATTATTATTATTATTATTATTATTATTATTATTCTTGTTATTAATTATTATTATTATTATTATTATTATTATTATTCTTGTTATTAATTATTATTATTATTATTATTATTATTATTATTATTATTATTATTATTATTATTATTATTATTATTATTATTATTATTATTATTATTATTATTATTATTATTATTATTATTGTTGTTGTTGTTGTTGTTGTTGTTGTTTTTTTTATTATTATTATTAATCCTTATTATTATTATTATTATTATTATTATTATTATTATTATTATTATTATTATTATTATTATTATTATTATTATTATTATTATTATTATTATTATTATTATTATTATTATTATTATTATTATTAGTAATAGTAGTAGTAGTAGTAGTAGTACTTATTATTATTATTATTATTATTATTATTATTAGTACTATTATTATTATTATTATTATTATTATTATTATTTATTATATTATTATTATTATTATATATTATTATTATATTATTATTATTATTATTGTTATTATTATTATTAGTATTATTATTATTATTATTATTATTATTATTGTTGTTGTTGTTGTTGTTATTATTATTATTATTATTGTTATTATTATTATTATTATTATTAGTACTATTATTATTATATGTATTATTATTATTATTATTATTATTATTATTATTATTATTATTATTATTATTATTATTATTATTATTATCTGTTTTATTTTAATTTGGGGATCTAATTTGTTAGTTATAAATATTAATCCTTGTAAAATCTAAACAATTTTGTTTTGTAGCTCAGTTGGTTATTGGGCCAAATTTCCAAGCTTGAGGTTCCAAGTTCAAATCTTTCCAACTACATGTTTTTTGGAAAAATTTCAAAAATGTCCACGTCATAGTTGCCATGTGTAAATTAAAATTAAAAATATCCACATCATTGTTGCCACGTAGGCAGTCAACGAACATGTGGCGCCTGGGGCTCAAAATCTAAATTTTTTAATAAAAAATGGCTCAATTTGCGTTGACAAAAAAAAAAGGGTTCAATACCCAAAAACCTCTAAAGTTCAGTGGTCGACTTTGCATTTTATCCCAAATCTATGTTATATCACTCTATATGGATGAGATCTACTATATAAGTGATGAAAACATGAACTCAAAGATGGTATAATAATGTCAAACCCGAGCCTTTCTCACTCTAGATCCACTTTCTCTCTCTAACTTTCTCATTGTGGGCCCTGCCGTCTTAAAATTAGTTCCTTTAGTCATTAATTCGCGAAAAGTTAAGGTCAATACCCAAATATCCCAGAAAGGCTACGAAATGAGGTCGAAGTCTGACCCGATTCTCGAGTCCAGTCGATGATACTCAATTGGCCTGCCTTGGGTAGTTCGGAGATTGTTGTGGTGGCTTCTAATGATCTCACCCTCGACTTTGCATTTCTCATTCGAACCATCGTTGTGTTTGGGCTGACGTTGCACTTCGATTTTTTCACAAGTGTTGTCTTCGGGTGAAATTATGTTTTGCCCTATCGCAAGGTTGTTTTAAGGTGAAATTATATTTTTACCCTATGTAAGATTAATAAAAATGAAATTTCAAGTGTCTACAAATACCTCTATTTGTCATGTTTATACAATACAATAGAATAAACACAATAAAAATACTTTTTTAAAACTTCTACATTTAAACGTATTTTAATTAACACCACCGCACAACTACATTTACAATCCTGGAGTGGCATACCTTCCCAAGAAATATTCTAATTCTCAAACGATGGGAATATGCTGATGCCTGACATAAAGGGCTGTTTGTGATAAGAGTTAGTAGCCACTTTAACAGCAATAATTCTAGAGGGACATTTTTTTGCTGATATTTTAGTGACATTATTTTTTTAATTTTTTTGGGTTTTTTTCAGAGATTTCCTCAAAATGTATAAAGATTTATTCCAATCGAAATTTTTATAAAAAACATTGTTTTAAATGTAATTTGATACATACAAGAAACATGGTCTGTACAGTCTGTACAACCATGTTTTTTGTATGTATCCAAATTACACCTAAAATACTGTTTTTTACAAAAAATTTGGTTGTAATAAATATTATACATTTTTTCGAAAGAATACTACAAAAAAAAATTAAAAAAATAATATCACTAGAATGTCAAGAAAAAAAATATCCTCCTCCCAGGACTCCTTTAACAGAAGTCTACTTTACTATATGGCCACCAAGGGGAATCTGGAAGAGTACATTTTTATTAGTCCAATATATCTTTGATTTATTCCCTTTTTTTTCACTTTACAAAAATAATAGTCATCTGTTTCATCATTACTTATTTTTTTTAGTTAATTTAAATATTTTTAAATTTAAAACTAAAATAATATTTCTTAATTTTAATCAATACATAATTACAAACCATCTAAAAAATATACTACTCTCTCCGTCCCAAGGATAAAAGTCTTTTATTACTATTTTGGGTTGTCCCATGTTAAAATGTCCTCTTTCTTTTAATAACCAAAACTTTTTACACATTTTTTCCTATTATGCCTAATATTAAATATCTCTATGCTTTTCTTATTCTAATTCTCTCCTCATATTTAATGACATTATTGTGAACAATTTTGTCATTTTATTCCCTTCTTAATATCGTGAAAAGTCACTGTAATTTTTATCCCGAACGGAGAAAATACTTATAAGATTTATTTTTTCATAACCATAAATAAAATGTAACAAATTGATTTTTAAAAGACCATAATGATCTTAGAACAGACAAATATCATTTACAAATAACAAAGTATTCACTTGCAACTTATATTCTCTGGTTTACCAAAGTAACATTTCAAAATTTGTTTTATAAATTTTTGAATTATAATCACAAAATCACCACTTCATTGATTTGTTCAAGAGAGATGAGAAGAGAAGGAATACTTCAATTTTTGCTCGAGAAAGAGCAAGTTTTAAATGTTATCAGCAGGTTCCTTTCAAACATAAATGTAAAGAATAAACTGTTGCTTTTACAATGAGCTTTTCCATTTCCACAACAACAAAAGCTATTGTGCATATACAAAATGCTTTAAACAATAGTTCTTCAATTTTGTTTTGCTCTTTTTCTTCCAAAAATAAGATTTCCAAATTATAGGGCTTCGGTTTCATTCTTTTCTCGACATTTTCCTTTGATCTTTAAATTTCAAGATAAAAAAATTGTAGACTAAACCAATTGAAAGCGGAATCAACGAGAATTTTTCCTTGACAAGTAATTCCAACAGTCAAGAAAACATGCTCTCCCAATACCACATCAGCTGCAGGTTGATCTACAATGCAGTAGACCTTAATCTGCAAATGCATGGGGTGAAAAAACAAACAAAAGAAATTAGTTACCCATCACTTATCCATCTAACTTGAATGTCTACCAAAAGTACGTGAAGGGAAAAGAAGTGATACAAACCTTTCCGTTTCCTAATTGAAACTCCAACTTCAAATTGTAATGATCTCTTGATAACAAATATGTCTGCAAATCTTGTGAGAATTTTTATTTCCTGCAACCATGGGAAAAAGCTTGTAAGAGAAATAGAAGAATATTAAAAAAAACAAAATTAAACACCAAAAACTGCCTGAAGGGTGAACCTGCGTATAATGCCACAATAGCATCTGTATTAAACACCAACACTGGTCTCACTAAAGTGATAGCAAACTTCAGGTTCGAAATGCCATCAAAGTTCTCCTCGGTAATAACCACCTGCAATAGCATATGAATAAGAAAGATGCAAATACAATAACCTCAAAGAAGAAATCTCCATGCAAGAGTCAAAGCTACGTCTTGAAAGAATTGGAAAACATCATTTTCCATTTTTGTTGTTAAAACTTTCATTTCTTCCTATTTTTCTTGATAAAGTTGCATATGAAATGTATACCATCAAGCTAATTCACCATTCCACTTCAATCCTATCCACATGGTAGGTAATAATGGAAAAACGTTACCAGAGTTTAAAAACATTTTCCCAACATAAACCATTGATCACATGATAACCTAAAAGATTATAATGTCCAACTTATCACCCATCAAATGAACCATTATATGCCAAATGTCATATCAAAGTATAGGTTTAACTACCACAATAAAAAGGTCTTTCGCAATGCACGAGACAATGATTCTCTACACCGTATCCCACAATTCAGTTACAATTCTTACTGAAACGAGACAATGCACGATACTTTTAAAGTTAGCAATCGACTTGAAAAAGTTTTTTATGTAAAACCAAAAGAGTAAAAACAAAATTTTGAAGTCTTCCACCATTTCAAATGAAGAGATTTTTTTAGCATAAACATATTCTATATCGCTTGATGAGTCTTTAATCACTTTTTAGAGTTTTATATCTTCTTTAGAATGTCACTCTATTTCTCTCACGTCACTTTCTATAAATGTATACATAAATATCCGCTTGTTAATTTGAATTCTTCTCTTTTGTTTTATAGATAAAAGGTGAATCTGAATTTTCGTTTTCTCTTGTTACTCTAGAAAGATTACTAAAATAATATCTAATAAATCAATTTAGAGTATTTTGTCTATTATCTAAATGTAAAATTTATTTTTAGTCTATAATAATATTTACTTCACTACTTTTATATATATTCAAGCTAATATGCTTGATTGTCCAATAAATTGTGTGTTTTATATGTCTAAATATATATTACCACATTTTTCATTTCATTTCGTGATCGTATTATACATGAAACATGATATGGGGGTCTTCGATATATGTTGCAATTCACGAATCATGAATCACGATTTGACAACTATGCATAGAAGTAATTTCTAGACTAGATATACAAGACATATTTTGGGTTCTGCCTAACATTTCCAGATTGCGTGCAACAACAAATGAAGATGAACGTCAATTATCAGCCAAATTCCTCCAAATATCATTGAAAATCAAAGACCAAAAGATGAGCCTGGCAGCACTGCCAACATGTAATTAATTAAGATCAGCAGGCTGATGTCTGAAGTGCCACCCAGACTCTTTCACTGGGGACTGGATGTGTTGATTGCAAATATGTCCCGGTGCAAAATTTTGGAAGTGATTACAATATTAACGTTTTCCAAAACTAAATGATGGAGAATAGTAGAATAGTATTAAGATAAATAAATTAAAACCATTCCTTGGTGATTTTTCCATTCCCACAGGAGAACGAAATGTCTGTAGTTCAAAGAAGTAATTAGGAAAGAAATATATGATAACCAAAATTAACTTGTAAGTTGTAAGAGTCTCGATGGCAACGTACCGCATGCTGTGGAATCATGCTAGAAGGAAGCAAAGATGAACCAAGTGCACTCCTGATGTATGATTCCTGCACACAATGAATAACAAGCATTTCCATTTCCTTTAATAATTTAGCACATTTTTTTCCCAGCGAGGAAAAGGTCTAATCTAAGATTATAAACAAAAACTACCATTTTCCCAAATGAGTATCGTGTTTCAAACAATGTACATTGTACAAATTATAAAACGTGTCAATGGCACATTTAAATACTATGTTTCTTCTTAGTTTTCAGAAAATTTTGGATCTATACCCAAAAAGTTTCAAAATTAGAACAAAATATCAATAATATAATAATTCTACAACTAGACCTGTGTAACTAGGGGTGTGCATAATTTCCGGTTTTCCGGACCGAACCGAATGGTTCGTACAAAAAGAACCGGTCCAGTTTCGGTACAATACCGGTTTTTTCGCACCGCTTCTAGAGAGTTTTTATGGTTCGATAGTAATTTAACTGTATTCGGTATAAACCGTTTTTCCAATTTTTTTATTATTAATAAATAATTAATAATAAAATAATAATAATAATAATAAAATAATGATATATTAATAAAAATAATAATAATATTAATAAAAATAATAAAATATTAATTATATTAATTTTCGGTATGTATTCGGTAAAACGGTACCGAATCGAACAGTCGGTATATCGATTCAACCAAAGATCAAATTTGGCTAATTTCGGTACCATTCTGTTTCGATCATCGTCTTTTAGAGCCAGGTATTTACCAGTTGCACACCCTCATAAATATAATAACAATGTATTCTCTTAAATGTGTTGTTTGAATGTCCTAATAATCTCTGAGCTTATATCAGAGCTTAACAAATGTTGCTAGGTAGCCACATTTGGACAAACTTTGATTCTAGTTGTAGATTTTTTTTTGGACCCGTTTAGCACAAAAAAAAAAATTAAAAAAGGAAAGAGAAAAAAAGAGTTTTCGATTACTCATGTGGTAACTCTGAATAAGAAACATGACTTTTATATATTCCAGATTAAATACATTTAAACCTCTGGTTCTCCTTTTCAAATTCTGATTTATTTTTTTGCAAGACATTGGACTCTAAAGTTGAATAAATCAAGTCATTAAACGTTACTATTCAAATATACTACAACTAGATTAGACTCTTCACAATTTGAAAACCAAAATTTCAGTTTATAATGTAAACTACTTAACGTAGAATGCCAAATTTAAGGTATAATCTACATTGCCAATAGAATATACGAAGAATTAGATGGAATTGAACAATTTATTTAAATTTAGGGTCTAACATGTCAAAAAAACACATGGTTTAGATTGATATCGGGCAAATTTCAGTGTTTATAATGTATTTAATCTGGATATCTCATATAAAAAATTGGAAACTTATGTTTTGGACAAGGAAAATGTCGTCATATTACTCCTATATTAGTAAAAATTATAATTCAATGCCACTTTTAACTAAAACTTTTATATAAAAAAAAGTTCAGTAACACATCTAGAGTTTTTGAACCCAGAAACCTTTGTCCAAAAAACATTATACTCAAATTCCCTAATGGCGATAATACATGGAAAAAATATACAAACCATATAGCTCTTAACAACTTAATTTAGACAAGAACTACTTCCAAGAAATTTAAAGATAATAAATACCTGAGAATTCAAAATTTGTTGCGAGATTGATTCATCTTCATCTAATGATTTAAATAGACCTCTACCATGTCAGTAGGTTCAAGGGCGACTTTCTTCCAGTAACTTCTGGATCCTATTCACAATCTACAATTGTGAAGTAAATAGCAAACTTATCAGAAATTTATTCAAATTATTGCATTCACAAAAATATTTACTGCCAGAAAACAAAACATCAAATATCTCATAAAATTGGCATCTGCAGCAACAAAAAAGGGTTAATGTTGCAGAATACCTCACGTGCAACCCCAGCCTCAAATAGTGATTCATCTCGATTCAAATCCAATATTACCAACACATCACCTAATACACGAATGAGTAAAACTGAGAAGGAAACATATAAATCAATTTAAACACATGACATCAAAAGGTGATACTGATTTCTACCATCTCCTGCTGCATCCATTTCCTCTTCTGTCCTATCATCAGGTCGTTTAAATCCCCGAATGATCTACAAATTCAATGGATGTTATACATCAGTCTCATATAGTTTGTTACATTTTGAAATTCCAATTCATAAATTGATATGCAGAAGTTGCGTTCTAGAATAGGTACAGCCAATAAATTTCAGAAAAAATAGTCAAATTTTCATTATTTTTTGTAGATGCTAACAAGCAAATAATATCATTTTGAATATATATGGCTACAACATTTGGAACATGAATAGGGCCTCAATCCAAGTCTAGGTGCCATAGAAGATGATATTACACATTACAAAAATATGTGCTCAGAATGAAGTTTTCTAATCACAAAATAACAAATATGCTTCCAGTACAGCCAAGGCTTCATTATTCAGCAAAAAATTCTCAAGTTACAATAAAAGCTTTTCCTTCCCTCCTTCCTTTCCTCCCTTCAAAAACAAACAAACACACCTTAAAGAATCAATGAACCCCGTAGCTCCAAAACTCCTAAAACCTAGTACTCCATAAATATACGTCCCAAATTCCTATAACCTAGTACTCCATAAATAATCCAACATAAAGAGCACATCAGACATGTTAAGAGACGAGAATTGTTGGGCATGTGCATATAAAATACTCCCACCGTTTCAAAATTAGAGATACATTTTCCTTTTTGTTTTTTCCAAAATTTGAGATACATTTCTATTTTGAGACATAAAATACCATAATAATACCCAATTTACCCTGTTCTATAAAATAGTTGAAACAAGGTATGATGATATTTCCTAACTAGAACAAACTCGATAATTATTTTTAATATTTTTTAGCTATAGTTACTAAGGTGAACAACAACGGATCTTACCAACAGGACACCAAACAGTTGTGCCTGCCAAGAGCAACAACACAAACTGAAATACGGCTGTATTATTTGTCTGATATTATATAATGCACAAATTGAATATTTTTAAGGGTAAAGGTGGAAGTGGAAAATTGTCTATAAAACCGGCTATTTTTGAAATGTATCTCTAATTTTGGAAAAGATGGAGTAGATGTTTTCGGTTCCATCTTATAAAGGACAGGTCACACAAGTCTTGATCTTAGAAGAGACTTCAATGCTCTAAATAAGAGAGGCGAAAGGAAAACAAATGGAGGTAGGTGGCGAATCAGGAAAAGGATGGAAAAGATCTTCAAGAGAAGATATAACAAGAGTCAAAAGGCATATATAATGTTCACGCAGTTATTAGAAGAGAAAAGACCTTCATATTCCATATAATGTAGGTCAAGAAAACAAAAACAAAAGGCAAGTCTTGAACCAAAAAAGGTGAAGAAGACTTGCAAAAGAAGATGTTACAATAATCAAAAGAGTAAAAGACCAATGTAATTAGGAGCTCAAAATAAATTAACTTCCTTCATTATCTATCTGTAATAAAGACCATACCAGAGTAAGATTGATAACTCTCTCCATTAAATATGATTCTAGTTTTGGCCAACAAGTATACTTCATTTTCCGTTTGTTCAAATGAGCTTTTCACAAAAAATCAAGAAGTATAAAAAGACATGGATAATAACTCTATTATAATGAAGGATAAAACTAAAACAGAATAAAGTATATCAAACTACTCAACTTACCATGATCCCAAAAAAAAAAAAAGAGGGGTACTATTCACCTTAATAAATCCCAAAAGAGAGAGAGAGAAAAAAAATTCACCTTAATATCAGTCGGCATCAAACAATGTGCACCAAAGTAACTTCTCAGCTTTCTCAAAAGCTAAAATATCTTCTTGCACATTGCTTTTGACTTCCTTGGCAACAATTCCCATTGATTTTCCCAGCCTTTACCTAACACACTAGAAAAGTACAAAAAAGATATCAAAAAGCTCAAGTTTAAAGAAATAAAAATGGGAAAAACTTTTTGCATATATCACACTAAATACCTAAATTCAGGTTCTGCCCAAGAAAGAAGCATACTTCAAAGGATCATTACATGGGATGACAGATTGTACATTGAGTTCCTCCAGCACATACTGCAGTGCCAATAATAAACAAAAGGGAAAGTGAATAGTGTGAAAAGCTTAGTTGTGGATAATGGTTCAACATGTCAATCTATTATGAATCCAAGATGCATTAGGGTAACAAGGAATTAAACCCATAACATTAGCCAGAGTTTCTGAACCAAGTAAATTATTTAAAAGCGAGGGGTTTCAATGTTTGGCATACAGTCATCACAAATATATATCTAAACTTATCATCGTAAAATAACAAACATTTATGCAAAGGATTAGGCATTACAAAAGTTGGCTTTTAAGTCTCTTTGTGCGGTATTCTAAAATATCTAGAACTAAATACAGAACACATCAACGAATCAGGATAAAGGTGTAATTACATCGATATCAGAACTCGCTTTCAAGAAAACCACCATAATTTCAAGAATCCACATTTGACTCAAATTTTAAGAACATTCGCATCGAAGAATTGCAAAACATAATCTGAAATAAAGGGGACGAGATAGAGAGAGAGAGAGAGAAGAATAGGAAATAAAAATATCTAAATATAAATACAAAAATATTTTTCAACATTGTGATGGGATGCTAAAATAAACATATCAAACATTGTCACCGAGTATAATCCCATAAAATTGCAAATAAATGTTGCCAGACCATATCATTTGAAAAATCCCGCAGTACAAAAGATATATAAATAAATGAAACAATTATGGAAAGTTTTTGGTATAATCAAATTAGGGTTCAGAAATTAAAACAAAAGGCAAAAAGAGGATAAAAGGGGGAATGGGTTATTCAACATACTGATGTCTCGCATTTGAGAAATTCCTCAATAAGCATTAACTATCAATCAAGCCAACTATAAAAATTGATATCTCAAGTAATATATACTAAAAGGTACCAAAAATGGGGGCAAAAGTACACCCAATGAATACAACAGAATGGATAAGACACAAAAACATCCAAGACAACTACCTCTAATCCAACCATGTACAACCTAATCCAATATGGAAGGTAGCACAAAAACAATAGATGCTAAGCTCAACCAAAGGGTCTTGGACCAATGGTTATCCCCATCCCTTGTGTACCAAGAGGGTGGGGAGTTCTAACCTTAGCAGTGGCCAAGGGGTGCGTGGAGTGCGTCTTAAACTAGCAAAAAAAAAAAAGATACTAAGCTCACAATGCTGAGGCACTAATAAAATCCACACATAAAAAAAGTAATAATAATAAATAAATAAATAAAATACTATACAGATACGATAGAACTCATTATGCAAAAAAGAACAAAGGATTCAAGAACAAACTGAATCTGCACAATAGGCCTTCTCGTTATATTTGAAACAACTACTACTACACTCAATAAATTCCAAGTTGCAACATGTCAAGCTTCAAACCTAGTGAGCTCAACTAAACAATAATGGACATTATTAGGTTTTAGAAAAATAGGGTCTTAGAGGAATATTACAATTATGCTAAAATGCACTGTGGGTATACTATCACTCATGTAGTAGCTATATCAGCAGGTGGTGAACTAGCAATTCATGTCGAAAGGGGTCAAATAATTATGGAAAAATATAATATTAATTTGATAATTAATCGTGCTTGTAAACATATGAAAAATAGAAAAAAGTAGTTATTGTACCTCATATTTGTGTAAATATATACATATTGATTGTCGAATATCCCATCAATTTTAAAATATAGGATTAATTTTGACTTCTTGAATAAATTTGATAATTTTTAAATTTAAAACTTAAATGAATTCATTAAATTTAGACAAATAATTAAAAAATTGTAAGTAAATAAAAAGTACTAGTCACAAGATTTATTAACATTAAAAGTTAAAATTTTGAAAATATCTCAAAATTACTTTTTAAAGATGTCAAAATTAATTTTACATGTTGGAACGGATAGAGTGTTTTATAAAAGATACCAAAAAATTTTGGTAGGATTATAACTGAAATTTAATAAAAGCTTAAGGGTATAATTAATATTGTTGAAAAATCGGAAGGGGCCATGGCCGCCCCCGGCAAAGCCTAAGGTCTGACACTGTATTTAATATTGTAGAAAGTTCTAACCAACTAACAAGCCTACAACTACCATTTATTTACTAAAATGATACATGAGCTAACCATGGCCTAACACACCACAAGCAGTGAGCACTCAATTGTCATCTGTCTATGCCTTCTACAAAATCTAAACCGTAAGGAATCCCTCACTCACTTGGGCATCACCTACACAATCTATGTAAAATGCATAAAGGCTATCCAACAAAAATAAGAAGGTAAAACCCTCTTATCATATCCAACAAACTTGGAAAATTTTAAGGTCTCATATAAGAGCAACATATAAAGAACAAATAGTCCCTTGCATGAATTTAATTGTTATCACAGACCTCCTTGAGTTTTCCAGCAATGTCATCAAGGAACTCTGCATCTGGGTGTACAACAACCATCTCCCTGGAATTTGGGTAAAAAATAAGAATCACTCTTTAAAACATGGAACACAAAGGAGCAAACATAATGTTATAAGAAGCTATATTATAGGCGTGTGGGAAGAAGAAGCAGAAATTCAAAAGCATTACCTGAGTGGTGTTTTCAAAGGTTTATTGTGACGCTCGCGGATATTGCGGGCAAGATCAATAATTGTCATCATCCTAGTAACACTTTTTTCAAGGCGTTCTCCTCTCTGAGAAAATATTAATATATTTTTCGTTTGAAGAAAGGAAAAGAAAAACATTCAATTAAGTTTGTATAGTGGAAACTAACTATATAAAGCATTAAGTAACAAAGATAACAGTACCTTTCCTTCAAGTTCAGGAAAACTGCAATAGTGAATGCTTTCTTCTGATCCTTTGCAAATTTTTTCAGACATGTTCTGGTATAGAACCTCTGTAAAGAATGGAGTAAATGGAGCCATTGCTTTACAAGAAGTTAGAAGCACCTAAACACCAAAGCCCAGATCATAAAATATAAGAAAACTAAAAATGGAAGCAAGAAACTGAAATCAAAAGTTAAATAACAAACTGGAATAAGAGAATGTAATTAATGACAACACAGACGTAAGTTGTAAATGCACACTACTGTATCAAATCTATGAAAATAAAATAAATACTATAAGAAAATAAATAAACACAAACATAGAGTGTAGATTCCTACTACTTTCATGCTTGCTGACTTCAGGGCTTCTGCCATCTCCTAACAAACTAAATTTCTCCAAACAGAACCATAGAATTGGACGTAATAGTTCAGACGGGTGTTCTTCAATTTAGTGTTTCAAGCAAGCATTTACTTGCATTCAGAAATTTAACCACAAGTTAAGATTAGGACTTCAGTTGTAAAAAGGAAATTTCATATTCAGTATAATAATGTGGTACATAAATCCAACTTTGCTATAATGTTTATATAGCCAAGAACCCAAAATATGAAAAAAGGCTAATGTTCTTATCAGTGCAGGAAGTCAATATTATCCTAAGCACAACCATTACTGCCTCCATCAAAAGACCATCACGATGACCACTCAATTGCTGCCTGATGGTCAATGTGATGCCCCAAATCCGGATTCTCTAACCGGATCCAGTGCTCACAATCCATCTATAGCATGCACATTCTATGTCTATCATGAATAATAAACATACATTGTTGGAATAATAAACATACATTGTTCATCATAATAAAGTCTTATACATAGTCCCAAAATCTATTAACTATTAACAACAATTAACAAGGATTTAACCACTATAGATTGTCTGATGAGAAGCTGGCAAGTTTTACTATACTTTGTTGAACTTTTAATTTTTTGAATTACCCCATTAAACTAATTAAAAATTTTACAATTGGTCACTGTTAACTCAAGCTCACTTGCTAAATTGAACGCAGTTTTTTCTTCGTGGCTTTTTAACGTAAAAGAAAAATGACTCACTTTTTGCACCGGGAGTTGTAGACTAAGTATTACCATAAAAAATCAATTTTCACAGAAGAACAAAACATCAAACAAAGAATCATATCTTCACATCTCCATCAAACTTCACATAAGTAATCGACTAAGATCTCACATCTTCATAGAATATACATTACGAAATTAACCCAAATCGTATACAATGACAGCTCTAATAAATCACCCAAAAACATTTATCTGAAACAAAATGGAAACCACACAACCCAACTCCAATAGGCAAGAGAGAGTTGAGAATTTGCTCCAGATCTCTCTATCTCTGGCTGCTGTTGCAGCTACATCCTTTGTGCCTTCTTTTTCGGGGATTTTCTTGACTTCTTGAATCGCGTCGTGGCAGGTGTTAGGCGGAGCAGCCTACGAGGTGGGCGGAGAGGCCGAGGGAATGGCGGATGGTGTGGCTATGGCAACTTTGAGGCAACGTGGATGGGATGCAGAAAGAGGAGAGGAAGAGGTGTAGAGGAGAAAAGAGCTGAAGATTTGATTTGGTCTTTGAAATCCTATACATATCAGGTTTTAAGACAAATGCATAACTTACCTAATTTCCCCTACTGATTTTTTGGGCGAATTGATGGGTGTGTTCAACTTCAAAACCTTGTTTGCAAAAACCCAAATGTTAACACAGCTTGACTTAACAGACCTAATTCAATTGTAAAATTTAAATTAGTTTAATGTGGTAATTCAAAAATTAAAAGTTCAACAGGAACAAGTAAAACTTGCTAACAGGCATAACTTACCTAATTGCTCTCTGCATTTAAATTAGTTTGCCAACTAAAAGTTGGACAGTGCAAACAAGTAAAACTTGCCAACTATAGTAAAATTCTAAATCTAACCATTAACATTCATGAAAATTAACGCCTTAAATCTTAATACGTTTACATAACCAAATATCATTTAAAAAAGTAAACTAATACATAAGTTTTCTCTCATTTAACTACTCTTAACATTTCTTTGCCTTTGACCTTCTGGACGCCTCCTCCGCTTAACCGGAAATAAATGTCATGATATAGCAAAAGTAAGTAACTAATTTACTTAGCAAGTTTAAATACAAGGGGGATATCATGATTAGAAAGGAATTTAGCTTTCAATGTTCAACAATGGGAAATAATTGTGAAAGAACATGAATTAATTCTCAATAATTGAATATTCGAATAATTGAATAATAGATGTCGAGTGGTTTGAAATAACCATCAACATATACGAAGGTTGTCAGTATTTAAACTGGTCCTCTCAATAAGTTTTGGTAATCAAGGGGATCAGACTTTCATACCCGGTGACTTATGCATAAACACTCATAATTGAGCAACAATTGTTTTCCAATATCATGCTTCAATAAAATTGTCATTTTTCTCAGTCAAGAGTTCTTACCAATCCAATTGATTTAAGAACAGCTCTTCAAAACATATTTGATTTAACAAATTTAACATATTTGATCTGGCTAATACAACTAGCATAGATCTATTTCATAAACAGTTCATGAATGAAAGAACTTAAAATAAATTCACAAATAATAATAGAATAGAATTGTAGAATTGATCACACAAAAGGTGCAATTATTAATAATCAATTCCAAGATGTAATAGTAATCAACAAAATTATCCACTAACATGCTTCAAAAATAATAGCTCGAGTTTGAGTTAGAGAACTTGCCTTCGCTTATGTATACCGCTATCTTAAATTAAATTTATCCTAACTTAAGGGCTTTAATCTATCTTCCTTTGAAAGACCTATAATCGATCTTCAAATTAGTAAGTTTACTCTATATTAAATTTCTTTCAACATTTAGTCATTACATTAATTCCTTAAAAAATATTATCATCCCTTATTATTATCACGTAAACATTATCTTAACTCATCTAATATTATTACCCTTAATAATATTTTATTTATCTCTTATTATTATAAATCAACTAATAATACTTTTATTCGCTTACTAATATTATTAACATCTTAATAATATTTTAATCAATTTCTAATATTCTTAACACTTACTTCTTTTTAATATTTTTAATCATTTAATAATATCTTAATCCTTAACTAATATTATTAATCATTTAATACTCTCTCCGCCTCATAGTTATAGGTGATTTTTCATTTTGAGATGTCCCAATATATAAAGTATTTACTATTTATAAAATTTAGTTGGTTCATTGTTTAACTTTTATGCCCTTATAATAAATATTCAACCATTACTCTTTTTTTCTTGAAGAAACAACATTCAATGTCATTATTTTTATCACCACATTTAATGTTGTATTCTCTTTAGTTAAAGTTCTATGGTTATGGACTTTAACACGTAAATCAATGAATTGAGAGTTCCAGCAGGTGATAAGTAAGGAATAATTAACTTATTCATTAATTCCATATTAAAGGGGTATATGTGGAAAATCTATGTTAAAATTGTCACCAACTAATTTTCTTAAACTATGCGTACAAAAGAAATCGACCTATAACTACGGGGCTGAGGGAGTAATATTTTATTACTTTACTAATATTATTAACCTTTTAAATAATATTTTAATCGCTTTCTAATATTATCATTCATTTAATAATATTCCTATTCATTCACTAATATTATTAACTTTTTAATAACATTTTATTTAATTTCAATATTATTAATTATTTAATAATAATTTAATTATTTAATATTATTAATTACATTAATAATTTTTAATCTAATATTGTTATTGTTGTCATTTAATAATATCTTAATCATTTATTAATGCTTTAATTTAATATTATTAATCATTTAATAATATTTTAAATTCAATCTAATCTAAATATTGATTATTTAAAAATATCTTATCCTAATATTATTAATATCATAATAATATTTTAATCATTAATTAAACCAACTAAACAATTTATTTGAATGGTTTACCCTTTATTAATAACTTTATTTGAAAACCCTAAAAGGTCATAAATATTAGTTCATAACAATAAATTACCAAATATCAGGGTATGATCTTGTTATATATGTACTTCCAGTAAAAATTTACCATTTTGGAGTTACACAAAAGAGTTATTCATGTTTACTTTTAAAATATTCTTTTCTTGTAAAGGTCATATATCTCATTCTACACATCCAAAACAGTCCATTCTTTTTCCTAAATGTAGATAACTCTTCAAAGTACCTTCCAGCTTTTTCCTAGAATTTTTAAAATACATAAACTGGACGAAAACTGCCCTTGTAAGCAAGTGGCCAGAAACTGTCCATTAGTTAATTGTCTAGTATACTGTTTCGGCCTCAACAGCCCTCATGGCTTGAAAAATCAGTGTTTTTTGAGTGCTACCACTTGGGTTTAGTAGTTAACTTACATATCTAGCACCCCCTTTAACGGATCACAAATAGAAGGTGTAGATCTCAAGCTATAGATGATCCAAGTGAAGAAAAAGTTAGGGTTTTTCACCCTTAAGGAACCTAAGTCCATTTTCTTCCTTTTGGATCCTCATTCTAACACTCAAGAGGTTAGATCCTTATATGAAACATAAAGATCTAAGGGTTCTTGAGTCTTAGAACATAACCTCTCAATAACTTTGAAAATAAAACAAAAGAAAAGAAAGAACTAGGTTAGGGCTTTACCTTGATTTCTTTTACTATTCTTCTTGTCTTTCCAAAGTACCTTATGTGCTTAGGATGCATGAAACTAGCAATCCTCACTCTTCTCCCTCAAACTCACGGCCTCCCCTCTCTTTGTCTCTCTCTTTTAATTTCTTTTGCTAGTTTAGAAGTGAAATAAGATGAAATGAAGGAAATGAAAGGAAGATAGAAGTATTAGTTGTTTAGTATGTAAAAATAGATACATACATTCTACATCTCTGATTATCCCCCATATCTCTTTTACCCTCTAGGCAATAACCCTCATCTTATCTTTAAGGATTACATGTAATCTACTTTAGAGATTTTAACCAATGAAAGATGGACACATAAGGATTAGTGGAGATAAGGAGATTAACTAGCATAAATGGAAACTTAAACATCACATCACAAGGCCAAAAATAGCCTTGTATGGTCGAGTATACCCCACCCACCCCCCCCCCCTAATTCCCCACCCACCCCCTTTACCCCATTTGTGCTATTTTTAATGTCAATTTCGATTAATCAAATGTCCAAAATGTCCCTTATCAGATGGGTTAAGTTTGGACTTCTAATTTGATTCTTTTGAGCTTCCTAATTAATTATTTGGACCATGTAGGTAACATAGTCCATTACTTTTAATCTCTCCTACCCCAATTATTTATTTAGGGCTTCTATCCTCAATCTTTTGGGATTTAAATACTTACTCATGTCCATTTAATCTTATAACCCAATTAGCCTTACTTTAACTAGGTTTAAAATAAATAATCAATTGAGATAATAAAATTAAGCTCTTAGGTTAGTATAAATCTTAAATACTAACATTTCTCAATGCTATAACCCTTATGTTACTTACTTACCATACCTAGGTATAATTAGATTATGTAGCTTTCCTTTTAATTCTAATTACATAACTAGTAATTACACATATCCATATCCATACATACAATATATATATATATATATATATATGTATTTTAGCCATAGTCTTCTATCACATAGTCATCACACATATTTATGCCACAGCTTTCAATATCATTAATATATTTACTTACAAAGTGACTTAAAATTCTTAGTTATTACAGTCAACATCAATGTTTTTTAGTTCTGACTACAACCAACACTATCAATCACCACAAGTCAAATAACTATTCAATTCACCACCATAATTAACACCACAATTTTCGACCTCGTGTTTATTGTTATCAACAACACTTTAAAGCTATGGCAACGCGTTCACATCATCTTTGCCAAGATGACGCCAATTTTATTAGTCAATTCCATATCTGTCATTTGACAACTGACTCCTCGAAAAGTATATTATGACTACTAGATTTTTATATTGTAAGATATGTAATTCCTAGATTTAAGACTGATTCACTTTCTCCAAGCAGAACGCCCTTAAAAATATCCATATTGTTCCAAAAAATTAAATCAGTAACCATAATTAATGTTCTAAAAAGCGGAGGCGGAAGTAGAGAGAGGCTCAAGCGGTAATTAGGTGAATTTTTATTTTAAGCCAATTTTAATATTTTATCTTACATTTATCCAAACAAAACAACAATATAATTCAAAACAATCTATAATAAAGGCATTTGCTTAAAGTTCAAACACATATCCATATTGTTAATGTCAAAGTTCAAACACAAACATGCAATTGTTCAAAGTTCAAACATATTTTTAACATATTAGTTTTATTCATAAATAAGATTGCTATTAAATAATAAAATTTAAATTTTTAAGAATTTAATTTAATATTAAAACTTAAGAAACTAAACATAAATTTAATAATTATATTGAATTAAACTAAATATTACAAATGTTTCATCATTTATATAATTTGAAGTTGATACAAGTTCAAAAGTTGCAACTATAATAAAATTATCCATTTTGATTTGATATTGTTCACTTCTTGTTGTGATTTAAAGTGCTACAACATGTATTATGAATATGATAAATTATTAGAAAAATAAATATATCAAGATCTGGTTTAGGTAATTAAATTAAAAAAAAACTCTCCACCTACACCCCATCTAGGCCCCGCCTAATTTCCTGGAGGGATTTTTTGCCGCATTGAGCCTAGGTGAGGCGCTAGGAGGGCCTAGCGCCTAGACGGGGATTTTTAGAACACTGACCATAATAAGTCTTATCAGCCCCCATGAACTTGCAAACTTTAATTATGTCTTTTGTTTCTCTTTTTATTTATTTATAATTTTTTAATAGGACTGCAGATCTTCAATTCTACATACATGAGGTACAAGAAAGTCAACATGGAATAATATTAAAACAGGTATTGATAAGATACAAACAGAGCAACTTCATAAACAATAAAAGATAAGTGTTACATGGTAAAGGGTCGAAAGTGCAGTTCTGCAATCCTCTTCTTCCGTCCGTCCTTTCAATCTCTTTCGGTTGAACCGAACATATATATTCATTAAATTGTCAAGAAACTTCAGGAGATAAGGAACCACCTACATATAAAGAAGCAACAGATGAGTTCTTCAGTATTAAGTAGTGAAAAAGTGTATACCTCAGGTTACATGCACTCACTATGTGTGGTTGCAATAGTATGTGTCAAGCTACCATATATATATAACTTCAAAATGCTAGGAAAAGAACCAGTTAATTTGTCTTTATTATATGAATCTGCTTCTAAGGAAATGTTTGCCAATAGAATTTTATTATCCCGTCTCACGCCTCGATTAATCCTCACTCGAGCGCTAAGGCGGTCCTCTACCACCTTGATTTGATTGGTCGCCTGTGCCCCGCCAGGCAAGCACTGCATGTATACTTTGAAGCTTTACAATACTTAAAATTATTTTTTTAAGCCTTATGCTAATTTTCATGTAAAACTCAATAAAAATTACATCTACTATATATTTTGTATAGCATAACAAGTATGTATAATAGACAAATAAATAAGTGAGACTGTCTAAGAAAACGCCTAGCTCGCCTAGAAAAGCGCCTCACTTTTCGCCGCCCTCGTCCTCCTAGCGACTTCTAAAACACTGTTACTACAGAATTTTTTAGCAAAAGTTAAAGAGGAACGATAATATACGTATTTGCACTTTTAGCTTTTTGTTTTAAATTATCTTAAACGTTCTCCCGAAATCAAGGTGGAAAGCGCTAAATTTAGGGCTGAAAACGAAGTTGAACTGAACCAAAAGAGGGTTGCTCAGATTTGGCTCAAAAGATAAATCCTTTACTCAAATTCGAGTTAGATTCGAGCTGCATTTCAAAATTCTGCTCACATTCGACTCAGCTGCTTCGATAATAATTACAACTCTTTTTTGTGCTCTAGCTTGCATTTTCCCGAGCCGAGCCTTCGAACCATTTTGTCCAAATTTCAGTTCGCACAAAATAAGCTACAAGTGCCTCCACCTATAGCCTGCAAGGTGGGTGCAATGCATCTTATACAAAAAGGAGAGGAGTGATCTTAGGGCCTAAATAATGTAATCTGTCTCCTAAGGTCACAATTCCACACTGATCCTCACTTTGGCGATTTGAATGTTAATCCTCGACAATTCATGCTTTGACTAAATCAAAGTCAGAAAATGTGGAAAAACTCTGTCAGTCTAATATAGGAAGCAATGTGGCCGCCTCCGAGTCACTTGTGTGCAGCTGCGAAGTGAAAAATCATACTTTGCACCATATGAATGCTATTATGATCAAAATATGAAAGCAAAGTAGAACCAGCAATGATTTGAAGGCACTACTTGCCTTTTACTAGGTTCTGCCAACTACCTACAAGTGTTGTTTATACGTATCATATTTACTTTTTTGTCATCAAATCCAACAAGATTCGTATAATCACAACACAAGCCAGCTTCAACGCCTATGTAGGAATACTTCTAGTCATTAACTAATATGACAAAAGTAACATCTATTAGTTAGTCTTTAAGAAGACCGAGAATTCAAATATATATCCATCTTTATTATCCTTAACGATCTGTTTTTCCACTGTTTATGTTGCATGTTATCAATACAATAAGTGACTTGCTCAAAAAACATTAAGAGAACTAACCGTATACAGCCTATAAGCATCCATTTCTTGCCGAACAAAATGAACCAGACTCTGAGTCGCTGAGTTGATCCACTGATCAAGTATATTGGAAGACTTCCGAAGAGTGGCTTGAGCAAAAGGAGTAAAATGTGCAAGCCCCTCAACCTCGAGTCTTTTTGTATTCTGAACAAGAAACCTATATGCATTGTACCATGGTAGAAAAACATCTTTAACCTGCGTGAACATCATTTTAAGAGAGAGAATTTGTGGAATAACCGAAAAATAAGAAAGTTGAGAGTTAAACATTTGAAGTAAATTAAACTGACAAAGCAAGCCTACAATAAAACCCTCACATGCAAAGCAAAACTCATAAAGCTACAAAGAATACTCACCACGCCATATACTCCATCCTTTTTGAATCGTAAAGGCTCAGCACGCACAACAGGGGAGTTTATTATATATAATCTTAGTGCATCCTGTACAATAATGTAAATTAGTTGTAGTCATTTCTGAAAATGATTTAAGAAATGGAATTAAGTCACGTTTATGCAATTCTAAATCACAACAAGGGCCAAGGTTGATGATCATCATTGAGCAGTAACAACACTTACAGCGCCATAATCATTAATGACTTCCATTGGTGAAGGGTAGTTTTTCAATCTTTTACTCATCTTTTTTCCATCCTCAGCCAGAACAAGTCCATTGCAAATAAGATTCCTAAATGCAGGTTTACCAAATAATGCTGTAGACAGGACCATGAGAGTATAGAACCCACAGTACACAAGGCAGGGACTTAATCTCCACCAACCAGTTTTGGTTCTTGAAGAAATGAAGTTCATTGAACTTGAGAAACATCAGATGGGGAATCCCAGTTCCACATAATTAGCCAGTATTGTAAAAGAATAAAGTAAATTAACATTAGCAAGGGAAGAGTCAGCCCTGTATGCCTTTTACAGCTAGTAGTACTAGACATGATCGATGAAAGAAAAAACAAAATATGAATCATATCATAGACTTGAGAGAAATCACAGTAAAAGCAATGCTGACAAAGAGAATGATGCAAAAAGCTTACTACACAGAACCCATTCTGATGCATACTTTTACTTGATAAGAAAGTAATAAAAGAAGCATTAAAAAAGGAGAACTAACCACCTAATGAAGTTTGATCCAACCCTCAGCCACAAAATGGCTAGGAAAATTACTCTCAAGAGTTCAACATTTTCAAATGGATAATGGATATATGCATATGGCATGGACCCACTTTCGAACCAGCAATCGAACACCTGCAATTATAAGCAAAAAGCATTCTGTAAAATTTAGAATATTGCATAAATAGTTTAATGTATTGAAGAATCTAATGAAAAAATCACAAAAAAGGTGTCAATGAGTATCCTGTCAACGGAAGAAGAAAAGGTTCAAAAGAGACCAGAGATCAGGACAAAGATTGCAAGGCTAATGATTCATAAGTATTTTAAAATCAATATTCACCCTAATCCGTTATCTACTTGTCTTTTCAAAGAGACAAAATATAAAAAAACCTAGGCTAGTTAATTACCAAACAGTCGCTTATTGTTATGGCAATAGTATGTCATATTTGGCATTACCATCTTCAAACTTTGGAGAAGAAGGAAACTAAACCAACAAAAATATTTATCTTATTTTACCCACAAAAGTAAAATCATGAGTTCTCATAATACACATTCTAAATTGATCTCTAATTTCCACAGTTGATGTTACAGGCTTATTATAGAGCCCAGTGATGGAACTTAACCGAAAGAATGCCATCTCTTCAAAGAATCCTTTCCAAACACAGAAATCATTATAAAAGTGACAAGTGATAACATAATAATAACAATTTAAACTAACAGTAATACTACCTTGGTCCTGAAATGAATGCCATAATTGATGGTTTCAAGTAGATTACGGAAGCAACTTTTTAATGTTAAAAAGCTAAATTATAAAATGTTGTTCAATATTACTACTGATATATGTGCTTGTACTAACATTTGGTTCCAACTAAATTTTAAAATTTTAAAATTTAAATAAAGAAAAGGATAGCCTTTTCGCACTAATATAGTAATATTCACTTGATTTTATAAAAAAAATAACTATAATTTTAACTCAAATAAATTCAATTGTGACATTCTTTTGCTGGATGGAGGAAGTAATATTAAAAAAGTTCAAAATTTTATCAAAAATTGAAAATACAGACAATAGATAGAAGCCTTCACTTTGGGCGAAATCTATGGATAAACCACAGAAGGGAAGCAAGTATTCACTTTGCAGCCAATTACTATCTTAGTCTTAATCAATTTGCACAGAAGAAAACAAAGAGTGAACAAACCCACCACAGTATTGTACTTGGTACATTTCTTTGTACAATAACACTTTGCAGTAGATGTTGACAATGGAATTCGCTTAAACATCTGATATATACAACGATCAGCCTACTCATATCAGTATATTGGCAGTGGTGATATAATAATGGTCTAACTGCTATGAATCATATGACTTATATAATGTTATATATTTATATGTATTAAATGATAACTTTGTACGTATTTAATTTATTGTTTTACTTTATTCTTATTTTTTAATATTATTTTCCTATTTTTAAGGAATATATAGCTTTTTGTTAAGTATCAGCCGATGCCAACACCCCATCAAGACTCGACTGTCTAATCGCCTTCGATACTGCAACTTTGACCCTGCTCACAACAAATGTAAACATAAAGATGGGCATTGGGTCCCTCAAGGAAACCCCTAGAAGCCTTAACCCACCAAAATTGTAGACAAATAAAAGAGGAAAGATTACCCCAAGTCCAAGCCCTCGATATATCTTCATAACCTTTTCCTCTCCACGACCTTATCAAAAAGCCCCATTTGACCCTATCAAACGCCTAGCTAAAATCCAATTGAAGAACGTATCCCTCGACAACCATAGTTATCAAGGCGACAAGTCGAGGCGAAGTCGACAACTTGCGCTTAGGCGCTTAGGATTAAGTCGCCCACAAGTCGTCCACAAGTCGTTAACAATGTAAATTTTATATGAATAAAATTATATATATTTATATGAATATTGAACAAGATCAAGTCAAAATGGATAATTTTATTATAGTTGTAAACTTGTAATTTTTCAAACTTGTACCAACTTCAAATTATATAAATGGTGATACATTTGCAATATTTAGTTTAATTCAATATAATTTTTAAATTTATGTTTAGTTTTTTAAGTTTTAATATTATATATATAGAATACCATGAATTTATAATTAAACATCCTATTATAATTTTACATTAAGATGTTACATTAATTTTACAAAAGGACAGAATTATATAATATAGCAAAGATAGGCAAAGAGACACTAGTGATAACTTGTATTATAGATAATATAATACAAGATAAATTACAATATAATATAGTACAAATTATAATATAATATAGTAGACAAGTAATAAAGTTATGCACTATATAAAGTAATAAAGTTATGTAATAAAGTAATAATAAAGATATATAAGCAACGACATGCCTCTAACTCAAGTAATAAAGTATTACTACTTCATTTTAATTCAATTACGCAATAAGCAATTACTACTTCATGCATGCGTATAATAGGACCATAAGATTGACATGTGTACGATGGTCTAAGCATAAGCATAGAATACAGTCAACAAACCAAACCATATCATATCATATTTAAAAAAATTAAAAGAAGTCAGAATACCCCAACCCCAAAAAGAAGTCAGAACTCAAAATACCCACAAAAAAAAAAAAAGGAGCAGAGCACTCCTCTTCCTCAAGAAGCAAATGAGAAAACAGGTTGGTCAAGTCGCCAAGTCGGGTTGAGTCGCCGGGTTGTCGTCACGATCGATTGGGTATGGCCTCTTTTCGCTTTCTCCTCTCGATGAACCGAAGTTTCAAAGTTGTGACTCGTGAGGGATCAATTAGGTTTCAACTTTAGGCTTCTTCTTTTACCTCATTAATGAGTTCGGCTTTCGACCAATCCCACTCCTAAGTCGACCGCTTATCAATATAGTCGCCCAAGTCGATCGTCTTTCGTCCAAGTTGTCCGTGTCTCACGATGAAGCGCCGCCGCTTTTCGCTTTCTCCCACCAAGTCGCCCCGACGCCTCAAAAATTATTACCGATTAGAGCGCTTAGTCGCCGCTTTTTAGGCGACAACTAGTCGACGACTTGACAAGCATGCCGTGAACTCCTACTACATCCTCGACGCCTGTGTGAGAAGCTGCAAGATTTTATAAATCTGAACTGCAATACCTATAACTATAACCTAAACCTAGGTAGACACAAAAACCACTCTATTAAAAGTTAAACTAGACATTTGAAGGTCACAAATAAGAAGCTTTCACGAAGCTTAGCCAATTTTCAAGACTTCTTGCTTGCTTAAGTACATCTTCCTTGAGGAGTATGAAAAATCAATAAAAGGATAGAAATCAAGAATAAATAAAATATGGACACGCTTAATATATAAATATAAATACTAAAAGAAAACATGAAAACAACAGGAAAAAAAAAGGGAAAGGAAAAGAATATACAATATAACAAAATGGTGTAACACCATACTCGGAATGTGATTAAAGCTACAACTATGTTTCGAGAGAATATTGATGGAGTATATTGATATGTCGCATAACTATGTTTCGAGAGAATATGATTTAATCATATATATGAATGCAGAAACAGAGCTGAAACCCAAACATATGGACTTACATCCTCCACACGGTGAAGCACACCATGCTCGGACGGAATTGTGATGTGATCAATCTTGTGACGATGCAAGTCCTTCACCTGTAAAAAGAGGTGGGAAAACACGTGCAGACAGAGTAGTTAGTAATGCTCACATAGCATCTTCAAAAACTTCAAATTATAAAGGAAAGTATTGTCATAGAAAAGGAAAAGGAAAAGGAAAAGGAAAAGGAAAAGGAAAAGGAAAGGGAAAGGGAAAAAAACAATGTCAAATGGTTCTGCATATAGTGTGTATGAAAAGTCCACTCTTGTTTATAAGAGATATGTGAGTTATAGGCTTCACAAGTCATACTACACTTCATTGTAGCTATTTTCCTGGAAATTACTAATTTGTCAAATATCAACAAGGTTCTCTAGTAATTGTATACAACCCAAAGCTACAACTATGAAAAGTGAGAACTTCAAAACTTTTCAAAAAGCTATTTAACAAAAAAAGATGGAGATGCATGCAAAAACTATTCCCAAGTCATTTTATTTGTAAGAGATAAATGAGTTATAGGCTTCAAATTCATACCAGACTTGCATTCTAGCTATTTTCCTGAGAATTACAAATTTTTCAAATATCAACAAGGTTGGCAAGTAAATGTATACAACCCAAAGCTACAATAGTGATAACTTTGATTCTTTTCAAAAAGCTACTTTACCAAAAAATGGTGGAGAAACTTGCAAAAAACCACTGCTTTATAGTCTTTTACACTCTCAGAAGCAAAATATAAGCTTGTTATCCCAAAAAATTGGAAGTTAGGAGATCAAAGATTAAGTAACAAGCAAAGCAACAAACCTCTCAAGCAAATCGATTTTTTGATTACAAGTTACGTTGATAAATATTAGTTTTAATTCTTTTAAAAAAATTTGTAATATACAAATCTCTCAAGTTTAAAACCCCCATGTGGAGCTTTCCACTGCACCCAACTACCTATTAAGTTAGTTAGTTGGAAATGAGGAAAGGAAAAAGTGTATCAAAATTACATTTATGGGTCAAAAACGGATTAAGCCACAATGGGCTTGGGTCAGCCCGAAAACTTCATAATTTAGTAAACCTCGATAGGTAGGCCCAAATTTATTAGTCTTGTGGAAATACTATTTGGCACAAAGCTTGAGCTGTGTTTAGTCGGGCCTGCAACAATTACATATAAAATAAACAATTGCTTACAAAAAGAAGGCCTATCACCCATTCAACAACAATCAAGGTCTCAATTGCGTCCAGACCCATCACCATCTTTCTTCTTCTTCTTCTCCTTCTTCCACTTACAGAGGATAAAATCACCACCTCGATATCTTCCCCCCAAAACCCAATTAAGCTAATTTAATATTCAGAAAATGGGGGTTGGAGGGAATTTTGGGATTTACTAAAGCCCTACACACGAATGAAGGTTTCAATTTCCTCGTAAACAAACGGGTCATTGTTGATCTCTCATATTGGATTGTACTGCATGAAACAGCCCATTAAATCCAACACTCTAAATCCCCATATCAGACTCACCTTCTTTCGAACCGTTAATCTCTTCTCTAAGGTGTGTATACACTCTTTTACCCTCCAATTGGGGTTTGGATTTTTGTGCTTTGTATTAATATGGGTTTACAAAATGGGGTCTTTTGAAGTAGGGAAATAGTTGGTAGGTTGGGTTCGGATTGGGTTTATGGGTTTGATTTATTTTAGTTAATGGTTTGCTTTCTCAAGAAAATTAAAGAATGTGAAAATTGGGAAATGTGTATATTTGTTTGAGTTTGAAGGAACTAGTTGTTTGAAACATGAAAAGCAACTAGAAGTTGTTTAGCATCAAAATATAAAGAACGAATCAAAAGTTCTATTTCAATCTAAATTTTGATCACATTAAACAAAAGTCAACTCACAGTGCATTCTTGAACGCTCTTCAAAAACTTGTCATTTCTTTCAGCTGAAACGCCTTCCTTTGCCACGGGCAAACTCAATAAATCAATACCTGATCCTCGAAAGAACCGTGCAATCCTTGTCTGAGACTTCAATGGCGATGGGGTTCCATCTACTACAAAAACAGGTAATACCCCAAACTACAAATTAAACCAAAATAACAAATTAACAACACATTATTCTGCAGTCCATAAATCACAAAACTTTCCACAAAAAACCCAATAAATAAAAACTCAAGCACCAGGCTAAATTGATCTAAAATAATTGTTTTGGTCACCCCCAACCCCAAAAATAAATCAATCAATCAACTTAAAGACATAATGCCCATTTCATTTTAAGCTCAAACAACTACACTAGCTTCAAAAACTCAAATCAACATAAATACAGCTCACCACACATAAACTAATTTTAGTTTCAAATAACTAGTTCCTTCAAACTCAAACAAATATACACATTTCCCAAATTTCACATTCTTTAATTTTCTTGAGAAGGCAAACCATGAACTAAAATAAATCAAAACCCATAAACCCAATCCGAACCCATCTCAGCCAACTATTTCCCTACTTCAAAAGACCCCATTTTGTAAACCCATATTAATACAAAGCACAAAAAAATCCAAACCCCAATTGAGGGTAAAAGAGTGTATACACACCTTAGAGAAGAGATTAACGGTTCGAAAGAAGGTAAGTCTGATATGGGGATTTAGAGTGTTGGATTTAATGGCTGTTTCATGCAGTACAATCCAATATAAGAGATCAACAGCGACCCGTTTGTTTCTGAGGAAATTGAAACCTTCTGTTCGTGCGTAGGGCTTTAGTAAATCCCAAAAATTCCCTCCAACCCCCATTTTCTGAATATTAAATTAGCTAATTGGGTTTTGGGGGAAGATATTGGAGGCTGGTGATTTTATCCTCTGGTAAGTGGAAGAAGGAGAAGAAGAAGAAGAAGAAGATGGACTGATGGGCTGGACCGCAATTGTAGGCCTTGTCAGTTGTTGAATGGACTGATAGGCCTTCTTTTTGTAGGCAATTGTTTATTTTATATGTAATTGCTGCAGGCCCGACTAAACACAGCTCAAGCTTTGTGCCAAATAGTATTTCCACAAGACTAATAAATTTGGGCCTACCTATCGAGGTTTACTAAATTATGAAGTTTTCGGGCTGACCCAAGCCCATTGTGGCTTAATCCGTTTTTGACCCATAAATGTAATTTTGATACACTTTTTCCTTTCCTCATTTCCAACTAACTAACTTAATAAGTAGTTGGGTGCAGTGGAAAGCTCCACATGGGGGTTTTAAACTTGAGAGATTTGTATATTACAATTTTTTAAAAGAATTAAAACTAATATTTATCAACGTAACTTGTAATCAAAAAAATAGACATAAACAATAATAAAAAGACAGTGTTTAGTGTATGTTTATTTAATTAAAATAATTTTTTAATTAAATAATTATTAAATGAGTTAAGCTTAAATGAGCCGGACTCGAGCTGAGCCTAAATGAGTCGGGCTCAAGTCGAATAATATATTATGCGTGTTCGGCTTGCTTAATTAAACAGGCCAAAAGTCTTGTTCGAACTCGGCACGTTAACGAGTTTGAACCCGATTTAGTCAAAAAGATCATGATTGGAAGTATTAATTATAGCAACTTGACTTTTTATATATACATCTAAATATTCCATATGTGACTAGGGTGTTACAAAACTCCCCCGCATAAATATATGACGTCTCCGTCAGGCTGAACACATATAGTCACACAAGGCTCATAATTTTTGCTATCAAATCTAGAGTTTAAATCAAATCATAGCATAATCTCAATAATCTCTTATTGGATCATCTTACTCCACCACAGACTTACCAAAAAATCATGACTAAATAAATTAATGATAGCAACTTGAGTTCTTAGACACACATCTAAGTCTCTCACATGTTACAATGTGAGATTGAGGTGTTATAAATATGAGCGCTATAAATGATATATAAAATAAAATATAGATGATATCCATCCAACCCAATGGATGATCTAGTTAAGTTGGGGTTGTAATATGATTTTCCAACTATATTCCCGCCTCTTCTAATGACCATTTGTGCGGAATTTTTTTCTCTTTTTCATAACATGTGCTCATGTGCGGGAAATCTCTACGGAGTTCTTACTCGATATTGTGTCACCTTCGCTTTGAGGGCTCCACAACACCTCAATATCCTGTACAAAAACAAATCAAATTTAGTCAAAAGTCCGGCCTAGCTCAAACTAGTTTAAGTCGAGTTTAGCGAGCCGAGCCACCCCAAGACGAGCCTGACCAGAAAGTTTACAAACTCTATCCAGGAGAGGAGTATAAATAAATAGTGGTAAATAAGAATCATTTTCATGTGAAACAGATTGACTACCTTTATTAGCTCAATTGGAATAATGGAATAGAAATTTTTCAAGACGCTACGGACCGTATACGGAATAGGAATAGCGTGTCCACCTCTAGCAAGCACCAAAACTGTTACCTGGATGGATATATAAAAAAATATAAAGGAAATATCAAATAAAAAATGTGTCAAAATTAATAATTTACCTAAAACAGTATAGATCTATACTTGATATTGTTGGATATTTATGTGCATGGGAATTAATTCATACTACATGTACAGATAGATTATTACGAGTTCAACAAAATATACTTGGTTACGGTGAAAAAAATGGTGATGCTTAGCAAGCACCAAGCATATAAGGCCAAGCTAGGGGTATAAGTAGTTATTAACTTATAATAAGCTGAAACTGCAAAAACAAGTAATAAAATGTAGCTGTAGCAACCACAAAATTAACTATCAAATTGATTGACAAGCAATTCAATGACCTAATGTACGTAGCTGAAAGAAGCATGCAAGAAATATTATGTACTGTATAAACCGAGATGCAAATTTGAAAACCTAGAATATAGAAAATATTACCACCGAATACTTGTTGTCAATGCTATTAACTTCAATAGCAGATGGCCTTCCCAATTTTACACCATCTACATTCATGAATGTCCCTGTCATATCTTTTACGTTCTTTAATTTTGAGTCACCAGTAGAAGGGCGTTAAGGAATCCTTCATAGAGTGATTACATTCCTCCTGCAACAATTTGGGAATTCCAATTGCATAATTATGTCTATGAACATAGATTGCATAATTATATGTTTATGTGGGCAGTATAGTTATGTTTCCTTCATTAATGGTCAAATTTTTCAGGACTCAACAACTATTGACAAATCAGTGTCAATTAAGTATTAACTGCAACAAGGATTCTAAAGAGACATACATGCCAAATATTCATGACAAGATATCGACTTACCAAATAATAGACAAAGTGGCAAGAATCATGATGTTGAAGCAGTGCATCTGACACTTCTGCAGAGAAAAATAAAATAGGAGGGAGGGTTAAAATCATATTTCCAGAAACAATTGACCATAAATGAATGAACTCACTTACTATGTTGCATAACATGCATGTAAGAGCAGTTAATCTAGAAACAAGACGTGTCAAGGATTGCTCTAACATATACTAAAAAAAATTCAATTCCAGAATAAGTTCAAAAACAGGAGTATAATTATAAATGCAAGAAATATCAATCGATAAATGAAGTAAAGATACACCTACTACAAATTCCTCTCCAATGGCTACAAGATATAAGGAATATAGTATGGTGTTTGATCGTCATTCTATATATAGAGGTACACCTTCCACTTGGCAGAGATTATAAGATTGTACAACAGTCTCCAAATCCCAAGGCGTCATCATTTGTAAAAGAGGACTGTTATGAAATATTTGAGTAGGATGATATTTGGTAATCCAACGGCGTAGATCAAATCATTAGTCTTAAAAAATAAAGGGCTTAGATGTAATCTTCATATTCTGTAGTAGAGTCCAAGTATAAAAGGACCATATTTGTATCTGATGAAGGCTATCGAATATATGAAATCCATTCCAATCTCTCTCTAAATTCTTCTCCTCTCAATCTAATTTTCTGGAGTCTAGCAGGACTATCTAAACTGCTACATTGGTGCTTTCATTGAGAGAGTGCTCCAATGGCCTATCCCAATTCTATCGAGGCAATTTTTGCCCAATTTACAAACAAATTTTGTGCTACCATGGCCACGGTCGTACAAGAGGTTATGCAACAAGCTCGTCACATTCATTATACAGGTCATACTGGTAATCAATTGAAGAATCATGTTCATCCAAAATCATAGCGTAAAGTGTTTATTTGTGGCTATACTGAAGAGGATGACTGTTTATTCATAGTAACTAAAATCGTGGAGTCAGAATATGATCTAGACGATGAGGTTGTGGATTGTGCAGAGGAAGAGGTCCACCAAACTCACTTGCAGATTCAACAAATTGATTCAGTTGTCGCGGATGATGGGGATGAGGAAGGCTTTAAGGAGAAAATTGAAGACCCAATTCCACTCAATAATCAAGTCGAAGAACTAAAGGAGCACGTCAAAGGTAATTCTCTTCACGTAAGTCAACTTTTGTCTCCTTTTCTAGCAAGGAACCTGGTTGTGGGGAAATTTTGTACAAATCAGAATGAGTTTAGCATTGCGGGCAAGCTATTTGATGAAATACCTAGGAGTGTTCTAAATTTTAGCTATGCCCAGAAGGAGGGTTATTTGTATGTTATAACTAATCAATATCCGCCAAAGTACAATGATAGTGGAGGTGGAGCTGAAATTCCAATGAGTGTTATTTTTGGGTTAACTAAGAAACCAAAAGAGCTAATTGTTGATATTGAGTCTGCCGATGGTACTAATAAGTTGATAATTGTTGAGCCTTACAATGCAACTTTGCTGGTTCATCAATTGGTTGAAAATGCAAATGAGTGCATGGTTCTAGACTATGAAGCTTTATATGACATCTGTTTACGTACCTTAAAGGTTATCACACCTAGATGTGGTGATCTCAACTATTTAATTTTTGCCACAATGCCTTGTATTAATTGTTGTTTACGACTCCCTGGTGAGCTGAACACTGACCACTGAAAGCAGGTTGTAAATTTCACCCCCTTTCTTGGACTCCATTTCATTAAGGTTGGTTGTAAAGTTGATAATAGTTGCACCAACCTAAATCAGTATCAAAATGTGGAAGTGAAAGCAACAAGAAATGAAGTATATTTGGGAGAATTGGTACTCGAAAATGCTGCCATATATTGGGTACAAGAGCTAAAAGGTGTTTCCCATAATGGATTGATCATGGGTTGCTCTGGGGCAGGTGTGACAGGTGATGAAAATAAAAATTATAAAGCAGGGATATGGTATAATCAAGCTAACGGTGGAAAAACAAAAGTGCAATTTTATGACTGCAGTAAAGTTAATCAATGTCAATTGAAACAATTGATTTCCTGCATGGCGATAGGAAACAATTTGATAGAGATCTTCATTGTGGCTACCTTTTTTGGTTATTTCAAAAAGCCAATTCATAAATTTTTAGGATTTAGATATGATCCTGGGAGAGAGAATGTTTTACATCTCTACTGGATTGTATATACTCAAATCAGTGATGAATTTTTTTTCAAGTGGGAGTTTATTGACATTATAATGGCTTATGCAAGGAAAACTATATTTCTTACCAAAGAGGATTTAAGATTCAGGGATGAAGACTACCTTGAGGACAAGGTGGTCGTCACCAGTTGGTGTAATGATGCACGAAAAATGAGCTTTCAATGAGGCCCAAGAAGTGGGTATTAACCTTTAAGGTTGCAAAATTTCCTTTGGGTACATATGTACATGAATTTTAATGGTTGAATGCTCATAAAATTGGGTGGTCTATTATGTTTGTTTGCGAATTGCTTGTACATCATAACAAAGTTGTGTTGGATAAAAAAACATTGAGAATTGAGGTGCAGCAGATGATCAACAAAAGACCGCAGAGGAATTTATATTTATTGTTTGGGATGCAATAATATATGGGTTTGATATAAATGATCAAGTAACAACTGTTTTTGGGTTTCTGGCCGTGTTTGTTATAATATCTTGCCATAATTACAATTGTCCAAGAAATGCTTTGAGTACATTTGATATGGCAGAGAATATTGAATATGGCTGGGCAGGTTCAATGAATGTACAAAATGAGGAGAAAATATTGCAGAAATTTGATAGCACTATGGGAACTCTACAAGCAAAGTATGCACGTGTTTTTGGAAAGGAAAATCATGATTTAGAAGAAGGTGTTGCAATGAGTCAGGTATGTATAATAGTATTGAAAAATGAAGGAGAAAAATGTTTGTACGATGCTTTGTGTGAAATGTCCCAAATTGAAAGTTGCAATAGGGTATGGTACAAAGATATATGGCTTGAGAGGATAAAAGCAGATGATCAGTTGGTATTGAAGATTCGTGGGAAGAAGTCTCAGGCTATTGATGCCTACTCACATATCACTACAAAGTGGAAGGCAGTGCAAAGAAATTTTCAGTTTTGCTATGGTTACAAACACTTCCACCTTGAGGACAAGGTGGATTTTGAAGGGGGGAGTGTTGTTATGAAATATTTGAGTAGGATGATATTTGGTAATCCAACGGCGGAGATCAAATCATTAGTCTTAAAAAATAAAGGGCTTAGATGTAATCTTCATATTCTGTAGTAGAGTCCAAGTATAAAAGGACTATTTTTGTATCTGATGAAGGTTATCAAATATATAAAATCAATTCCAATATCTCTCTAAATTCTTCTCCTCTCAATCTAATTTTCTGGAGTCTAGACTCTAGCAGGACTATCAAAACTGCTACAAGGACCTAACATAACAATTGAAAACAACCCGGGTCAAATCCCGAATCTGGAACAAATCTTGGGTCAAATCCTAAGTCCGAATCAAATCAAATCCAAACAAGACTTTAAACTACTAGCTCAATATAGTAGATACAAATTTTTCTCATATCTTTCTATGGGTGGGCTGGAGTGTTATAACAATCTAAGAGACTCGTGTCCAAGTCTTAATTTTTAGTACTGTACTTGTTTTACTACTCATCTAAACTAAGAACAAAAATAACAAATCTAAAAAGAAGTGTACCGTCCAATAATTGGCTTAAACCCCGAGAGGTAGATGTATCAAAGACTTTTAGCA